>CM053793.1:6113736-6698338 GCA_028749045.1 Cupressus sempervirens | reverse complement strand
CTATGAAATAGGTGTATGGGATAACACAAAGGTTAGCAAAGATAACCTAACCTATTATCCCACTATGAGATATTTTAGTCCATTGAAAATTTCTTAGATCTGTTATCTTTAATAGGCTGAATGGCACAAAAAATGAGAAAGGATTTGGGGTTTAGTTCTTATTCCCCCCCCCCCCCCACCCCCCCCCCCGCCCCTGCTCTCACTCTCTCTCTCTCTCTCTCTCTCTCTCTCTCTCTCTCTCTCTCTCTCTCTCTCTCCCCCTATTTGCATTTTTCTATCTCTACTTCTTTCTTTATTGTTATCACTCTACCCATCTCTCCCTTCCCCCTCTCTCTATGTCTTTATGTTTTCCTATCCTATTTTTTAATATCTTTAATTTTGAGAGAGAGAGAGAGAGAGAGAGAGAGAGAGAGAGAGAGAGAGAGAGAGAGAGAGAGAGAGAAAGAGAGAGAGAGAGGTAACTATTATAGGGGAGATATAGAGGGTGAAAGGAATAAGAGAGAAATAAAATGAGAGATCCAAGGGAGGGAGAAGATGAGAGAGAAAAGAATAAAGAGAGATAGAAGATTAATATGAAATGGAGAGGTAAAATTAGAGGGAGTGAGAGACCTACAAGAAATAAGATAGAGTGAAAGAGAAATGACGCCCTTAGAAAGGGAGTGATAGATGATATAGGGTTTTAATGAGGAAGGGAACCCAAGGGACATAGTGAACCCAAAAAATAATGAAAGGTTTCACCATTTTTCCAAGGGAAAAAATGGAACCTAGTGAATACGCCCAAAATGTTTTGACATTCAAAGGCTACCAAATTGACCTCCCATGAAATAGAAAAAACAAAGATAACATGAAGGTTAACTACCTCAAACTTGATGAATTAACAAACTGTAACATATTTCAACACGTTAAAAAATTCTCAAATCGATCATCGGTGATGTAATTAATGGAGGAAAATAACCAACAAGTACTTATCTGAGTGTCACTCAATCTTTAAGATTGATGATCTTTTAAAATTCTCTTTCAAACTTGTAATTATTTTGTAACTACCTCCAATTAGTAGGAGTAACTATGGGATGGGATAACATGCAATGTTAACCATGCCACATGGAATCTATCCTAACTAGTTTTACCATTATGCAAGGGGCAAAAAGGGAACCTAGCAAAATAGCAAAAGGTTTTTCCATCTTGCACACTGCCAAATCAACCTCATGTGAAATAAAGAAATGGGAATAAAATGAAAGTTAACCATTACAAACTTGATGCATTAACCCACTATGCAAATTTCAACCTATTAAAAATTTCTCAAATCAATCATCTACAATGTGCTTAATGGGGGGGGAAATAGCCAATGGGTATCCTTCCCAGTGTTACTCAATCTTTAAGATTGATGGTATTTTTAATTTTTTCTTTCAAAGTTGTAATTTTTGTGTAACTACCTCCAATCAATAGGAGTAATTATGGGATGGGATAACATGCAATGTTAACCCTTCCATATGGAAGATCCTAACTAGTTTCTCTATTTTACTAGGGACAAAAAGGGGACCTAATGAAATAGCGAAAGCTTTCACCATTTTGTAAGCTACCAAATTGACCTCCTTTGAAATAGAGAAATATGGATACCATGAAGGTTACCCACCACAAACTTGATGTGTTAAGCCATTGTGACAAATCTCAACCCATTAAATTTTTCTCAAATTGATTATTTATGATGTGCTAAATTGGGGAAAAATAGCAAATGTGTACTCTTTCTAGTGTCACTCAATCTTTTAGATTGATGATCTTTTTTAATTTTAAATTTTTGTGTAACTACCTCCAATCAATAGGAATCACTGTGGGATGGGATAACATGCTATGTTAACTCTACAAAATGAAAGATCCTAACTGGTTTTGGTATTTTGCTAGGTGCAAAATGGGAACCCAACAAAATAGTGAAAGGTTTCACCATTTTGTAGGTTAGCAAATTGACCTCCCGCAAAATGGAGAAATAGGGATAACATGAAGGTTAATTGCCACATACCTCATGTGTTAACCCATTGTGACAAGTCTAAACTTAAAGGTGTTATCTAAGTTTTTCATAATTGATTATTGTCAATTGTGTTACTAATGTTTCACTTTCATATTGACATCATTAAATTTAGTTTTAATATTTTCTAGTTTGGGTTGCCAATGTTTAATATTGATACCATTATTAGCTACATGATTATTATAATTAGGCTTCAATAGTTCACAATTGATTATTTTCAATTGTATTACCAATGTTTCATATTCATATCATTATATTTTCGATTTGATTACTCCCCATTGTGTTGCCAATGCTTCCAATTGACATCATTACTTAACAAATTCTGACTATTGCCATTGCTCTTCAATTTTTTTTATTTTCTTAGGTGTGCTTCCAATCTATTAGATTTATTATAATTACCTATCATATTAAATTCTTCTTAATTATGTTGCCAATGTCTTTTAAAATTTCATATTTTCTAGATTGTATTGCCAATATTTCAAATTAATATTAGTATATTTCATATCATTATTCCCAATTATGTTAACAATATTTCAGATTGAAGTCATCACTTCTCGAATTTGATTCTTCTTAATATTTTTAGATTGATATCATTATTTTGTATATTTGATTGTTACTAATATTTTTAAAATTTGTGTATTTGTCAATGTTTTTAAAATTTGATTATTTTCAATTGTGTTTCCAATGTTTTAAATCCATATCATTCTCAATTGTGTTTCTAAATTGTGATTAATTACTTTACAAATTTGGTTACTATTACCAATTATTCAAATAAATATAATTAAAAACATTACTTTTTATATTTGATTTGTTGTGCAATGGTTCAAATATTTACCGCTGAATAACCATTCTTATTTTTTCATAGTTTTGACCTTGCTAATATACTAGGAATGTCAAAACAAACAAACTATAACTCTTAAAAATATCATAGAAACACATTTAAAATTAAAGAATACAATGACAATATATTGAGAAAATATATGATTTTTTATTAATATTGATATACTATCTTTTGTAAGGAGAAAACAAATTGTAAATAATAAATAGATTTAATGATAAAAATAATGAAGATTTAGTTACACTTCCCCTCAGTTGTTGAAGAGATTTTTCAACCTAACACAAGAATCGATAATTAGAATACTAGAACACGAATATTAAAAAAAATCATGGGGAACCAGGTGGGTAGTTTAATTGTTGGGCTAGTGATATGGAAGAACCTCAAGAATATTGGAAGCTTTGTGACAAGTTAAATGAAGTTCAGAGTTTTGAAGGATATTTAAGACATGTAATCTGCTTGTCCCAGATGCCATGAGATGATGGAACAATGTGCTTAAAATAGATTTGTCAAAAATATTTTGATTTTGATTCAAAAATAATAACAAATGTCATAGTAGACATACATACAAAATGTGGAATTGTAAGTAAAGGATATGAGATATTTAATACTTCTAAGAAACTAATCTCAAGGGATTTTTGATTGCAAGATCTACAAATAAATTCATTAGAAGAGAAATTGTGTGTGTTGAAAGAGGTCAAGCAACATTGTCATAATAAAATATGTCTGCCATGGTAGTGTCCACATGAAGCATTTGTAAATCTCAGATCGGTAGCCAAAGGCCGAATCCACAACCTTATTGATGTGAGAAATAGTAATCAAAATCATAAATTCACAACTCTAAACTTGAAAAAATTTTGATCAGCACTTTAAAAAATGCTCAGAAAATGAAGGTGTCGAGTGCCAGTTTTGCTCGGAACTTGAACGTGTCGAGTCAAAAATTTCTCAGCACTTGATGGTGCTAAGTGACAGGCAACAGGTACTGAGTGACAAGATGCTCAAAAATTGAAGAAGAATGCAGTAGGTAATGAGTTAGCTCGGCACACAAAGTAAAAGCTCGGCAAGAATAGATGTTGAGTGATCTTCGCTCTAACTGAAAAAGGTATGCCGAGTGTTCTATTTCAAACTAAATAAATATAACTTAAAGAATGTTTCAACATGAATGCTTCCACCATTAAAACTAGAGAACCAAAACTTTAAGTTTCAAAAAACAAACTTGTCAAATGCAAAATTCAAGGGAAGAGTAATGGATTTAAGTATGCCTGCTTTCTTTACTATTCAACTTGATTAAACCATTACAAAATTTGGGAGCATTCAGCTTCAACCAAAAAACCCTAAAATAAACCTAAACTGATAATACTTCAAACTTCAATAAACTTTTAAACTTGCAACACTAATGGCTGCATACAATGGTGTTTGGAGCAATCACTGCTTCAACAGGTCGAAACCAACAATGACAAACTTATAGAATGCAGTAGGTGCCAAGTTAGCTCGGCACACAAAGTAAAATCATGGCAAAAATAGATGTTGAGTGATCTCAGCTCCAACTGAGAAAGGTATGCCGAGTGTTCTATTTCAAACTGAATAAATATAGCTTAAAGAATATTTAAACGTGAATGCTTTCACCATTAGAACCAGAGAACCAAAACTTTAAGCTTCAAAAAAAAAACTTACCAAATGTAACATTCAAGGGAAGAGTAATTGATTTAAGTATGTCTGATTGCTTTATTATTCAACTTGATTAAACCATTACAAAATTTGGGAGCATTCGGCTTCAACTAGAAAACCCTAAAATAACTCTAAACTGATAATACTTCAAACTTCAATAAATTTTTCAACTTGCAACACTAATGGCTACATACAATGGTGCTGGAGAAATTACTGCTTCAACAGGTTGAAACCAACAATGACAAACTTACAAAGTGAACAAGGGAAACATGTGCAACTTCAGGCACAAACTTCTTTCCTTCATCCTTCTCTACTCTACTCTGCAACAACTGATATGATGAATAATATGAATGAATTAAAATGAATGTAGAAACATTCCCCTTTGTCACATTCCATTTTCCCCCTCATTTCTAATTTCAAAATCTCACCTACCACATTTAGGTTTTTTGCCTATTTTGTTAGTCATCAGGTGGTAGGTGGGCATTTGGCTCCAAGGGCAAATGTCAACCACCGCATTAAATATTCCAACACTCCCCCTTTTTCTCGACACATCAACTACACCAAGACACTCTCTTAGGTGTACAAAAGTTCCAATGCCTAATGGCTTACTAAATATGTCTGCTAGCTACTACTCATACTTGCAAAATTTCGTCTTGATATCCCCATTCTCCACCAACTCTCTGATGAAGTGATATCTGATCTCAATATGCTTGCTTCTCCCATGGAAGACTAGATTATTGGACAATGCAATTGATGAGATTTTGTCACAATAAATTATGTTTCCATCCTCTTGCCTTTCATTCAAATCTATCAAGATCCTTCTTAACCAGATAGCTTAACATGCTCTTGCATTTGCTGCTATGTATTCAGCCTCTACTACAGATTGAGCAACACTAGGTTGCTTCTTGGATGCCCATGAAATTGCACCCGATATCATATGAAACATGTATCCAAAAGTGCCCTTCCTATCATCTATACTTCCTGCCCAATCACTATCTATATAACCTACCAACTTGAATTCATTTGCTGTAGTATACAAAATTCCAAATCCCTTGGTACCTTTAACATACCTTAGGATCCTCTTTCCTACTTGCCAATGGGAATCCTTTGGTGTTTCCATAAATTTGGATATTAGACTTGCTGCATGCATTAGGTTTGGCTGAGTTGCAGTCAAATACATTAAACTTCCAACCATACTCTTGTATAATGTTGGATCCACTCTCTTGCTAGAGTCTTCCTTGCTCAACTTCAGACCTACTGTTATTGGTTTGGTAGTTGCCTTACTATTTTTCATTTTAAATCTCTCCAAGATCTACCTTGCATATTTTTCTTGAGAGATGAAGATGCCATTATGCATTTGTTTTACTTCTATGCCTAGAAAGTATTTCAAGAGACCTAGATCTGTCATTTCAAATTCACTTTTCATGGCCTCTTTAAACTCACCAATTAGAGCCTTGTCATTACTAGTAAAAATTAAATCATCTACATATAAGACAATAATTAACACATTTCCATTTTCCTCCTTGATGTAGAAAGTAGGCTCACCATTGCTTTTGCTAAATCCATTGCTCATCAAATATGAGTCAATCCTATTGTACCATGCCCTTGGAACTTGCTTGAGCCCATAAAGAGCTCTCTTCAATCTATATAGTTTGTTATCTTCACCTGCAACTTCATAATGAGGTGGCTGCTCCACATATACCTCTTTTAATACACCATTTAGGAAGGCAGACTTCACATCCATTTGAAATACCTTCCACTTGTACTGAGCTGCAATTGCTATGACACCACACATAGTTTCCATTCTTGCAACCAGGGCATATGTCTCATCATAATCTCTGCCATACTACTGTTTGTAGCCCTTGACTACTAGCCTTGCCTTATGCCTATCAATTTTGCCTTTAGCATTGCATTTGGTCTTGTAGACCTATTTCACTCCAATCACTTGCTTCTTGGGAGGCAATTCAGCTAGCTCCCATGTCTCATTCCTTTCTATAGCATCTATTTCCTCATCCATGGCCTTATACCATTTCTTCTCCTTAATAGATTCTTCAAAATATATTGGATCACTATGAGAAAATAATTCAAAATTAACTCTCTCATCATAATCTTCATACTTTTCATCTTGGTATATCTCCCTAAGACTCTTGGTCTTTCTTGGTAACAAGGAGGAGAGTCTGGGATCAAAATCTTCACAACTGTTGCTTTGCCCACCAACTTGATCTTCACTATTACTCGGCACTGACACTCAGTCATTCCTAGAGGAGCTTAGCAATGACTAAGGTTGCTTGCCTTATCTTCTATCTGCTCCTTCTTTCTATTCATCCACATCCTCTTCACTCATAATTGGCACTTTACTAGAAGTTCTTGGTGACTCATCAATCGATCCAAACCAAGACTGATTTTCAAGAAATTCTACATCTCTTGAGAGAGTCATCTTGTTGTTCAATGGGTCATACAATCTATATGCCTTTGATTCTAAGTTGTACTTATGAAGATGCACTTCACACCTTTATCATCCAATTTCTACCTTTTCTCTTTAGGCACATGTGCATATGCAATACATCCAAACACCATTAGGTGTTCAACTATCCATCTTCCTCGTGACCATGTTTCCATTGGAATTTTATCATAGACTGCCTTTGTACGACACCTATTAATTACATAAACTGTTGTTGCCATAGCCTCTCCCCAAAATTTAGCTGGGAAACCTTTCTCTTTCATCATGCTCCTTGCCATTTCAACAATGGTCTTGTTCTTTCTTTCAGCCACTCCATTCTACTGTGGTGTGTAGCTAGATGTTAGCTCTTTCTTTATGCCATATTTCCTGCAAAAAATTACAAAAGAATTGGAGGTATACTCCCCTCCTCTATCTGATCTGAGGACCTTCATATAATGTCCACATTCTCCTTCAACCTGGGCTTTAAATTCTACAAATTTATCAAATGCTTCAGATTGATTCTTTAAGAAATACACCCATGTCCTATGACTAAAATCATATATGAATGTCATTAAATAAGTACTCCCCTAAATGGAAGTAACTTGCATAGGACTAACTAGGTCAGTATGCACTAACTCTAATGGATATCTAGCCCTCCTAGAATTTCCAAAATTAGAGGGAAGCCTATGTTGCTTACCCAAAATAAAAGCCTCACACTTGTCACATGAATTTTCAATACGTCACAAACCTTCTACCATTCTTTTATTTGACAACAAATTTAAATCAGCATAGCCAAGATGACCATACTTGAGGTGCCATAGCCATGAGGCGTCTTCAATCACACTCCTTAGAGCTGATTGCGTGGGAGGTGCAACACCAAATTGAGATGAGAAACATGTCTCTATCCTCAAGGGAAACATTATGTTCTTTGTCATTTGAACTGCTACAAGTAAGTTCTTACTCCAATCGTTTTCTTGAATGACACACTTGTCTTTCTCCATCAGTACTTTGTATCCATTTTGAATAAGCTAACCAATGCTTATCAAATTTTGCTTCATACTAGTGGGAAAATACACAAATTGTATTTCCTTTTTCTCACCTTTCTTGGTGTAGACCATAACAGATCCTTTGCCAACAACTGGTAGGTTTCCATTGTTACCCATCTTAATTTTTGATTTGAAACTCTTGTTAATGAATGAAAACAAGGTTTCCTTACCACTCATGTGGTTTCTACATCCACTATTGAGGTACCAAACCTCGGGGCTTCCTTCTTCACCAACATTAGACATGATGAAGGCAGTGGCATTGTTTCCACTTCCCATGTTCACATTAGCCACATTTTCTTGTCCTGACTGATCATTTTTCTTCTTCCAACATTCACTTGCATAATGCCCATATTTATGATAGTAGTAGCATTCCACATTACTATTATTTGAGTTTTAGTTTTTCTTACCTCCTCTTGAAGTATTTTGTGAGCTACTTGCTCCATCTGCTCTTCCTGAGCTTTCTACTACAACATTTCTTTGTCCTCCATTTCCTTAGCCTCTACCTCTAGAGTTTTTTCCTGAGAAATTTCTTCCTCTCCCCCTTCCTCTTGGTTTTGACTAAGCCTTGAATGCTTGCTCTTGGGAATAAGAAGATGTGGATCTATTGATCCTATGCTCATGGGTTTGAAGAGTACCCATAATCTCATCCATTGTCAAAATAGTGAGGTCTTTTGCCTCTTCTATGGTCATGACCAAATTGTCATATTTATGAGGTAAACTCCTCAATATCTTTTCCACTATCGTCTGCTCTTGATAGTCTTCTCCATTTGACTTCAGTGGTTTAATCACATTGGAGGTCCTTGAACTGAAGTTTGCAGCTGATTCATTTTCCTTCATCTAAAGGTTCTCAAACTCTCTCCTTATATTCTGTAGCTTTACTGTACGAACTTTATCAGTCCCCTTGAAATTTGTCTCAAGGATATCCCAAGCTTCCTTTGCATAATTTTGTGCTATAATCTTAGGGAATATAGTCTCTCTCATTGCTGCTTCAATAAGACTTAATGCCTTAGCATCCTTCCTCCTTGACTCTTTCAAATGAGTCTTTTGTGCATTTGTGAGAGCAACATACTGAGTTGGGTCTGTCACATCATTGAACCCATTAATCACAAACTCCCACAAATCATTTGCAACCATTATGGTTTTCATCTTCTTTGACCATGTATCATAATTTTACCCATTAAAGGATGGTGGTTGCTGCCATATCTTTCCTGCATCTCCTGCCATGATAAATATCCCAAGAAAACAAATGCCCTAACTAACTGTGGATGTGGGGCCTTAAACATGCCAAGTCACAAATTGCTCAACACTTGATGGTGCCAAGTGACAAGCAACAAGTGCTAAGTGACAGGATGCTTGGCACTTGAAGAAGAATGCAGTAGGTGCCGAGTTAGCTCGACACACAAAGTAAAAGCTCGGCAACAATAGATGTTGAGTGATCTCAGCTCCAACTGAGAAAGGTATGCCGAGTTTTCTATTTCAAATTGAATAAATATAACTTAAAGAATATTTCAATGTGAATGCTTTCACCATTAGAACCAGAGAACCAAAACTTTAAGCTTCAAAAAAAAAACTTATCAAATGAAACATTCAAGGGAAGAGTAATGGATTCAAGTATGCCTGATTGCTTTACTATTCAACTTGATTAAACCATTACAAAATTTGGGAGCATTCGGCTTCAACTAGAAAACCCTAAAATAACCCTAAACTGATAATACTTCAAACTTCAGTAAAGTTTTCAACTTGCAACACTAATGGCTACATACAATGGTGCCGAAGCGATCACTACTTCAATAGGTTGAAACCAACAATGAAAAACTTACAGAGTGAACAGGGGAAACACGTACAACTGTAGGCACAAATTTCTTTCCTTCTTCCTTCTCTGCTCTTCTCTGCAACAACTAATCTACTAAATAATATGACTAATTTAAAATGAATCTAGAAACATTCCCCTTTGTCACATTCCATTTTCCCCCTCATTTTTTATTTCAAAATCTCACCTACCACATTCATGTTTTCTATCTATTTTACTAGTCATCAGGTGGTAGGTGGGCATTTGGCTCCAAGGGCAAACGTCAACTGTCGCATTAAATATTTCAACAATTGAATGATCTAGGAAAACAGTTATCTACCACAACTGCAACTTCCTCTATTTTGCTTCCAAAAAGGACACTAATGAATGCAATAATGCAGCCATGGCCACCTCTAGATACAACCATCCACTATTTACAACCACTCCACATACTAGAAATATGAACCACTGCTAAAAATAAAAAATCTAAAAAAGTGGATGAATGGTGAAATTGCAAAATCAAAAAATACCTCAAATCGACTTGGTTTCAAAGAATTTATAGATATATAAATTAGAACATACACAATAAAGAATATAGAAATCAAAATGAACTCTACAAGGTCCACACTCTTACCATGAGATTTATACTCTAGTACTACGAAAAAACCCTACCATTATCGATGAATTTGAAGAAGATTTTGACTTCTAGAAATGTCTCTTTCAACCATTTTCTGTCATTTGTTTGAGATCTTTTCCTTTTGCATTAAAATATTTTAGAGTTATAGTGAGTGGGAGCCATTCAATTTACTCTCCATACATAATTTCAAAAAAATTCCAATTCTATCATAGTAGTACAATTTTTTTATAAATTTACTCCCGCTAGGGTACTGTCTACAGTGGTTACACTCACTTTGAACAATGAAAATATAAGTTCTTCCACTATGTAACACTTGATACTGGTGCATATAAGTTGCGTCATATCCATTGACCCGTTAACAACACCATTTCATTTTTTATTTCCATCTGTATTATGTGTACAGTGAGACATGATACATGCATATATAAGAACGCATAACCCATGTCACTTTTTGTGCCATGTCAAGATAGCTTTTTCACCTCTATATCTCCCACCTTTTTTTTCGACGTATTTTTGTTTCTCTTTAATTCAATCCCCCTTTCTAACTGCTCTTCATTATTTTTCCATTCTTTGTTTGGCCCAATTCGCAGGGTTTTGTTTGTATTTTATGGGACAGGCTAATCTCCATTCATAATGTACTAAATACAAAACAAAGCCCAAAATTATTTTTTTCATTCATGAAAATGTAGTGATTTTTTTTTTTTGTTGTTGTTGTTTTCGACTATAAACTATGCAGATCATGAAGATCAAATGCTGATATTTTCAAAAAAATCATAATATTTTCGATTTTTTGAAAATTGCTCAACTATACAATTTAGATAGAAGATAGTGTGTCCTATTTTATACTCCGCTATTCACTCCCATTTACATGGATTCTTGATGGCACCATATCATCTGATTTTGGGTCACCTTTACCATATACATGCTGAAGTTATGAATCCACTATTTAATTATCATCACGGTGAGTCCATCATTTATAGGTAGCATACAAACCCATCGTGACTTAATACACAATCTCTATTTGATTGTCCACTAACATCAGCAATTGGGCAAGCTTTATTTCCACGATACTTTTTGTGGGTTCCCTATACTCCACGATGGTAGTATTGCATCCACGTTGAATCGATTTGATGAGTGACATGTACTATTCTTCATGTCAATAGTTTTATTAACTATTTTGTTCGCTCTTTTTTTATGATAACGTAAGACCATATGAAATATCAAACTATATTTTACACCATGTGTTACTGGGTCCAATCACCAATATGGTGTCATCCTTATCAGTAAAATCTATTCATGTTAATACCATTTATGTCGTCTTTGATTGAGTTGATGCATATACAAATTGCTTATGTTTCGCCTTTTTTTGTTGAGCCATTCATTAAATATTGTTTTTCTTTTCCTTTTTATAATTACAAGAGATGTTATGCCAACCTTTATAATTACCAGAAATTGGTTATAAACCAATAGATAATATATCATCTAGATATTTATATTTCATGTATTGTATTTCAAGACACTCCAATTACTTCACAAGTTTCCCATAGTTTCAAACTTTGTATGACCAAGTTGCCCAAAGTTGTTGCTGAATGAGATCATTGTGATCAGTGTATAGAAATCATCCCTTATGATTCTATAAACATATTCACTGATTGACAATAGGAAAATAGTGAGAATCTTTGTCTGGTGAATATCAATACAATTTTATGTTCCTATCATAATCTTGCTTCCTCTAAACAAATAATAGACTATATTATGATATTTTGACAATATAAGAGTTATCACTTTATTAGTCTAGTTTTATAATAATCTTCTATATCATTGATATGTGTGATTCTATTTATCTTCACCATGTTAATTATTGCTTCACTTCTTAATCATTTCTTTCATTTTCAATGTATTCATTCTGATACAGCGCCATGGTGGTCCTTGATGCTAAATATAATATCAAACTTACAAATTGATATATTATATCATACATTGAATTATCTAATGCCGAGTGTGTTGTAAAGTTTCCAACGCTGAACATTATATCAAATACTAAAAATTCCCTTTGTTGATAAGTATATTTGCTGATTGTCTCAAACAAATAATAATTTAAATGCTTTATGGATTGGCACTTGTTGGTTTGATCGCTATGTAAGGTTCTCCTCTTAACCGATGACTAGGTAATTTTTGAATGCTCATTCTCTTTACTGATTTCGTTTTGCCACTACATGTTCCTCCGTAAGCTTGTTATGTTCTTGGTAAAATTAGATAATTCCCTAAATGATTACAAATATCCATTGTTCATATATACTTTTGGTTGAATAATATGAAACTCCTTCGATTTTATTTCTGACATACAATACACTAATTCTCCTAAACTTAGCAATGGTTATCGATTCCAAGTAGTTTCTTTTATGTGGTCAAACTCACAGTTTTTTTCAATGCAAATATATTCCTTACAGTATGGCAAGAAAATCTATTCTGATATCATTTGTAATGTTCCTTTTCCGATTTTTTATTTTCCAGATTTGTTTGATATGAAAGTTTTCTGAATATATTTCCCTGTGATAATATCTCATGCTTTATATTGATTTGTGGAAAAGGGCATGTCTTTCCATTGCATTTATTATATTATTAATATAATATTTATTATATATAAATAACATTATATTATTGAATATTATTAATAATATTACAATTTAATTTGTAAAATTTATATATATATATATATTATAATATTATTACTCTTTAAGGTCAACCATATAATATTTAATTTTCATATATTTATATATTGTTGCAAATATAAATTATTTATAATAGATTATATTTTACTTTAATGTTATTATTTTTTATTAATAATAATTATTTTTTATTTATGTTGGGAGGAGCCATGCAGCTATGGGCGAGATTTCCTGTGAATGTAGGAATGGAGGCTGTGATTAGAGTTTCAGAGGGGGGAGAAATTTTTTTGAAATTGAAATTAGAGTTTCTGAAGAGATCAAGTTGGATATTGATCGGGTGGATGGATTGGATCCACAATGATAAAACACAAAATACACACTATAGGCACTTATAGAAATTATAAAATCATTTCATTGCCTGATCATAAAATACATTACATTGTGCTTTGTTTATAGAGGTCTTTGATTATTTCTAGAAACATCTAAACTAACTGACATAGAAAAAATAATATTTCCTAGAAATATCTAAACATAAATTTGACTTCTAGAACTTTACAAACCTAAATATTAATTTAACCTAACCCTATTCGGTAATCTAGCTGGAGTTTCTAGAATCCTCTAATATGATTTTACATTTCATTTGAGGGGGAAATTACACATTCCAACACTCCCCCCTAATTTCAACCTCAAATGTTGTTACATAAAAATTCCATTGCACCATGATTATTATTTCTCATGTCCACATCCAAGCATGTGATTTTGAAACCTTTGGCCTCTTTGATGCATTTTTCTAATCTATTTTTTTCTGCCAATTTGATCCATAGCTCCATCCACAATTCATTTTTATGCTTCCATAAAATATTTATTGCACTATTTATTTCAACATATCTTATCAAAGTGATTTTTCAAGCCACAAATATCACAAGGATTTCAAACATATATCTTTTGTATGCCCTTTTCTGTTATAGTGTGAACATTGCACAATCTTTACTCCTTCAATAAGCTATCTCGAACCTTTATTCTTCCTCCCACTACCTTCATCATATCCAAGACCTTCATATTTTTGCCTAATTGTAGGATCAATCAGGTTCTTTATTCCTTGCTCACACTTTCCTAGACCTTTACCTTTGAAACCCATTCTTTTCATAATCTTTAAACCAATACTATTATTATCATAACAAACAAAATCTGCAAACTTCTTGTCATTTTAGTTCTTGCACTTTTCATCACAAACACTTTCAGCTTCAACAAAATCATATTTATCAATTGTATAATCACTCAAATTATTTGTGTCACATGATACATCACATACAAATGGTTTCACATTCAAACATTCTTTCTATTGTTTCAGAGTAGTCAATTGCTTCTTTAACATACTATTTTCCTCTTCCAATTTCTTCAAATTTTCTTCCAAAACTTTGTTCTTTTTCTCACCATCATCAAATAACTTTCACTTTTCTTCTAATTCTTTATTTTTCTCTCTAGGCTTGCATGTTTCCTTCACCTACCAATTATGTACTTCTTCCAAAAAAATTAGCCTATCCTCTAGCTCTTCCATTCTCTCTTTATATTCACTAATTTCATTTAAAAGTCTACATTTTTCTTCTAACCTCTCTCTAATCATTTCAAACTTTTCTATCTCTAGTTTCAATAATTTTTCTTTCAAACAATCCATCTCAAGAGTCAAATTTTATTTTATTTTTACCACTCTTTGACCTTGTTTTCCCATTTTAATAAATTCAAATCTATCAAATGAAAATCGAAGCTCCTCCTTAAAACACAAATCTGAAAAGCTTTATCACCATTAACTATTAACATCAAATTTCATACTTACCATAATTCATATCGACACTCCTCAATGACAGTGACTGTGATCTCTCTTCATAATCTCAATGTGCTCTGCAAAGACTTCAATGCTTTCTTCACAACAATAGTCTCTTTCATGGAAAAAAATGAAATCCTCCACAAATAGGTGCCTCCAATAAAATGGTCACTCTTTCTTTCAATGGGAGAAATGATTTTCTTCTTCTCCAAACAAATTTCTTCACACCAACAATTCTTTAGAACTTCCACATGACTTGACTCATTGGCTGGACAAAAACAATCATATACTTCTCTATGTCAGAAGATATTATCTTCATCATATGGGCTTCACAACTTAGCTCTAATACCAATCTGATAGGGGTGGATGGATTGGATCCATAATGTTAAAACACAAAATACACACTACAAGTACTTATAGAAATTATAAAATCATTTCATTGCCCAATCATAGAAAACATTACATTGTTACTCTTTTATAGAGGTCTTTGATTATTTTCAAAAACATCTAAACTAATTGACATAGAAAAAATAAAATTTTCTAGAAATATCTAAACATAAATGACTTCCAAAATTTTACAAACCTAAATATTAATTTTACCTAACCCTATTTAGTAATCTAGCTGGAGTTTCTAGAATCCTCTAGTATGATTTTATATTACATTTGAGGGGGAAATTATACATTCCAACTATTAATCTTTCGAAGAATATGATAGTTATCAATAGATTTATTGGTGCAAGGTTTAATAGACTATAAATTAGAGAATGGATATCTAAGCATTGGTGTAAAGAATATGTTCTAAAATTCATTCCAAAAGGATTTTTCATCATTGGTTTTGAAGAAGAATGAATCAGAAATAAAATCATGGAGCAACAAAATTGGTTTTTTAATTCTTCACCATTATATTTGCAGCTATGGCAATCAAATTTTGATCTAACCCCATTAGTAGCATACAAGGAACTGATTTGGATTAGATTATATAATCTCTCAATGGAGTATTGGGGGATGAGTGCTTGGAACACATTGGACAATTAGTGGGTACTCTATTGGAAGTGGATGAAGAGATCATCAATAAAGATTCATATCTTTATGTAAGGATTAAGATTCTAGTGGTAAAGAGGATCCTGTCAATCATCAACCTCAAATTAGGGAGTGGCATTTGGAAATAGAAATCTAGATTGAATTGCCAATCTCTGATAGGAAAGAGGGTGATAATCTCCCTGTGAGTAATTGATGACCAAAGAATAAATTAGACAAGGTTTGGGTTCCAAAGAAAATGGTTACAGAAACTTCTTCTATGGAATAGAAGATTGCTACTTCGAAGGAAAACCCTATTGTGGAAAAAGTGGAAAGTTCTATTTTGGAAGAAAATCAAGTAGATAGGAGAAAGCTGGCCATGGAAAATAATACCACCCATTTGTGACCAAACATAGAAGTGGACTATCATCAAGTATCTAATGATAGTTTTTTCTCTTCAAAAAAATTAGAAAATGTTGATCCAAGAAGTGTGAATCAATTGGCCAATGTCCTTCTTGGTAAATCCAAAGGTTGTAGGTCAAGGAGGTCTAATAGGAAGAAAAGAGAAGAGAGGGCTAATGAGAAAGGGTTTGTAAATGTCTTTGATTATTTAAGAAAATCCAAGGGAGTAGAATGCTCCCTTAGTGAGAAATGAAAATCTCTACATTGAATGTCAGGGAACTACTAGCCCCTAACAAGAAACACATGGTAAAATGAGCATTAAATAAAATGGAAGGGTAGCTAGTTTTCTTGCAATAGATGAAGATCAATCTTGATAAAGCTCTTAGCTTCTTGTGGACTTTCCATAAGTGGGAAGGTTATTTATAGGAAGCTATTAGAGCCTTGGGAGGATTGGGTATATTATGGAATTCAAACATCATAAAAGTTTTAGAATTGGAAAGATCTCCCCATTGAATCTTTGGGAAAGTTATTTTTTAGTAGTATAAATTGAATTCCCCTTTTTTTGTGTTTACAGTCTCACTAAATTTGGTGAAAAACTTAAGGTCTGGACAAAGATTTTAGATAAGCTTTCTTTGGTCGATAACATCAATGTGATTATAGTAGGGGATTTTAATGCCTTACTTGATCAAGAGGATAAGTCTAGAGGCTTAGGGTTCTCTTCAAAAATCATGGAGTATTTCAAAATTTTTGTTCTTCAAAATTAGTTATTTTATGTATTCCTGATAAATGGTAAATACACTTGGACCAACTATAGGGATAAATTCACTAGAATCTCAAAGAGGTCGGATAGATTTTTGGGTTGAATCTTCTTTTATTATGGATTCCTGTACCCTTCCTTTCTCTCTGTTTGATCATTTTCTAGTTTAACTCTCTATCAAAGTATCTTCTCAAAGGTATAAAGGTAGCTTCAGATTTCAAAAGATGTGGTGGAGAGAAAAGGATTTCTTTCCAAATTTAGAATCATGGTGGAAGGAGAGTAATATTTTTATCAGGACACCGAGTTATTGTTTCACACAAAGATTGAAAATTTTAAAATGAATATTAAAAGATGGAATAAAGATTCATTCAAAAACATTTTTCATAGAAATTTAGGATTGAATCAAAATTGGGTTTTTCAAACAATCATATCATTGTGGATGGTATGTATAATGAAGATTTTCTTGAAGAAAAAAGATTGGAAAATGATCTAGGAGAAGTACTTGATAGAGATGAGATTTTTTGGAGGGATAAATCCAAAGATAATTGGATTAGTGTTGGAGATCTCAACACTAAATTCTTTCATGCTTCAATTAAATCCAAGAGAGTTTGCAATATAATTAATTGTATTCAAAGCATCATGGAGTTTGGTTAGAAGATGAAGATTTTATAGAAAAAGAAGTAGTTGACAATTTTAAATCTCTTTTAGGGGAATCTATTGACTCTATTTTTTTAGACCCTCAACATTTTATTGATGTGATTCTGAAAGTGGTTTCAAAAGAGGACAACTTGGATTTAATGCATCCCTTTTCCATTATGGAGGTTAAAAAGTCATCTTTGATAATATTTTAGATAAGATGCCAAGTCTTGATAATTTTACCTTATAAAATTTTCATAAATTTTGGAATTTTTTAAGGGAAGACATTGTAAAAATTGTGGAGGATTTTAGAAAGAAAGGGAGATTTGTGCTAGAGATCATTAGTATAGTCATTATTCTAATTCCCAAGAAATAGCAGTGCATTTTTATGTTGGATTTTAGGCCAATTTTCCTATTTAATTCAATATATAAAATCATCTACAAGAAAATGGTTAATAGATTCAAGTCAAAGCTAGATAGATATATTTTGGCTAAACAACATGGTTTTGTTCTTGGGAGAGAAATTTTAGATAGTATTCTTATGGCATGAAAAGTTATTCATTCTATGAAATTAGGCAAGAGACTAGGTATGATTATTAAATTAGATGTTAATAAAGCATATGATAATATTAGATGGTCTTTTCTTTTTGAACTACTTTCTAGATTTGGATTTTGTCAAAAAAGGATTAGATGTATCATCCATTATTTATCTTCGGCTCACTTCTCAATTCTAGTCAATGGCTCTCTTTGTAGCTTTTTCAAGCAACCAATGGATTGAGGCAAGATGATCCTCTTTCCCCATTCCTTTTTGTTCTGATGGCCGAGGTACTTGGTAGAAACATTAGAATTTTTTTTTGGGCTAATGGAAAGGGAGCTTAATCCATAATTTCTTTGAGCTAGTCTCTCACTCAGAATATGCTAATGATATTGTGCTTTTTGGCGAATCATCAGATAGGGAAAATTTGGTCATCAAGGAGGTGTTGGATAATTATGAAAAGGGTTTAGGACAATCTATAAACATGTCAAAGTCCAAGGTTTATTTTTTAATTCAAATAGGAGTTTGTAGAATAATATTATTACTATGTTGGGGTTCATTGTTGGACAATTTCCCATTGTATATTTTGGGGTCCCTTTTTTCACTGGAAGGTTTGAACCCAAAATATGGGAGGATATTTCTAATGGATGTCAATAGAAGGATCTTGGGTGGAAAAATTAGTGGTTTTCCCAGGCAAGTGGAATTTTAGATTCCACTCATTAGTTGGGATGTGGCCTGCAAATCCAAAATTGATGGCAGGTTTGGTTTGAGGAAGATGGGTTTGTAGAATCATGCTTGGAAGCTAAATCAGCATGGAAGATGTTTAAATGCTTAGATAAACCTTGGTGTAAAGTTATGACAGCTAAATATTTTTATTCTTTCATTCCTAACATAAGTCTAGCAGTGGATAATGTGAATAGAGGGTCTCATATGTGGTATTTTCTTTAGAACATTCATAATCTAATTACAGAACATCTTTCTTGGAAAATAGGAAATGGGTGAAAAGTGAAGTTTTTGTGTGACTCCTCGGAACGAAGATCCTCCATTAATCAATGATTTTGAGGATATTAATTGGGTTATTGAAAATGAAATAGTGATGGAGGACAAAGTTTCTAATTATTATAATAGTCATGAAAATTCTTTCTTGGTAAGTTGGAAGTTCGTGGAAATAGGCTCGCCATAATTTTAGAGGAAACTATCAGTCATCCTTTTAGATAGAATTGTGATTTTCTTGGAAATTTATGATCAACTAATTTGGAGTGCTTCTAAATTAGGGGATTATAAGGTCAACCTTGGGTATTATATGTAGATGATTAGGACTAGAGATGTTGAGTAGCCATTGATTCTTTGTTGTGGAAAATGGCTTCTTCCAAAAGTAGGAGCTTTTCTTTGTATTACCCTTCATGGAAGGATTCTAATAGGTAATTGACAATAGTTGAACTTAAAATTCAGCATGCTTACCAAGAAGGTAATAGGGCAGAAGACATACTAGTGAATCTATGGATTGAAGGTGATAAAATCATATCTTTTGAATACAGTGATTACATGTCGCTATCCTTGAACGAGATTATTGTAGAAGACATTCGAGCTTTCATGAGAAAAGATATTTTTTGATGTTAGAAGGTGTCAGGTTGATTTCTAGAAGGGGAGTCTCTCGTGAGCATAAGTCCTTTCTTAGCCATTGTTAGATGATTTTTAGGATTCTTTTAGATTTTAGAAAACAACTTTGACTTGGCAGTATTTAGATTTGCGATCTCTACACCTATAACAATTTGTTTTTCTTTTTAGGGAAGTGCAACCTCTTTATTTTGCATCATTTAGATGGTGGTCTTGGGCACTAGGTGTAAATGTATGCAAGAAGAACGTATGGTGGAGACACTGGAAGAACAAGAATCCATAATTTTTAAGCATGCTATTGATCAAGAGAAAACAACCATTATAAAGTTGTTGGGTGTGGATTACCAAATAGGAGGTCATGTTCACAATAGGAAGTTGGCATTTGATCTCTTTTAGCCTATTATCCAAGTTTTTAGGATAGCTAGTGCCTATAAATGGCATGATTCATAGAATGATTGCAGAAGAAATTTATTTGGAGGTGTCTATTGACATGAAATTTATTGACACAAGCCTATCGAGTAGAGGTATACTAAGACTTTTTTCTTTGGAAGTCGCTAGTAAGAATAAGCTGATGAAGAAGGCATGGAAGTTGTTTAAGACTTGAGTTGCAAAGGATTTTGACATAAGTAGGTTTGAGGCCTTATGCCAATTGAACAATAAGCTTTTCCTAGTAGAAGTGTCAACAAGGCTGCTCTCTATTGGACAAGGGATTGGATATCTTTTTCGTTGATGTAATTAGCTGAGTTTTTTTGTAATTGGTTCTGTAATGGAGAGATAGCTCCTTCATAATATGTAACCTTTTTTAAAGTAATATTAAGGCTATTGTCTCCTAGACAAAGCTTACCAAACAAAAAAAATTATTTATCTCATTTATTTATTTATCTATATATTTTATGTATTTTTACTAAAATAGATTTGTGTTGGAATTCTTTAGAATAACTAAGAGGTGGGGAGAATCAGTTATCCAAACAAATAGAACTTTTCACAATTTAGTGAACCCATATCTATAAAACATTTTCATCATGCATGTATCCATTAGGTCATACAATCACTTAAACTTGTAGGTTATTGTCAAATCAACTTTGTAGAAATGTAAGCATGAAACATAAAAAATTCAATAACACATTTGACAAAATGATTTAATGTAAAAACCGAATTTGGGAAAAAGCACCAATAACATGCTACTCATTCTCACTCTTCTGAAGTGATACCCTATGAAAGGGAAACCCTATTAAAGGTTATAATGCACATTGTTAGACATGACCTGGTTAAAGGATTTCAATCACCCTATTAGGAGTGAGCCTTGTTAAAGGACTTTAGATCATTCACTTGGAATGTTGCCCAGTTAAAAGATTTACAAATGACTGTTAGGTCAACCTTAATCCAAAGGATTTACTCTAGACTGGTACAATGATTAGAATTTATTAGTAAGGTTTGATCTAATAAAAAATTACAACTCCATTTTGCAAATTACAGATCTTTATTTTTAGTTGTCCATTATGCTTGGTTTCCACACACTTTAGCTTTGATAGCTTGTTCACCCTTCAAGCATCCATGGCCTTAATAATTCTTTCTTTTCTTGCCAATGAAAAATCTTCTCTTAGGTCACTAAATGAAGCAATACCCTAGACTCCTTGTCTTCCTTTGGATTTTGCACATGACAACATTTCCTTTTGACCAACCATCTCAATAAATAGAGAATTAAGATCTTTTTTCATTCATCCTCCATCCATTTTATGGTTAGGTTGGATTAGGTAGGACTCAATGAATCTACCATCATTTCATTTCATTCCCTTCTAGAAACTTCTCCTTCAATCTTCTTTGAATTTGCCTCAAAATGGTTCACCATGAATTCTGTGCCACTAGCTCATCAAGCTTATCTTCCACACAGTTCACACAATTCAACAAATCAAACCCTTAAGCTCAAATTCATCAAATTCACAATATTTCTCATAATGTTGACACTCAGCATTAACTTTCTTCTAATGTGCAACACATATTGCATTGCTCAACATCTTCTATCAAAACACTGAACATGAACTGAAGTTTATTGGTTCTTAGCATCAACTAAACTTTACTTAGCTTACACTAAACTTGACTTTGTTTAGCTCCAACTAATTTTATGCCCAACTTACACTAACTTTTCTCGACACCTACTATGTATTTTGTTAAGCTCAACAGACATACTTCATTTAACTTGTCCATCTAAACTTAATTAGTGTATCTCAAGTAATGATTCTTGATTGCAATGTGCTTAGTCTTTGTATGCATCACAAGATTTTTTGATATATTTATAGCACTTGTATTATAACAATAAAGTATCACAGGTAACTCAATTTCTCCCTAGGATTAGTAGGGAACCTTGCAACTATCCCAAAAGATAATGTAATATTAGGTCTACTATGTAACTACAAATTGTAATTTTCCAATCATAGACCTGTATAATGTTTGACTCACCTTAGTTAAATAATCACTATTTGAAAATTTATTTCATATTACCATAGGTATTCTTATTGGCTTGGAATATTCTAATCCAAAAAATTTTAGTATCTCCTTTACATACTTTGATTGAGAGATGTATATAACATATTCCATCTGATGTGCTTGCAAACCCACAAAGAATTTAATCTCTCCAAACATAGACATCTCAAATTATTTCTTCATTTCATTTGCAAAATCCTTACATAAAGTATCTTGAAATCCAAATATGATATCATCAACAAAAAATTAAAATAGTAAAATACCTTTTCCTTTCTCTATGTTCAAGTACATAATCTTTACAAGATAATTATGAAGCCTTTCATACCATGCTCTTGGTGCTTGCTTCAAACCATATAAAGCTTTGTATAGTCTACATACCATGTTTTTTTTGTTAGCATCAAAAAATTCTTCTAGTTGTTCATAAACCTCTTCCTCCAATATACCATTTAGAAATGTAGACTTAACATCCATTTGATAATATTTGAAACCTTTGTATGCAGATTAAGCAAGTAGAGTTCTTACTCCTTCCAATCTTGCAACAGGGGAAAATGTTTCTCCATAGCCTATCCCTTCTTCTTGTGCATAATTTTTATAGACTAATCTTGCCTTGTTCTTTGTGACTTCACCATTTTCATCTAACTTTCTTCTGTATACCCACTTCATGCTAATCACATTTTTATCTTCTAGTCTAGGAACTAGAGTTCATGTCTTATTTTTCTCAATTTGTTCAATCTTTTCTTTCATGGCTTTACTCCAGTCCACACCTTCTAAGGCATCATTCATTGTTTTAGTTTCTTAAACGCTCAACAAAAATGTATCATTTCTCAACTTGTTCCTTGTCATTGGTCTTGCATCTTTATCTCCAATGATTTGTGTTGCAGGGTGATGTTTCTTGACGTACTTAACAATCTTGGTTCTACTCTATTTTCCTCACTTGACCTCTCAACTTCTAAATCACTATGTACATCTCTGTTAGGTAGTTCAACATATCTTTCATAAACACTAATATTAGAATAAGAATGTGCCTCTAGTTTATTCTATACGGGTGTATGCACCAAGTTGTGGTGCCAAAAAGATGACAAGGTTTTTTTTTTTTCTAATTTTCAATAGCGCGTACGCAGTATAGCGCGCACATGCTATTCTAATATGAAAAAAGCTATATGATGGGCCACAGACCCGGGGCCCATCATTTTCATTTTGCTTTTTGGCTCTCCAACAATGCATACGCGGGTTTGATAGCAAAAATTCACCACCATTTGCCAAAATGCCTCCTCACAGACGAAATCCAAGACAACGAGCACACCGACAATGATGAGGTAAGTGATATAAACTTAAATTTTCATTGTTTAATATGTTTTTCATATTGTTTTATTGGTTTTTGATATTTTGTTGTAGGTTTTTTACAAATTTCATTTAGATTTGTTTATTTAGTTGGATTTCAATTGATTTTTTATCAAGAAATGTCCATAATCAACCGAAAAATCCACAAAACCCTCAAGAACCTCAAAATCAAAACCATCCTCAAGAAGAACAATAAATTCCACAAATCGAACCAATTGCAATACCTCCACTAGGCACACAAGAAAATATAAGAAATGAAATACAGAGAGGCAAAACTAAATTAGAAAGACTCATTTCTCGGTTGAAAGAATTCAGACAAATCAATCCAATGAGGGCTCAATTGGCATCATCCCTCAAATCCATTAACACTCAGATAGCCTCAGTTAGTGGTCAGTTAGATAGTTGGCAGGCTAAGAGGGATGAACAAAAAATATTTTATGCAAATAAATTGTCATATGAAGATGTTAAAAAAAAAGAAATATCAAAAGGTAGTATATGTGCATTATTTAGAAAACTCGGTGAGCCAAATATTGTTAGAGAGGGTACTAAATGGTTACCCATCCACTGGTGTATACATGATGCTATTAGAAATAATTTTTGGGATAGATGGTGGATGTTTTTGATGCCCCTCCTTGCAACAATCACAAGGTCCCCATGTATTTTTTGAAGAAAGTATATTGTGAGTTTTTCCTTGGGGAGATCCCCAATTATTTTGATATGTTAGACTCCCAAGGTAGAGGTGGGGGGTCATCATTTGAGAGGCCAGGAGCACGTTGTGACCCTAATGTAGTTAGGGCACCTCTGGCCCATCCACAACACGAGCATGTGATTATTCCTTCAATTGTGAAGGAACATGTAGAGGCCAGCACTCTAGGGACCATTAATTATTTGACACAAACCCTCATCCATTTCATGAGCCCATTAGTTGAGGGGGAGCCTTCTATGCATTGTGGTCAGATGTGCACTTCATGCAGATCCCTATGCACATTTGGCACTCATGCCGAAGATGCTATGGCAGATGGGCTTGTCACCGATGAGTTCTTGAACGAGACATTTGGCATTGACACACAGGTAAATTACTAATTTGATCACATTTCATATGTATAATGAATGATTAATTAATTAGCATTTATTGACATTGTTCAAAATTTAGGGTCAAAGTGTTGCTAGGCCTAGCAGCGATCCTCCAGGCCCATTTTTTGTCCCTTCGATGAGTCCTAATGTATGTATCAATTTAATCATTTTAATTAATACATATATTTATTACATAATAATATTAAGGATTGACAAAAAAAATTATGCATGTGCATCAGTTCTCCACATGACCCTCAACCTTTACCACAGACACAGAGCAGAGACATCATATGAGCTTCACACAGGTATAGTTGTTTCATGTTAATTTAATTCATTTGATTATATTTATTCCATGTTTCATGTTAGATATAACATGTATTGTATGACATGCAGCTCATGATGTTAGACACACCTCCTCATCTGCGATAGTCTGTTGATAGTGGAGTGGCCGCAGCTGTGGCTAGCTCATAGCCACTGACAGAGGTATGAAAGAATTTTCTTTGTTTTAGTTGTTGTTTATAATAGTTAATCTCAAAATTTCTAATGTTATTTATAAGTGATTATATTTATTGAATTGTTGCAGGGTCTTGTCAAGCCTGATCATCCATGAGCATTTGAGGTGGACTTACAAACTAACTATTTGTTGGTGGTAAGAAAATAATTGGTTTTGTGTGTACATATATTTGATTTCAACATATAATAAATATTGATTCATATCTACTTTCTTTGTATCAGTTGGACCTAGAGAAGAGCCTCAACAAAAGGTCAAATGAGCGCGTCAGGAGGGCCCCATCATCTCCATTGTCTCCCTCCACACGATGGCAGAGAATGTCGAGAGACTTGTTTCCTTCCCCTCATGGGAAGGAAAAGATGTAGTTGACATATTCGATACATATATATATATATATATATATATATATATATATATATATATATATATATATATATATATATATATATATATATATATATATATATATATATATATATATATATATATATATACAGAGAGACTTGTTTCCTTCCCCATGTATATATATATATAGGCATCAAAGAGACATATTTGACATAAATTTGATGTACATTTGATGTATGACATTTATTTGATGTATGACATTATTGGTTATCATTTTATATTATATGTTTGGTCATGTATGACCTTAAATTAGATATGTCCATGTATGACATTAAATTAGATATTTGCATGTATGAAATTAAATTCAATTGGTAGAGAGTTTCCATTATGTCTACAAACTAGTAGATGTTATTTTTTGCTTTATTAGTATTTCTCAAAAACTGCAAAGAAGTTGTTTCTAGTGAATAGTTGTAAACAATTGTGATCATCAACTTCATGCACTCATGGCTTTGGCTGCGAACACTTGTAAATTTGGCTATAAGCATCCATGGCTTTGGCTATGTGCACTAGTGGCTTTGGCTATGAGCATTTATGGCTTTGGTTGTAGACACAATATAGCCTTGGCTGTAGGTTGTCTTTCTTGCTACATGTCAAAGTTACCTTCAAGAATATCATTAGTCTAAGATCATTACAATTAAAATACTATGAAATAATACCTTGGAAATAATAGTCTTTAACGCATTACTTTATTTGTTAAAACATCATGCAGTATCTACTATAGTGCTTCTACTCAAATATGTTTTCAAAAATACTTAGTATGGCAAAGAAATGTCTATGGAAAGCTTGTCAAATAGGAATTCTTACAAGAATTAACACCATGTTCACAAGAGCATTACAAGTTCTCGTAATGCTATTTCACATATCGTAATCATATTCAATTTTGAATGGCCATTTGTGTTACAAGCATAAAATTTCTTTAAGGTCTTTTAATTCTAGGCATGAATTTTATTCTAAAGCTTTTCTATGACAACCCACTCAATGCATATATTGTTGTTCCACATTATGCTGATTTGACTTTCATTGGTTGATTTGGGTCTAGACATGACGTTATTCACTACCTTTTTTATATATTATTTTTTTGGAGTGAGGTTCTAGCCTGAATGAATGTATTAATCATCGAAGTTGTGAACCTTGGTCAAGATCCTTACAAATATATTTTCAAATTGGACCTCAAATAGTTTTCTCAGTCACCCCCTGTACACAGATACTGAAATTGTAGTTAATTACAAAATTAATAGTGAATTAACACAAGTTTAATTGAGAAGTATTATGTACCTCAATAAGCTAGATTATTATTGACCGGGAAGCTTTATCTTAGAGCAGTTGGTTTCCTAAATCTTTAGTGCAATGACACTCTTATGGAATGTGGAATTATGTATGCTAGCTAAGGAACGTTCTTTAAAAGGCAGAGGAAATTCAAGACTCACATGTTTCTAATCAATATAAATGTTTAAATCGCTTCTCTAATTTTTTCTATTTACGATCTTCTTAAAACTTAACTTTCTAAATGCATTGATGGGGAAATAAAGATCTTCTAGGAACTAAAGGCTAATCATGTTTAATACTTACAATTATTTATTTTTATCTAATAATTTAAAATAGATTGTACAAGTGTTTTCAAAGAGCAACACTTGTCACTAACATCATAAGAAGGAATATCCAAGGAGAATTATGACTGATCGCCCACCACCAAATTCAAGAGAAAAAAAAAATCCACTACTAAAGAGATAGTAACAACGATCATCCCTAGTCTCTCCCTTATCACAAAATGATTACCATCAAAATTTGCATTTCCAATTGTTTCATGTGCATTGAAGTAATAGTAACATTTTCACTCTCTTATCTAATGTCTCCCATTTCTAAAACTCCTGGGGAAGGGCAAGGCCATCTTCTCAGTACTTCAAAATACGAGTTCCATTTTTTCCCATATTGATAATCATTGACTTAAAGTATAGTCAAAGTATTGACGACCCATAGGAACTCAACCTTTGAACATCCCATCTGTAAATGACCTCATAAAGAAATTTCAATAAACCCACATGAAATAGTGAAACAAAAGTTGCATACTTGTGAAGATGATAACACTGCAGGTGATCAATATGTCTCAAATCTATATTGAGTTCTTTTACTATGCATATAAATGGTTTGTTATATAAAAGACTTATATCCACTAGATAAATAATCATTTTCTTACTATGCTATCCTTATCCTTGGCTAATCTTTGGTCTTTGCAACACAGTCTTGTAGGAACTAGAATCTCATCCATATCTCGCATGAGCACCAAGATATGCCCCGTCAAAGATTGCAGCCCTGTGGGTTTTAGTGACCCTTAGGGACATTCTGGTTCAGTGTGCCTGAGAATGTTCAAGCACTGAAGGGGACAAGACAAGGTTGGGGATAGGGTTTACCCAGCCACCTGGAGCTAATGGAGTAGACAGTTTGATCCCATGACGAAAGATGAGAGAGATTTAGCAGTTGGCAACTTTGTACTAGCCAACACTACAAGTTTCAACATCACCCGAGATGGCATTGTAGAATGAAAATAGAATACGATCCTCAAAAAGTGAGAGACATTATTGTAGGTCTCTACAACATGGTCTTGTAGGAATTGGACTCTCATTCATATCTTGCATGAGCTCCGAGATATGCCCCGTCAAAGATTGCAGCCCTGTGGCATTTAGTGACCCTTAGGGACATTCTGGTTCAGCATGCCTGAGAATTTTTGAGCACTGATGGGGAAAAGACAAGGTTGGTGATAGGGTTTACCTAGCCACCCAGAGCTAATGGAGTAGATAGTTTGATCCCATGATGAAAGATGAGAGAGATTTGGTAGTTGGCAAGTTTGTACTAGCCAACACTGCAAGTTTCAACATCACCCAAGATGGCGTTGTAGAATGAAAACAAAATGTGATCTCCAAAAAGTGAGAGAGGTTATTGTAGGTCTCTGCAACATGGTCCTGTAGGAACTAGAATCTCATCCATATCTCGTACGAGCTCCGAGATATGCCCTATCAAAGATTGCAGCCCTGTGGGATTTAGTGACCCTTAGGGACATTCTGGTTCAGAATGCCTGAGAATATTTTAGCACTAAAGGGGACAAGATGAGGTTGGCGATAGGGTTTACATGGCCACCTAGAGCTAATGGAGTAGATAGTTTGATCCCACAATGAAAGATGAGAGAGATTTGGCAGTTTGCAACTTTGTACTGGCCAACACTGCAGGTTTCAACATCACCCGAGATGACATTGTAGAATGAAAAAGGAATGCGATCTCCAAAAATTGAGAGAGATTATTGTAGGTCTCTACAACAAGGTCCTGTAGGAACTAGAATTTCATCCATATCTTGCATGAGTTCCGAGATATGCCCTATCAAAGATTGCAGCCCTATGGGATTTAGTGACCCTTAGGGACATTCTGGTTCAGCGTCCCTAAGAACGTTCAAGCACTGAAGGGGACAAGATGAGGTTGGGGATAGGGTTTACTAGCTAATGGAGCAGATAGTTTGATCTCACGACGAAAGATGAGAGACATTTGGCAGTTGGCAACTTTGTACTGACCAACACTGCAAGTTTCAACATCACCCAAGATGGCATTGTAGAATGAAAATAGAATGCGATCTCCAAAAATTGAGAGAGGTTATTGTAGTTCTCTACAACATGGTCCTGTAGGAATTGGAATGTCATTCATATCTCACACGAGCTCCGAGATATGCCCCATCAAAGATTGCAGCCCTTTGGGATTTAGTGACCCTTAGGGACATTTCGGTTTTTCTTGCCTGAGAACGTTCAAGCACTGAAAGGGACAAGAAGAGGTTGGGAATAGGGTTTACCTAGCCACTTGGAGCTAATGGAGTAGATAGTTTGATCCCACGACGAAAGATGAGAGAGATTTGACAGTTGGCAACTTTGTACTGGTCAACACTGCAAGTTTCAACATCACCCGAGATGGCATTGCAGAATCAAAATGGAATGTGATATCCAAAAAGAGAGAGAGGTTATTGTAGGTCTCTTCAACATGGTCCTATAGGAACTAGAATCTCATCCATATCTCACACGAGCTTCGAGATATGCCCCGCCAAAGATTGCAACCCTGTGGCATTTAGTGACCCTTACGGACATTCCAGTTTAGCATGCCTGAGAATGTTTGAGCACTGAAGGGGAAAAGATGAGGTTAGGGATAGGGTTTACCTGGCCACCTGGAGCTAATGGAGCAGACAGTTTGATCCCATGACGAAAGATGAGAGAGCTTGCCAACACTGCAAGTTTCAACATCACCCGAGATGGCCTTGTAGAATGAAAATGGAATGCGATCTCTAAAAAGTGAGAGAGGTTATTGTAGGTATCTGCAACATGGTCCTATAGGAACTAGAATCTCATCCACATCTTGCATGAGCTCCAAGATATGTGCCACCAAAGATTGCAGCCATGTGGCATTTAGTGACCCTTAGGGACATTTTGGTTTAGCATGCCTGAGAACGGTTGAGCACTGAAGGGGAAAAGATGAGGTTGGTGATAGGGTTTACTTGGCCACCCAGAGCTAATGGAGTAGACAGTTTTATCCCATGATGAAATATGAGAGAGATTTGGCAGTTGACAACTTTGTACTGGCCAACACTACAAGTTTCAACATCACCCGAGATAGCATTCTAGAATGAAAATGGAATGCGATCTCCAAAAAGTGAGAGAGGTTATTGTAGGTCTTTACAACATGGTCCTGTAGGAATTGGAATCTCATCCATATCTCACGCGAGCTCTGATATATGTCTGGCCAAAGATTGCAGCCCTGTGGCATTTAGTGACCCTTTGGGACATTCCAGTTCAGCGTGCCTGAGAATGTTCGAGCACTGAAGGGGACAAGCTGAGGTTGGGGATAGGGTTCACCCAGCCACCTAGAGCTAATGGAGTAGACAGTTTGATCCCACAATGAAAGATGAGAGAGATTTGGCAGTTGGCAACTTTGTACTGGCCAACACTGCAAGTTTCAACATCACCTGAGATGACGTTGTAGAATGAAAATGGAATGTGATCTTGAAAAAGTGAGAGAGGTTATTGTAGTTCTTTGCAACACGATCTTGTAGGAACTAGAACCTCATCCATATCTTGCACGAGCTCTGAGATATGCTCTGCCAAAGATATTTGAATTCACAGTGTTTAATGAGAATATAGTTCAGGCTTGGTTACTTTTCTATGTTAAGTTTGGCTTTCAATTTTGGTTTCCCTAGTTATCTATGTGAAATTTCCACTTTCATAAGTAACATGGATGCAATAATACTAAATTAAGTATAGGTCCATGGTTCTAGATGCTTCACATAGCTTCTCTTCAACTATGGATCTTGTAAACATTGTACCATGACTATTGGTGTTGTGAGAATATACAAAGCATATATATTGTTTGACCAAATGTCTAAAATGAACATGAACTATATGGAAGAAGAGAAGAAATGTTGCAAAGTCTTTGAAATTTTTCTTCAAGAAATGTAAGGAGCCATGGGTGATTCATCCAAATTATTTGGTAAAATAAGAGGAGGAATGAATCAACCTTGATGATAGAGGTAAATGCTGAATAATATTTATTTAATCACATTGTTTGAAAAATATTTAATGACCTTTAAATACAATTGAAAGAAATGGAATTGATCTCCCTTACTCATGTAGATGAATAAAATTGGAATTTAAAAAAGAGAGGGACATCCACCATAAAACCATGCAATCATGCACTTCTTGATGGGAGTATCATAAGTTCATTGTTAGATGGATATGCCAAATGTGGAAAAATTAAAAGGAAAATATGTTGATTGATTGAATACAAGCATCAAACCAATGTGATAACAAAAAATCAAAGTTGATTCCATAAGGTCTAACAATATCATATAATTCATTTATAAATAATTTGAAACATCATAAGCATATGTCTAATAATGTCATACATGAAATATATGTAAAAAAATGACATACATAGAAAAAATTATACAAAACATATGCCCAATAATGCCATATAGGTGTAAAATGTACATCATTAGATATATACTCTTTCCAACTAGGGGAACAAAATAAATCCCTAATTGTCTTTAATTGCCAACAAGTGGGAGATGACCATTGTATATAACGAGGTCTTCCTAACATGCTCACTAGTCCATTAGTAGAGAATCTTCTGTAACTCGACATGTTACAATCAAAATTATATATGAATAAATAACTATTTTATATAAAAAAAATAAAATATATTTACACATTAAACTTAATATTTTCTTACAGCTAGCTGATAATTTCTCTGTATATACACCTCAGGGATACACTGATGGTCAGGAATAATAAGACCCTACAAAAACTATCAAAGTTACCACTCGATTGTGCCTATGAATTTTATATTGAATTTTAGTACTAATGAAATTTTAATGTAAACTCTTTCATACCTTAGTCATTGGCTTAGAACTAGTGAGTGCAATAAGGACTCATTGATCAATACAATGATGAAGATGTAAAGGTATCTCTGATGTCAATAGCTGAAAATGATAATACATGAGACTCAAATGCAAATATGAAGAATACACATTTTCTTTTGTCTCCATATCAAATAAAATATTTTGGTACCTGTGTGAATGTAGTATGACATCCTTCATTTTATAGTGTTGATCCCAAAGCTACAACACTTATTATTTATTACACATGTATGTAAATCTATTAAGCATCAAATTCAACACCTTTGTCTACAAAATAATGTACTATATCTTAGAGAAATAAATTCATTTCCTTACTAATTAAATTATATTGATATAATTACTAAGTTACTTATTATATTGATATAGTTTACTTATAATTCCTTTCGATTTACAACTAATTGAAATGATTTCCCCAACTTTCCATCTAGTCACTAGAAAATTGGATTTGTTGTCTCTTTCTCTTAAAGAACCGGATCTACTAGTTCCTTTGGTCTAGAAGCCTTCCATTGAGATTAGGGTTTTGAAAGGTTCAAGGGTTGAGAAACTTTTTATAGAATATCTTGAAGAAGGAGAGGTCATGTATAATGGTTTTGAGGAAGGCTAGAGTTCCATCCAGATGGTGTTGAAAAATGGCCAAGCGGAGGAGGAGGTAGAAGAATAAATAGAATAAATGCATGAGAAGGAGGGTCATGGGGGAAATGGATTCAAACCCACAACCAAGCTTTTATACCATTATACAAATTACAAATTACAAGACTATGCCTTTCATGATAGTCTCATTTTCATATTGGCAAATGAAGAATGACTTTTGGAACAAACATAATAAATACTTCAAAATAAAAATGAAGCCAATGTATTGTATTGTAAGCTCGAATGGTAAAGACCAAGCCTAAAAATTTATTAAGGTGTAGCATTTATAATTGTTAGGTTCATGTGAAGAAGTCATCGTTCATATTCTCATTGTTATGTAATTTGATGATAAGAAGAATACAATGATATAGAGGTTGACAGTGACTTAAACTTTACAAAATGAAATAAATGAGAATTTTACATTGAGGGGGGAGTAATATTCAATGTTTCATTCTCATTGTTTGAAAAACTCTTAGATAAAGAGGGAGTAGATAGATGATATGGTTTAGTCTTCTTTTGAGAATCTTAGTCATATTGGTTCAGAAGGATTCATGATACAACTACTATACTTAGCATGACCAATTGATGATAAAAACCTTAGTATTGATGCTACAAACCTTAGTATTGACATAATTTAACTCTGCAATTCCAGGCATAAGATGATTATCATACAATGGTACTTGAACAAAGAAAACTAATAAATATTAAGGATGTGAATTGATAATACTATTTTGTAGATGATTTTGGCAACTCACCCTTTATCACTTGTGCGTCAACTTTATTAGCCCTCTTCTTTGATGACCTACAAATGAAGAATTAGCATAATAAAAAATCTAAAATAAGATTAAAAAAATGGGTCCTATTAAAGAATCTAATATAAATTCAAATAATGTATCTATATTCTAAACAAATCAAAACTAAATCTCATCACTTACACATCATAACAATACGGTCCACCTTAGTCATGTGATAGTCTTGGGGAAGAGGTTGTAACATTGTATTTGGATCCAATTGATCACTTTTTCTCTCTCTCTCTCTCCCAATTCAATGTAATGAGCCAACTGGATCTGCTCGACATTTTAATGTCTCAAGTATTGCCTCATGTTCTAACTTGCGAACTTTCCAAAGAATCTTATTATGTGGTTTTCCACCATATTTTATCAAGTGGACATTTGATGTGACAACAAGGTTTGAATAATGAAGAATCTTCCTCTTGTAAACACCTAAATTTGATTACACTACTTTGGTAATATAATTTAGCCATCTGTAAAGGCATCATTAATTAAATTCTTATTTAATTAATCCTTTGCCATCCCTAGTTGATTAATTTAATTAATCATCTATAGTCTTAATTGATAAATCAAATAATCTATTATATATCAATTAAATCCTTTTCTCTAATCTAATTCCAAAAATCCCCATTTATTAAATAAATCTATTTGATAAATGAAATCCTCAAATTCAAAAACCCCTAACCTATCTCTAATCCTCCATTTAGCCTAATCCACCCCATCCACCCATACTAACTAAGCTTAGCCACTAACTCACCCACCCTCATTAATGTCATCCACTTGCACATCTCTAACATCCCTAATCTAATCCTAAATCCAAGCCTAATCCACCCCCTAATGTTGTCACATTCCTTAAACAAGTTTAAGACTTTCCTAATCCAAACCAAAGTCTCCCCTCAAAAAACCCAACCACTAAGTCATGAGTGCTCTTACAAAACATAAAAGACTCTTACAAGCCCACTCGTGACTCTTACACCCATCTTCCACAGTCTTCCCTCTTCCACACTCATTCCTCTTACATCCCTCTTACATACTCAACCCCACTCATCATGCCTTTAACCAACCCTTTACCCTATCCTCTCACACTCATCCTCCTTGTGACAAGTGTCACCTTCCCATTGGTGCTAAACAAGCACAATCTATGTGCTCTCCTTTGAGTGCATCCTAGCCCTCCTTAAGCCTTCATCCATCCTTGCATCTAATCCCTCCATCCCTCTACCCTTTAGCCTATAAATTGAATCCCATCCCAAGCCATTTCATCAAAAATATTTGAGCTAAAGTTACCATGCTATTTTGAGAACCAAAGCCATCAATCTTACCCTTATAATGCCAAATTGAGAGCTCACAAAGCTACCAATTTTCCATTACCCATCTCCATTGAAGCAAGCTTTTGAGCATCTTGAGCATACATCCACAGCAAAAGGACACATCTACAGAATCAAGAAAGCATGGAGTGTTTTATCTTGTGAGGTTTGCACTTCTTGTTTGCTTTCTTTGTCTAAGCATATATGTGAATTTAGTTTTTGGTTTGTGAATGTTTACTTTATTTGTTAATGTTCTTTGCATACTAAATCTTGTTCTACATTTTGGCACGTCCGGTGGGACCCCACTATGGGTCATTTAATCATCTATTTTCATCTATATGTCATTTTTCTAACCATCTAATGTTTGTTGTTGTTTGAGTGTGTTGTGAGGGTGTTTTGCTTGTTTTTGCACGTTAAAGAACGCACATAAGAAGAAGAAATACCATCTAAAAAAAAATTGCATTTTTCAACTTTTTTGGCACAGTTTTGGTCTGCAACCTATTCTGTCTGCGAAAATACGTGTCTGCGCAAATCGACATTTGCGAAAATCCGTGTCTGCGCAAATCCGCGTCTGCGCAAATCAACGTCTACGAAAATCCACGTCTGCGCAAATCAACATCTGTAAAAATCCACGTCTATGCAAATCAACATCTACAAAAATCCACGTCTGCGCAAATCGACGTCTCCACCACTGCCAATCCAAATCGTCGTTTACGAAAATCTGCATCTGCGCAAATCAGCGTCTCTGCTTGTCACCTATTTTTTGTGCCGCAAAACCTATTCTGTCATCTTTGAATACTAGCGTATCTTTATTTCTGCACTTTTAGTGGTTCCATAGGATTTAGACCATTTTAAGCATTTTTATGCGTAAAAAAAATAGCAAAAAAAGTTTAAAAAAATTTTCTCATAGTTTAGCTCTCGTTTTTGATGATTTTGGCTAAATAACTAAATTGCTTTTTTTTTGTTGTCTCATTGCAGGTTGGAGCACATATCAAACCACTAACCATGTTTCTTGCAGGTTTTCATGTTGCTAAAAAATGAACTTGAATGCTTAACCATTTGTCTTTGAATGCATGTTGCTAAAAAATGAACTTAAATGGTTAAACACATTTTCCATTGAATGAATGTTGCTCAAAACACACTCTTGAATGCCATGGATTAAAATCAACTTTCCTTGGAATGCATGCTTAAAACAATAAATCCAATCTTGAATGCCAAGGATCAATTAACCATTGCAATATCAAACACTTCATTTGGAGCTTCTAAAATTGAACAAAACAAATCTCTTTTCCACATGAAATCTAGGTAAAGTTTGATTTTTGGACATTTAAGAAACTTTGTTAAGTTAAAATACAAATTTACAAAAATTAGTTTGAGTAGTTCCTTAGACTCACCTCTTTTCTAATCACCCATCAAATATTAACCATTGGTTGCAATCTCAGCGCCATTTATGGGGATGGGTCTACTTGAAAAAGATGTTAAATGTTCCACAATCTAACTCACTCACTTGGTCTTTGAACGTTTGCTTTAACTTTATCAAAATTCTTAAATGGCCAAAACTCTAGATTAAATTGATCACACTTCAAGTTTGGGCACTAAAATTGAACAACAATTGACATGGAGAGCCTCTGGGCGCGCGCTTGAAATCGAATCTCACACACTTTTGTTTTGGGCTTAAAAAAAACTCACACTCAATCTTGAATGCCTTAAAGAAAATTAATCAATACTTGACGTGGAGGGCCTCCGGGCATGCGAGTTTGCTTTTGTTGACCCTAACTCTTCTTATTGTTTGCATTCTTCGATCGATTTACTTTTGTTGGCACTTCAAGTTGGAATTGAACATTGTCTCTTAAACATGACTGCTTGCAAATTCTAGATTAGCACACATAAGAGTCAGTTGGTAAAAGAACAAGCGTGTTTTTTAGCCCAAGGTCATCCAAGTCTTCTCTCCCCTTGTCGTCTTTCAAGGCCATCTTGGGTGCATAAGATTAGGATCCAAAACCTTGTTTCTTTTTAGGAGGCCTGCTTGGGGATTTCATCACCCCTTGGACGACCTCAACTCCAGCATTCTGGCGGAGTATAAGAATCGGGAGGTGAATCGAAAGAAACCTCTCTTGGGATCAAGATTTTGTCATTTGGGCTAAGCCTCAAGGAACTTTATACCCTTGAGAAGTGAAAGAGGAGAAGTGGGTTACCGCTCCTCTCGGCTATGTGACATCCTTTTGGTCTCATCTACGGATTTGGGCCTCACGTACCTTGCATATATCGAGGACTCCCTAGCTAAACCAACTATCAGCCTTGCAAAAAACCATCTAGGATGTTAATGTGTTTGGAGTGACTGATCGAAACATTTGTAGAACATACACACTCCTTAGTGCAAGTATCACATTCTGAGAATGACAAACTTCTATCTGGGTGTTCCTATCTATTGCTTGTTTTTATTTATTGAATGAATGTTTGCCAAACTTGGTCAATCCTAGCTTAGGGCACACTTAGCGTAGTCACTGCCTATTTTGGAAGTTGAACAAGTTGAAGCAAAACAACTGAGATTTTTCCCAAAGCCAAGCAAATTCAAGAATTTATGTCGGAACAATCCAAACCCAAACAGAAGTTTCACAAGGTCAAACTCAAGCCATCTCTAGCATACCAAGAACTTTCAGCCAAGAGAAAAGAAATAACACCAAGCCCACGAATTGCCAAACTCCACAAAGCAGAGGACAAAGCTACTGACGAAGCACTTCAAGAGGCCTGGTTAGAGCACACCATCAAATTTAGCCAACATCCAGGAGTTAGTCCTACTTATGCCTTACCAACTAGGCATGATTTCTATGATTAGACACCCTTGTTTCTCCACATCTTCTTGGATAAGCTTCACTTTAGAGTCATCTTTGTAGAAAAGCCAGCCATATTAGGTTATCCCCTTAAGCATTATTAGCTCATCCATCTTATTTAGGATCATACCATCTAGCCAGCAATTGAAAATCTGCACATCTAAGCTTTCAAAATTGTTGTCACCTTGCTAAAAGTTTGCGATTCCTAAAATCTTCCAAATCCACCAATCTCACCAAGGTTATCCCTTTGATAGAGCTTTGTCTAGGGTAATCTAGCTTTGTCACTTGTTATCCCTCATCACCTTGAGCTAAAGGTTGGGATCCGCAAGTGGTCAATCTCGTGTTCTTCCTAAAGGATCATCAGTCTATCCTTAAGTTGACACAATCACCACCAAGCTTGCACATAGGAAAGCAAACCTTTTGTGCTTTGACAATATATCTTTGAAGTTAGAATCCCCAACCCAATCCTCCTTAGGTTTTGTCATATAGCTTTTCCTCAACCTAGGAAATCATTTGCATAGAAAAGCCTTCCCCCTTTTGCATCCATCAGCATTATTGCATCTCATCCCTAGGAGCATTTTTCATGCCACCCGTCACTCGCTTAGCCAAGAAGAAAGAAACAATGGAGCCCTATCATTTGGATCGAACAGCCTCACCCCCCTTGAGCACTCAGCCATCCTTCAGCCCAGAGCAAGCTATGCCATCACCTACTGACATTGAAGCTTTGATGAACCAACCAAGAAATGCAGTATTGGTAAACGCCATTATAGACAAAAACAAAGAGACAATCATGGCTAATTTTCGAAGGGACAATGTAGGAACCTTTGACTTTGGAAGACCCCCTCCATTATCAGATCCATCTCACCCATTGTTTGGGCAGTTGCGACCACCCATAGGTTCTTATGATCCAAATTATCCTCAATATATTCCAAAAGAAGAGCCTCCAGCCAATCCATATGACCCAACAAACCCAAACATACCATCATCCACCCAAGTTGAAATCTCCATGCCGCAAGCTAACCCAGCCACCACCACTCCATCCTTGGTTCATACCTCTCTGCTCCAAACCCCCTTTACTCAAAATACCTCACCGTTCACCCCCTTCACTATTGCTGCTGCTCCCCAACCCAGCCTTCCAAATCCACCCATCTCCCAAATCAGTGCTAGCATCTTTGGCCAACCTCAGCAATATACAACAGGGATGCCACCCATGGGGCCAAGTAATCAACCTTTCATCACCCCCAGCTTGTTCACCATAGCCCAAAGTACAATCCCATCATTTCCATTAAGTCTTGGGAGCTCAATACCACCAGCCACAAATCCACAAGCTTCTACCTTCACTCCACAAAGCTATCAAAACCCACAAGCTACTGCCAATCTTCTACCAAGCTCCCAAGTGACCCCGGCTCCCACCACCACTCTACCAAGCTTCCAAATCCAGCCACAAAGCTATCAAACCCCATCAATTCCATTCCCAAGCTTTCAATTCCCACCACCTCCACCACCAACTAATCCATTACCTCCAATTACCAACTACTTTTCAATGCCACTTCTAGGAGGCAATCCACCACCCCAGCCAACCACCAATTATTTGTAGATACCATCCCAAATGGGGGAACAACCCACATATATTGGTCAAACCCCATAAGCCCTCCGATCCTTTCCCCAAGCCTCACAACCATCTTATACCTTACCTCCACAAAGAAATCCATTTATCCCATAGCCATCTTATGTTCCTCAATCCCAACCTCAAATCCCATATCAACAGCAAGCCTTGTAGCACATGCAGCAATATGCGCCACCTCCCCCTCAACAACTCGTCATCCACCATGCAGCTGGCCAAACAATGTACAATCCCTATCAGCAAATCCCTCATAGCCATCCATATTCAGTGGCCCCATCCAGCACATACCTACCTCAAGGCACTCCTACATTGGGGGCACCCCAACCATCATCTATCAATTCAGAGTGGGAGCAAATGAAGATAGCTCTGAAAGCCATCCAAGAAGGGAATGATCCAAAGACATTCAAGTTTGAGAATGTGTTTCCTCACCCATTTGACAAAGCCATTACCACGACACCATTTCCCAAACACTTTGAGGTACGTAAATTTGACAAATTCAGAGGAAAAGGAGACCCTGTCATACATATCAAAGAATTTTACATGCATTTCCAGGACGTGGCATAGAATGATGTCTTCCTCTTGCACCTTTTTTCCGAAAAGCTTGGCTGGACCAGCTCTTGAATGGTTTTATAGAATCCCCTATGGCACAATTAAAAACTTTGCTGAATTATCTGAGGCATTTGTAGCCCAATATGCCCATCTTGTTGAAACAAAGCCATCAATAGTTGATCTTGTCCACACCAAGCAAAAAGGTGGAAAAAGCCTTGCCGAATACCTGCAAAGATGGAAAACCCTTACCACCCGCATATCCTGCACTTAGCCAGAATGCCATGTGGTGAAAATGTTTATTGATAATACACATCCCAGCTTGGCTCACCACATGACCATGAACTGTTTGTAGAACTATAAGGATATCAAAGAGAAAGGAATGATTCTTGAGCAAGGACTCATCAAAGATGGTGTGGTAAAGATTTACAAAGAGGCCAACCAAAATCAATCACATTCCAATGACAAGTCTAGGTATTGGAACAAAAACAAGCATGTTGCAACAGATGGGGTTACTTACACCAGACATGTGAATATCGTTGGTCCTTCTCAAAACCAGTCTAACCCACCATATCAAACAAACAACCAACAAGCTATCAATTACCAACAACGAAATAACCAAAGCTATTGAAACCACAATACAAGACCCAAATTTCAAGGGTCTAACAATCAAGCTAATGCCATCAATGTAGCTGCAGGGCAAAAGCCCAGATTCCAACTTGCACCTAGAAACTATACACCCCTTGGTGAGCCATTGGATGTTATTTTTGAGAAATTGTCTAAGAAAAACCTCATCAAATTTCCTCCTACCCAGCAAATTGATCCAAGCCAATCCAAAGCTACATGGTACAAGGACAATGAGTATTGCAAGTTCCATAGGGTAAACGGTCACACCACCCTCAAATGCATGAAACTGAAAGACTATGTACAGGACCTTATTGATCGGAAGGAAATCACTATTGTGCCCAAACCTCTCCCAATGCAGGCTTACAGATTTATCAAAATGCTTTTCCTCCACACAACAACAAAAATCCTGGAAAAGCACCTATCCAAAACAACACCAACAACCGCCAGTGAAACCAACAGCATGGGAAGAACAATGACCACACTTCATCCTATATAGACTATGGTAGCCTTATAGGTTGTATATCTAAGAAAGAGCCTTTTGTCAATGTTATCAATATTTGAGGACTAGACAATGAGTGTGCGGTCACCACTCGAAGAGCGCAATTTAACATTGCAGGCCCACCAGTTTCATTAGCACCATCAGCTCCATCAAAAAGATGGTACAATATCTTGGAACACCTTGGGAACATGCCAGCTCAAATATCCATTTTAGACCTTCTTCGCACTAGTCCTATGTACAAAGACATCCTTGACAGTGCTCTCATAGAATCTCATGTCCCTTTTGATATCAATGCTACTAATTTTCATAATCTTGTTGGACACCTTTCATCCTCATGTGCCCTATCTTTTAAACCCACCGACATACCCGCGGTTGAGCTAGATCACACCCTTCCACTTCGCATAGCCATCATGGTATCCAATTTTTCTGTGAAAAGAGTAATGATAGATAATGGATCAGCCTTGAAAATTTGCACCCTAAAATTCATAAAACAAGCTGGGTATACTGAGGCAGATATGATCAGTGAGGTTATCACCATCAAAGCTTATGAAAACTTGGAAAGGACCACAGAAGGGACTATTTTGCTACCAATCAAGGTTGTGCCGGTCATTCAAGAGATAGTTCACCATGTTGTTGATCTAAACCTACCATTTAACATCCTCCTCGGTCGCCCATGGATTCATGCTATGAAGGCCGTTCCATCCACCTACCATCAGTGCATGAAATTTCCACATCAGGGCACTGAGGTAACCATCCATACCGATCTAGAACCCTTTGCTTACTGTAATGCGATTGAAGCTTCATATACAAACCATTGCCCTGGAATAGACATCGGCACAGCCATCGCCAGCTCATCCCACACTTGTAATGACACAGAAACCATCCTTGCCTCCACCTTATCTACTGTAAAGATCAACAACAAAGGTTGTGGAGAATATAGTCTATCAGATGCATTTGCTATCAGAGCAATCCCACTTGATCCACATACCCATAGACGGCCAACATATCAAAAAGCTAAGGAGATTCCACCTCCTCGATACAAACAGTTTGGCCCAACCACCTTTGTGTCCTCAAAAACCCCTCTTCATGAGGAGCTCACTCCAGATATCAACAATTGGTTACATAAGGATGCACCTCCAAGAAATCAAGCACACCTTGATCACTTCAGCCAAAAGTATCCCCAACAACATAAGCTCATCACTAAAAAATGGAACTATCAAGGAGGTGGACTAGGACCAGAAGAAAGGGGCATGCAATGTCCCATCGAAGCACATAATTGGGAAATGAAGTTAGGTCTTGGCTTTGGCATACCCACAACTGGGGGCACCAACGAGAACGGTCATGCTTTTTTGAATATCCACCGCAACCTTGTCAAAATCAAAGACATTCCTAAGGAAGTTAAAAAGAGAGCCTACGATGATATCCCAGACCAAATCTTCCTCGGAGAATCTGTTCTCCGAGAACTATCCATCCATCTCATTGAGCTACCATTTGCTCATCCACAACTCATAGATTAGGACCAACCAAGTGTCATACATATTGATGAGTTCACATCAGAGGAACTGCTTCTAAGATTCATGGGAGCCAAAACTCCTCATAAGAAGACAAAGCCAGATTCTGCCTACATCTACAAGCTAGATCCCAAGGGGTATTTTGGAGAAAATCCCCAACCTAGTTTCAATACACCCAAAACTAGAACTAAGGTAAATCTAGGACTAGCTAAGGTAGCGAAGAGAACCCCTTAGTAAGAAAATCTAGAGCAACAAGCAGAACATGAGGATTTAGTATTGCCTCCTCAAGATAATCGACCAGAGGTGTCTTATATTATAATAGAGGATACTAGAGAAGTCAACATTGGTTCTTCAGAGATCCCTAGAATTGTTCACATTGCTGCATCCCTATCACAAGACCAAGCTGACCACCTTTTTGAGGTTTTATGAGAGAACATTGGCCGATTTGCATGGTCATATCAGGACATGCCAGGACTTGATCCAAAGCTTGTAGTTCATCATCTTGTAGTCGATCCAAAGATCAAGCCCGTAAGACAAAAGCTTAGAAAAATGCACCCCAAGGTGGCCTTACTAGTCAAAGCTGAACTAGAAAGAATGTTAGTTGCTAAGGTTATCTGACCTATCGACTACTCATAATGGATCTCCAACATGGTCCCTGTCACTAAGCCTTCCGGTGACATCAGAATCTGCACTGATTTTAGAGATCTTAACAAAGCTTGTCCAAAGGATGATTTTCTGTTGCCCAACATAGATATGATTGTAGATCTTACAGCTAGACATGAAATTATGTCCCTTATGGATGGATTTTTTGGGTATAATCAGATCAAGATTGCAGAAGAGGACCAGCATAAGACAGCATTCACTACCCCTTGGGGAACCTTTTGCTACACCATGATGCCTTTTGGCCTAAAGAATGCTGGGGCTACCTATCAAAGAGCTATGACAGACATTTTCCATGATCTTATCCATAGCATTTTGGAGGATTATGTGGACGATATCCTATTCAAATCTCACACCTTCATGGATCATCTTGCTAACTTGGAGAAAGTCTTTGATAAGTTGGCCCAATATCATCTCATGCTAAATCCCAAGAAGTGTGTCTTTGGGGTCACATCTGGCAAGCTTCTAGGCTTCATAGTTTCTAAACGAGGTATAGAGATCGACCCCAAAAAGGTCAAGGCTATCTTAAACATGCCTCCTCCCTAGACACTGTGATAGCTTCACTCTCTTTAGGGAAAACTTCAATCTGTCCAGTGCTTCATCTCCCAACTTGCAGATAAGTGTACATCATTTTCACACTTGCTAAAGAAGAATGAGAACTTCAAGTGGGATCTTTTATGTCAGTGCAGCTTCGATTAGCTCAAGCAGTATCTCACCAATCCCCCTATCTTAGTTCCACCAGTCCCTGGTCATCCCTTGATCTTGTATATATCAGAAACACCTACTATTCTAGGGGCACTTCTAGCACAACATGATGATTATAGTAGAGAGAGAGCCATCTACTATATCAGTAGAACCCTAGTTTGTTATGAACTCAATTACACTCCTATGGAAAAAGCTTGTTTGGCAGTTGTTTTCTCAACTCAAAAGCTTCGCCACTATATGCTAAGTCATACCATCCAACTAGTCTCCAAGATTGACCCTCTCAAGTATATGCTCTCCAGAACAGCACTTATAGGCCATTTGGCCAAATGGGTTATGCTACTAAGTGAGTTTGACATCCAGTATGTGGACAAAAAGGCAATCAAAGGGCAAGCTATAGCAGATCACCTAGTTGATGCACCTCTAGTAGATGCATATCCTTTGCTCACAGAATTTCTAGATGAGCATATTTGCCTAATTGAAGAACAACCCCCATGGAAGCTTTATTTTGATGGCTCATACACCTCTCATGGATCAGGGGTAGGAATATTATTAGTTACACCTCAAGGAGATTACATTCCAAAAGCCTTCAAGCTACAATTCCCTAGCACCAACAATATAGCAAAATATGAAGCTCTTGTAGTAAGATTAAGGATAGCTGCAGAATGGAATATCACTGAGTTACAAGTCTTTGGTGATTCCCAACTCATCATCAAACAAGTCTTAAATGAATATCAAACCAAAGATGAAAAGCTATTACCCTAAAAAGAGCTAATTGATCAGATGACCCAGCATTTTACAAAGCTTCAGTTTACACAAGTGCCATGAATGCAAAATAAAGCAGCAGACGCCATGGCCACTATCAGCTCACTCTTGGAAATTCCCCAAGACGCTACGCAGTATGAATTTTTAGTTGAGCAACTCCTCACACTCGCTTATGCAAATGAGGATTCAAACTGTGTTTGTATCTTGGTTGGTCCCCAATCCCCTTGGTACCATGAAATTCACGCTTACCTTAACGATGGTATCATATCCCCTCACCTCACATGCACCCAATGCCAGAACCTTATTCGAAAATCATCTCGCTATGTTATCATAGCCAATACCCTATATTGTCGGCGTTATCACGATACTCTCTCTCGATGTTTAGATGAAAATGAGGCCGTGATGGCATTAAAAGAAGTACATTTTAGACTTTGCAATGCCCACATGAGTGGTATTGTCCTATCATGACAAATCCTTAGAGTAGGCTACTATTGGCCTACCATTGAAGAAGACTCTTGTGACTTGGTCAGAAAGTGTCTCCCATGTCAGCAGCATGCAAATCTTGTGCACGCTCCAGCACAGGATCTACAACCTATTGCACCACCTTGACCTTTTTCTTGTTGGGGCCTTGATCTAGTTGGAACTATCAAACCTCTCTCATCTAATGGACATAAATGGATAATAACAGCTACAGACTATTTCACTAAGTGGGTGGAAGTAGTCCCCCTAGTCTCAGCTACAGGAGTTCAAGTCTCCAAGTTCACCTTGTACCACATTGTTTTCCGCTTCAGCATCCCATCCACCATCTTTACTGACCACGGAGGTAACTTTGAAAATCTCAACATGGAAGAATTATGCACTTCCCTCTGCATCCATCACCACTTTTCTAGCCCATATTTCCCACAAGGTAACAGCCAGGCAGAGGCAACTAATAAAACCCTCCTCAAAATCCTAAAGAAAGTTGTCAATGATTCCGGCCGTGATTCGCACCTTCAAATAAATCTGGCTCTATGGGCCTATCGAACTTCCTTCCGTACATCCATAGGCACAACTCCATACTCCCTAGTCTATGGTGCCAAAGCGGTATTACCTATAGAAGTTGAACTTCCCTCACTATGCATATCTTTGCGAGGGAAATCTCAGATGAAGAATACAGAGTAGCTCGACTCACCCAGCTAGATCTCTTAGATGAGAAGAGGCAACAAGCCTATGACCATCTCACAGTCTATCAAACTCATCTCAAAATGAATTTCAACAAGAAGGTGCTCCCACGACACTTTCAGCCAGGTGACATGGTCCTCAAAGAAAATATGAAAGTCCAAGCAGATCGAGAAAAGAAAGGCAAGTTTGAACCTACATGGCTTGGTCCCTATGTGGTTACTGCCTCCTTTGGCTTTGGAGCCTATCAATTATCTACACCAGAAGGAGAACTCTTGAATGATCCCACTAACATCATTCATCTCAAGAATTTCTATGCTTGAAGATCCTTGGTATACCCAGCTTTTGAAAAATACAAAAAAAAAATAGTAAAGAGAAATAAGCGTCCAATGGTGAAAACTTGGCAATTCAAGCACCTTGGATAGGTACCTTGGTGAAAACCTGATAATTTAGGTGCCTTGTGTGCTAAAGACTAATCCATTATCTATCACTATCCTATCCCTCATCCATCCACCCACCATCCCATAAAACACCTGCTTGTTCCCTTGGTGTTCCAATCAAATATCCAAAATCTGATGGAGCTTGTCAATACCCCCTGTACAGCTTGTAAATATTTTACCAAAGCTTGTATTATACCTTGTAAATCTTGTACCATACCTTGTATATATTTGAATCTTGTCCAAAGCTTGTACCATATTGCAGCTTGTAAATAATCTTGTATCCTAGCCCGTATCCTATCACATGCACACACAGAATCCCATTTTCCTTAAGCTTTTCACAAACCATCTACCTATCCACCTATCAACTATTATAGACATCCCATCCTTCACAAAAATTTCCATCTCACAAAAAACCAAAACATGAACAAACTTGTACATTTGTAACATATCTTGGTCCGTCAGCTTGTACATCCTCTTTAGCTTAGTACCATTGTATCTATACAGCGTTCGTGTTAGTTTGTCCTTGATCAACATCTTGCACACATCGCACACCTTGGTTAGCTATTCCAATACATCCTTTAGCTAGATCTCCTATCACCAAAGTGTTATCCTTCTTAGTTCAGCTTGCCAGATGCATCACTCATCCCGATCCATCAGCTTAGGTACTCTTCGATAGGTCATTGCAGGATATAGCTTTCGTCATGTTTGATCTTGGTCTGTTAGTACCTCATCCTACCCATCTCATTGGAAAACAGTTCTCTTTTGGATTTTCACTTTCTTTTGATTTGGAATCTTCCCTTTTGGGTCTTGAAGTATCTTTTCCAAGCAATCTCCTTGTTCCCTCCACAAGGTTGCCACGATCTTCCATATCATGGTATGCTGCGAATGGGGCAATCAGAGTGTAAGGTATTGATCAGGTCTTTTGCTTGTTTTCTTTTTCTGCCTGTGGGTTACCTAGTGTCGTTTCCATGCTGCCTCCTCTGGGATTCATGTGTGATACTGGAGCAATCCTTGTGTGTTTGTTTCGAGTCAGTTTGTCAGTCCTCTAGATGGTTGGTGAAAAGGCCTTTATGTTCTTGGTAACCTTGGCAATTAACCAATAGTCCTATAGCAAATCTAGTGCTCAACTACATGGTGGTACTTCTCTTTGAAGTGTCCCCCTGCTCAAAAAGCTTCAATGGATTCCCTTCATCTCCATTATCCCCCATCCATATCCTACATCTGTCGCTCCTACCCCAACTTATGCATCGGTATCTCTTTGAATCACTCCTCACGCTTAGCTTTAGGGATCCACAATCCTAGTCTTAGGGATCCACCAATCAAATCAATCCACCAAGCCTCATCTTTCGAGATCCACAATCGTAGTCCTAGGGATCTCCGAAACCCATCTTCCACCAATCTGACTCTTTGAAATCCTGTTGCATCAGCTTTATCATTCTATCATCCATCTCCCTACCATGGATTCCTTTTATAGCGCTCCGCTCCTCCAGCTCCCCCCCCCCCCCCCCCCAATCCTGGAAAGTCTTAAGCTTGCTTTACTATTGTGCCTCTGATTTCCCTTTATCATTCTCCCGTAGTGAGAGTTTGAGCTAATTTAGCCCCTTCTCTTCGCCAACCTGTGTCTCAGCTCGTCTCAATTTCTTGTACTTTTCAAGAAGTCGTCGAGCCTCATTTCTCTCCCCACTGCCTTCTTGAGGGGGCATCATCTAAGTCTAGTCTCTCCTCTTCTTAGCCGAGACTGGGGCAACCTTGTTGCTAAAACATCTTCCTCATGTCATCTTCATTCTAACTTCTTTGAAATAGTGTTGTTTCAACACTATGTCAAAGAGAGGCAAAATGTAAACACCTAAATTTGATTACACTGCTTTGGTAATCTAATTTAGCCATCTCTAAATGCATCATTAATTAAATTCTTATTTAATTAATCCTTTGCCATCCCTAGTTGATTAATTTAATTAATCATCTATAGTCCTAATTGATAAATCAAATAATCTATTATTTATCAATTAAATCCTTTTCTCCTATCTAATTCCAAAAATCCCCATTTATTAAATAAATCTATTTGATAAATGAAATTCTCAAATTCAAAAACCCCTAACCTATCTCTAATCCTCCATTTAGCCTAATCCACCCCATCCACCCATACTAACCAAGCTTAGCCACTAACTCACCCACCCTCATTAATGCCATCCACTTGCACATATCTAACATCCATAATCTAATCCTAAACCCAAGCCTAATCCACCCCCTAATGTTGTCACATTCCTTAAACAAGTTTAGGACTTTCCTAATCCAAACCAAAGTCTCCCCTCAAAAAACCCAACCACTAAGTCATGAGTTCTCTTACAAAACATAAAAGACTCTTACAAGCCCACTCATGACTCTTACACCCATCTTCCACAGTGTTCCCTCTTCCACACTCATTCCTCTTACATCCCTCTTACATACTCAACCCCACTCATCATGCCTTTAACCAACCCTTTACCCTATCCTCTCACACTCATCCTCCTTGTGACAAGTGTCACCTTCCCATTGGTGCTAAATAAGCACAATCCATGTGCTCTCCTTTGAGTGCATCCTAGCCCTCCTTAAGCCTTCATCCATCCTTGCATCTAAGCCCTCCATCCATCTACCCCTTAGCCTATAAATTGAATCCCATCCCAAGTCATTTCATCAACAATCTTTGAGCTAAAGTTACCATGCTATTTTGAGAACCAAAGCCATCAATCTTACCCTTATAATGCCAAATTGAGAGCTCACAAAGCTACCAATTTGCCATTACCCATCTCCATTGAAGCAAGCTTTTGAACATCTTGAGCATACATCCACAGCAAAAGGACACATCTATAGAATCAAGAAAGCATGGAGTGTTTTATCATGTGAGGTTTGCACTTCTTGTTTGCTTTCTTTGTCTAAGCATATATGTGAATTTAGTTTTTGGTTTGTGAATGTTTACTTTATTTTTTAATGTTCTTTGCATACTAAATCTTGTTCTACACCTCTCTGTTTACCAATCATCGAATAACCACAAGTTAGGATTCTTCATAGGATATCGTCTAAGCCATGTGCCTGTTACAACCACTACACCGACATGGTACTCTAAATTTTCACCATCTATAACCGAGTGATCTAATTTTTGTTTTGGCTTCAACACAATGACACAAATAATAATCTGTCCCTTCTTCATTGTCTTCAGGTGCAATAACAGCAAAAACATGGCCTGCAGTGACAAATGTACAAAATGCGGTCATTAATTCAAAAAATACTTGGGTAAAAGTTATAAAGTTACATATTGAAATTACAAAGATATATATATATATATATATATATATATATATATATATATATATATATATATATATATATATATATATATATATATATATATATATATATATATATATATATATATATATATATATATGACCAGGTTGCACTAAATCTGACAAGCGATCAAAGTCAATAGATGAATCCATCTTTACCATTTCCAGTGCTTGTGGGGGACAATAGGTGTCAATTGGGTCCAAAACCCATATATCCCATTTGTCCACCCATTCAGTTGACTCACAGTCATCCCAATTTTCCTCTACACATGATGGACAATAGCATGCCATTTTTTGTGTGTGGATACTCCATGAACTTGCATCAGAGCTTCTAAAAGAGTGTAACTCACTAGATCCTATTAGTGTGCAACAATCTTGATATGGTGCAATGCTAGTATTATCTATCAACCAAAAAAATCTATGAACTATAGACTCACCTTCCTTACCTGGACCCATTGTAGCGTTACACCATTGGACGATGGATTTTGAATGTATGAATATTTCTCCATCTTTGTACTTTAGTTATTCACAAGCCCAAGCTCTTTTAATACATGTGCCTGCACCATCGTGCTCTCCCTTACCATGACCAGCCTCTGTGAAATTCCACATATATTGAATTCTACACAACCTGTGCATCCTGCTCGAAGAATAGAACATCCATGCATTCTTGAATTGAGATGAACAATTGTCTGACCAAATAATGTGTTGACGATATGATATGTCCCTGTTAGCCAAATCTCCATAAAATAGTTGAAAATAACTATGTACAAACTCTATAGAATGTGATCAATCATCGCTGATGTAAAAATGGTACTCCCTCAAAATCTTCCTGTCATCCTCTGTACTTGTAGCTGAATGCATGAATGTTATGTGAACAAATATAGAAACCTATTGAGATGTATAATACATTGCTTGCACCTCATTTTTTGGTTGTAGTGTGTAGTTCTCTGCAAAATCTGCAAGGAAAAAAATGGTATCCAATGGAAACGTATCCTTGCACAACTTGAATTGCAAATCCAACCATCGAGCTCTATGGGTATGCCTTGCATACTCGTACATAATCTTTTCTCAAAAAATCTTCATGAACTCATAGATTGGAATCTTTTTAATAACTAGATCACATCTTTTACCATGTTTCCCATCTTTTAGAGCATCTGTCACTGTCTTGAATTTTCCATAATCTACTATTTCATTTCCAATTGCATGTGTACTATCCATATGTTGACAAGTTGATAAAAGTTGCAAAGAACCACAAAATAAGCACGTACCATCCAAGCATGATGTCTTGAAAATTTTTTGGCCATCCCCTATTTCACATAAAATGTTGGATATGAATTCCCTTGAAGATCTTAGTGGCTCTTTTATGTCACAATCTTGCAAAACAAATTGAGAATGCAAAACTATGCATATGTGCCTAAAAACATCAAAATGGTTAGAAAATTCAATATGTATCCTACAACAACAAGTTGTGCATGTGCGATTTATTTTCACATAAAAAGGTTTACCCATCTCAAAAAAAATTTGACTTATTCGAATTTGAGGATACATACCAATAAATTTTACAAAAAATTGTGTCTAAGTTGAGTCCAAAAAATGTTTCGCATGTGGCTCACGATTTTAGCTACCAATCCTCCTTCTTACAACATCTCTTTGATTAGGAGAAACACATGTGTTATTTTTCCAAAAATCTTCAATCAATGATTTCAAGGCTTCACTAATTTCTTTATCCTTTCGTGGTAGTCTACAGCTAAATGTCCATAACTCATTTTTTGTTGGATCTTCTAATCTCTCACACCTTAGCATGGTGCTCCTTAAGGTACCTCTACCAATTTTTAATGTTTTTCTTGTCTTTCTCATGAGTCAAGCTTTCTTGATTTGGCTACTTACTATTGTCGATGTGAGTACTCGTCTTGTGATATTACTATCTTTGGTGTGTGATTTAGAACCCACTTTGTCATAAGCACTCATTAGATTCTTTACAATATTTCTTTCATTTGAATCATCCATCATTCTTAGCCCAAGAATCTTCATGATAGGCCTAAATTTTAAATTCCTCATCATTTCAACAAATAATTGGCATTGACTTGTAATATTTAATTCTCCAAAAAATAATTTCCACATATGATTAACTTTTCTTTGACAAGCACACTTGTTAATCTTGTTAGGCATTGATTTCAAAATGTTAGTATCAATATCAATCAAATATTTTGGTTTTCTAAAACGAATTTTAAAAGGTGTTCTAATCTCTTCAATTCTCTCAACATTTTGAACATCAATATAAGGTTGAGTGTATTGCGTACCTTGAATTGAAGATGATGTGCCCTGGCAATAAGATGTAAAAGATGGAATATCACCTACTTGATGTGTTGATGTTTTGCTTTCAACATGACATGATGGAGTGTGTATATCGTCGGATCTATAAATCAGTGTCTCTTCAACATGAGAGGATGATATGACTTCAACATTGGAAGATGGTGTAGTGGATGATATGACTCCAACATTCAAAGATGGTGTAGTGGATGATATGACTCCAACATTGTAGGATGGTGTAGCTTCACAATTCAATTGTCTTCTTGAGCGTAACAATCTCATTCGTTCTCTTTGTCATTCTAATTCTTCCTCCTTGTTTCTTTGTACTGGTGGTTCTTGATCCTCTTTGAAAGTTAATTCTTCATTATTGCTTTGCAATTTTCTTTGTTCACATAGTAATTTCATTTTATCTCTTTTAAATGTCAAATCTCTCTCCCTATCTGCATTTGTTTGAATCTTTGGTTTCTTCCTTGGCATGATGATGATTTCTACATGTCAAATTATTCAAACATCCAAATTACTTAAAATATGTAAATTAAAAATTATTCAATTACATATAAAAATTATAATTATTTGAATGAATACACAATATATATCAAATGACTTGTCAAATTTCTAACCATTTCGAAATAACATTTCATTCAAATATACAATTTTTAATGAATTCACTATATATTAACTAACATATCAAATTATAATCAAATTTGTATCTATATATCGACAAACAATATTTAAAATGGATTGCACTAACCTTTTCTATTAAATGAATATTCAAAAATTCTTCAAATCACATATCCAATTATTGAATTTGGTGTTTGCTAGCTTCCAAAAGTGTTGAAATAGTGTTTGCTAGATGTTCAAACCTGTGTTTTCTGTTGGAATAACATAGAGCATAATAGACCAAAAGTTAAAAATGGATGAAATGGACCCCAAGGTTGGTTTTTGACCATTTTTTGGTGATTTGAGATAGTGCGTATGCACTATTGCGCGTACACACTACAAAGCACGTACGCACTATAAAGTGCATATGCACTATAGTGCGTATGAACTATCTCAAAACACATCACTCCCCATCCTCCCTACTCTCTCTCCCATCCCCTCCCTCTCTCTCTTCCTATTCTCTCCCATCCTTTACTCTCTCTCACCCTCCCTCTCCCACCACCTACTCTCTCTACCTCTCTCACCCCCTCTCCTCTCCTATCCCCGACTCTTTAGATCTCTCAGACACACTCTTATCCCCCCTATCTCTCTCCCTCTCCCTCTCCTACCACCTAATTTCTCTCCCCCATCCCCTACTCTTTCTCTTCTCTCCCATCCCCTACTTTGTCTCTCTTACACACATTCTCATTCCCCCTCTCTCTCCCTCTCCTGCCACCTACTTTCTCTCCCCCATCGTCGTACTCTCTCTACCACCCCCTACTCTCTCTCATCCTCACACTACTACTACCTACTATATCTCTCTTTCAAGTTCTCTCTCTGCCTCCCTACTCTCTCTCCCCCATCTTGTACAAGCTCTCTCTACCTCTCCCACTCTCTCTCCCATCGCCTACTTTCTCTCCCCCATCCCCTGCTCTCTCTCTCGTCTCCCATCCCCTACTCTCTCACACTCTCCCCCATCCCCTACTCTCTCTCTTCTCTCCCATCCCCTACTCTCTCACACTCTCATTCTCTCCCATCCCCTACTCTATCTCTCTTACACATACACCCCCATCCCCCCCTCTCTCTTTCCCTCTCCCATCGCCTACTTTCTCTCCCCCATTGTCGTAATCTCTCTCTGCCACCCCCTACTCTCACACTCTCACACTTTGTCCCATCCCCTGCTCTGTCTCTCTTACACACACACTCCCATCCCCCCTCTCTCTTTTCCTCTCCCACCACCTACTTTCTCTCCCCTATCGTCGTACTCTCTCTCTACCACCCCCTACTTTCTCAAAACACATCACTCCCCATCCTCCCTACTCTCTATCCTCCCTACTCTCTCTCCCATCCCCTCCCTCTCTCTTCCTACTCTCTCCCATCCTTTACTCTCTCTCACTCTCCCTCTCCCACCACCTACTCTCTCTACCTCTCTCACCCCCTCTCCTCTCCCATCCCCGGTTCTTTAGATCTCTCACACACACTCTAATCCCCCCCTATCTCTCTCTCTCTTCTCTTCCATCCCCTAATTTGTCACTCTTACACACATTCTCATTCCCCCTCTCTCTCCCTCTCCCACTGCCTACTTTCTCTCCCCCATCGTCGTACTCTCTCTACCACCCCCTACTCTCTCTCACACACACAATACTACTACCTAGTATCTCTCTCTCTCAAGTTATCTCTCTCCCTCTCTACTCTCTCTCTCTCCCATCTTGTACAAGCTCTCTCTGCCTCTCCCACTCTCTCCAACTGCCTACTTTCTCTCCCCCATCCCTTGCTCTCTCTCTCTTCTCCCATCCCCTACTCTCTCACACTCTCACACTCTCCCCCATCCCCTACTCTCTCTCTTCTCTCCCATCCCCTACTCTCTCACACTCTCACTCTCTCCCATCCCCTACTCTCTCTTACACATACACCCCCATCCCCCCTCTCTCTTTCCCTCTTCCACCACCTACTTTCTCTCCCCCATCGTCATACTCTCTCTCTCATCCACCCCCTACTCTCACACTCTCACACTCTCTCCCATCCCTTGCTCTATCTCTCTTACAGACACACACTCCCATCCCCCCTCTCTCATCTCCTACTTTCTCTCCCCCATCATCGTACTCTCTCTCTGCCACCCCCTACTTTCACACTTTCACAATCTTTCCCATCCCCTACTCTCTCAGTTTCATAGATACACACACTCTTATCCCCTCACTCTTCTTCTTCTCTCCCATCCCTTACTCTCTACATTTATCACACACACTCCCATCCCCCCTATTTCTCTCCCTCTCCCTCTCCCTCTCCCACTCCCTGTCCTACTACCTACTTTCTATCTCTCTCAAGTTCTCTCTCTCTCTCTCTCTCTCTCTCTCTCTCTCTCTCTCTCTCTCTCTCTCTCTCTCTCTCTCTCTCTCTCTCTCTCTCTCCATCCCTTACTCTCACTCTCTCTCCCATCCCCTACTACTTTCTCTCAAACTCTCACACTCTCTCCCATCCTTTACTCTATCTCTCTTATAAATAAATACACATTCCCATTCCCCCCCCCCCTCTCTCTCTCTTGCAATCCTTGTCCCACTGCCTACTCTATCTCTCTTAAATGCTTCCATTCCACCTCTCTCCCTCTCCCACCAACTATACTCTCTCTCTCTCTCTCTCTCTCTCTCTCTCTCTCTCTCTCTCTCTCTCTCTCTTTCTCTCCCTCTCTATCCCATCCCTCTACCATTTCCTACTCTCTTTATCTCTCTCTCCCCTCTCTCATTCTTGACTCTCTCTCTTTGACACACACACACCCATCCCCCCTCTCTCCTCTTCCATCCCCTACTTTTTCTCTCACTTGCTCTCCCTCTCCCATTGTATACTCTCTCTCTCACTCTCACTCTTACTCTCTCCCTCTCCTCTCTCTCTCTCTCTCTCTCTCTACTACCCTCTAGTCTCTCTTAAATTTTCACACTCTCTCCTATCCCCTCCTCTCTCTCTCTCTCTCTCTCTCTCTCTCTCTCTCTCACACACACACACACACACACACACACATCGGCTACTCTCTCTTCCATCCCCTACTCTCTCTTGAGCTACTTTGTCTTCCCCCTCTCCCATTCCATACTCTCTCTCTTTCACACACATGCACTCCCATCCTTCTCTCTCTCAAGTTTGTCCTCTCCCACTCTATCTCCCATCACCTACTCTCTCTCTCCTCCATCCCCTACTCTTAATCTCTCTCTCCCAACTTGTGCTCTCTCACACACTTCCTCTCTCTCCCATCCCCTACTTTAAATATCTTTCCCCCACACCACACTCTCTCTTTTCCACCTGTACTCTCTCTCACACTTCCTCTCTTTTCCACCCCTACTCTCTCTCTCTCTCTCATCCTATACTCTTTTTGGCACCCCTACTCTTTCTCACTTTCTCTCTCCCATCTTGTACTCTCTCCCCTCTCCTATCCCCTACTTTCTCTCTATCTCTTTCAGGCACACACATAGCCATTCCCCTATCCCGCCCCACCTAGTTCTCTTTTGCAACTTACATCTTAATAGTGTGTGTGCACTATAGTGCTTGCGTCCTATAGCGCACACATGCTATTTAGAGTTGAGGTTTAAATAGCGTGTGCATGCTATAGTGTGTATGCGCTATAGGGTGCACATGTTATTCAGAACTTAATCAAACCCAAGCCTAAGGCTTGGTTTTTCCTTGGAGATCCAACCTAAAGGTTTGGATTTGATGAACAGGCCTGAGACATGTTTTCTAGCAAACATACAAAAAATGGTTGTTTTTTCTTCTGTGCTCCCCTTCAAGATTTCTCGTGGTTGGGTATCGATAAGATCAGGTCACATAGCATTATAGGTCTCTGTGTTAGCTATCTAACCATATAATTTATTTTTAATTTAAACTATTTCAAGCCTTTCATCTATAATTTATTTTGAATGTATGTTCATTTTTTGTCAAAAACCACGACATACTAATTGGGCTATAAATTTTAGCTCGTTCATCAAATTTTGTAACAACTTAGTTTTTAAGAAACTAGACTCCATTCTACACACTTTGAAAAAAAAATTTTGATTTTAGATTAGTTTTCAATTATTTCTAGGGGGAGCACACAGATATTTCACATTTTTGGGATGTGTCTAGTTGAAAAATTCGTTAAAAAAAAATAGACATTATAAAATTACTCGAAAAATTTGGGATAAACTACATAGTGTTAAGTAACTTTTGACTAGAGCGATTAAAAAATTTCAAAAAAAAAGTTAAAATTTTAGGGGGGCCACACTTTGTACTGTGCTATGTTTTTTTGGAATAAACAGTACCACTTTTTGTGGCCCCATTTTTTGAGGACATAAAACTAAACCATTTTGAAAAAAAATTAGTAGTTTAGAAACTAGATTCAAAGGGCTACGACTTTTTTTTTTTTCATATTTGAAAATTTTGAGCGTAACTATCTTCAAATTCTTGTTGAAGTTCAAAATTTGCAAATTTCTGGAAAAAGGTGTCCACTTATACCCCCCTTTTGGCACCACAACTTTGTGCACTTACCCATACCTCAGCACTTGAATGTAGCTTGATTCCTAAATGCAACTTGACATTCATAGTATGTGACTTGGCAGTCCTTGGAACTTGCTATTGGTTTGCAACTTGATTTATAACATCTTCATCAATTGGCATACCTTCATAAAAGTATACAAATGATTTGTATTCTTCTAGTTCCTTCATAGGTTTAGCCTCATGCATTTCTATATATTCATCAAATTTCACATTTGCACTTTCTAAAACTTTGTTAGTGTTAGTATTTAAACACTTATAAGCTTTACTTCTTGTGGAATAACCAAATAATATACCTTCTTCACTTTTTGCATCTAATTTACCATTCCTGAAATCTTTCTGAATATAACACTTGCTTCCAAATGCCTTAAAACATTTTGCACTTGGTGAATATCCATACCATAGTTCAAAAGTTGTTGAATGAATATGTTTCTTTACTTGCACATAGTTCAAGGTATAGATAGCTATACTTACAACTTCTCTCTAGTATTTCAAAGCAACATTTTTCCCCATAAGGAGTTTCTTAGCATAATCCATTATAGACTTTTTCCTCCTTTCAATAATTTCATTTTGTCAAGGGGTCCTAGGAGTAGATGTTTGTCTTTTGATTCCTCTATCATTACAAAACATCTCAAACTCATTTGATGTAAATTCTCCTCCTCTATTAGATCTCAAAAATTTTAGACTTTTACCTGTTTCCTTTTCAACTCTTGCTAAGTACCATTTAAATGTTAGCAATAAGCTGTCTCAACCTTGGATAATTCCTATTCTTATTAATTTTTTTGTAAATGTATTTTTTTCAAATAATGTAATTAAGTGTGAGTGTACTTGTCTAGTTGGCATGTTGATGTGTCACTCCACTCAAGCATGTGTCAATATCTCGAATTATGTGTAAGGAAATCATGACAGAAATGGTTATGATAGATTTGTATGACACATAAGATCTATCTTTGGAATATTTAATTGTGTGTAATGAGATCATAACTAAAATGGTTATGATGGATTCCTATCACACGTAAGAGCTATCTTTGGAAGATTTAATTGTGTGTAAGGAAATCATAACTGAAACAATTATGATGAATTCCTATGATGTATAAGAGTTATCTTTGGAAGATGCCCTAAAAATGGAATGTGCATTATATAAGCACTTTGAGGGTTGTAGATAGTAGAGAAAGTGTGTGAGTAAACTATTGTTGGTAGGTACTAGATAAGTCTTCCATGTTTTGAAAGAGCTTGCATTGCAAGTGTGTTGTAACCTTTGTGTTGAAGATAATACATTATGCATGTTTTGGAGGGGTAGGTTGTTTTATCAAAAGGTTTTTCTCCACCATCATATCTTTGTGTTTATGTGTTATTATTTCACTATCAATTTATATATTCATGATTGACTGCATATTATAATATTGAATCTGAAATTGTAAGGATTTAAATAGAAGTTGCACAATACTTTCCTTAAGAGATTAGTGTAGGAAGTTATTTTTGCACTTGAATTTCCTTACAAGTGGTACTAGAGCTTGATCAAATTTTGATTCTAGTTGTTGGGTAGGATTTTTTGAGCTAATCTCAAGTTGAGTGGGAGTTTTGTGTAGAGCATTCTAAATCTTACTTGTAGATTGAGATGGCTAGTTCATCATATGTAAAAATGGAGGTGGAGATATTTAATGGTAGTAATTTTGGGTTGTGGAAAATCAAGATGGAAGACTTGCTTGAACATCATGATCTATGGGAGGTGACTTCACTTGATGTGAGACCAGCAACAATATCTCAAGCAGATTGGGATCCGAAGGATCAGAATGCTAAGGGTCTTATTAGACTCTATCTAGCTGATTTAGTCCTCTTGAATATTCTTGATGAGAAGACCACAAAAATTTTTTGGACATGGCTTGGATCTGCATATCAAGCCAAATCTCTAGTGAATAAGTTTTTCCTGAGGAAGAAGTTGTATTCTCTAAGAATGGAGGAAGGAGGATTTGTTATAGATCATTTAAATGCTTTTAATTTATTGATTGCACAATTGGCATCATCTAGTGTCAAGATAGAGGAGAAGGATTAATGTATGACCCTATTATGTTCCTTTCCAAATCTATGGGACCATCGTGTGATGACTCTTGTAGGTACTTTAGTCACTTTTAGAATGGATGATGTGGTGTCTACATTGTCATCTAAGGATACAAGGAGAAAGCCATCAGATTTAGCTAAGGAAGGTCTTGCTATTTTCAGTAGATCTAATGATAAAGGCAAGAAAAATGAAAAAAAGTTTGGAAAGGGTAGATCCAAATTCCATGGAAAATCAAAGACTCCTAGAAAGTCTAAGGAAAAATGTTGGAACTGTGATAAGACTGGGTACTTCTGTAAAGACTATAAAGAGCCAAAAAAGAAGAAGAACACCTTAGATTCAGGTTTAGAAAAATCTCAAGAAGATCTTAATGCTTTCATTGTATCCTTGGAAAGCATGCATCTAATGATGTGTGGTTGATAGACTTGAGTGATTCTATCCACATGACCTCTCATTGAAGTTGGTTCTCAAAGTATGAAGTATTCGATGGTGGAAAGGTGTACTTGGGTGATGATTCTCACCTAAAGATAGTTGGACAAGGATAGGTCACTATCAGATTCCCTAATGGATGAGTAAAGGGGGTCAATGGGGTAATGCACATCATTGGTTTAGCATGAAATATATTATCTATAAGTATGCTGAATGATGTAGCTATGCAAGTTGTTTTTTCTAAAGATGGATGTAAGATGATGAGAGGAGCTATGGTTCATGCTAAGGGTACTAGGAGAGGTACTTTGTTTCAGCTTGATGCATGCATTTCTCAATGTAATAGTTCTTCTATTTCAAAGAAGAGAGTAGCTATCATTTCATCCCCACCATCTGAACAAGTAGTAAAGAAGAAAACGGTTATTGGTTTTGATGGCAGTGCAACATGTGTATCTAAGGGTCAAACTCATTGGAAGGAAAGCTTCCTATAGAAAAGGCAATGTTGTGGCATATGAGATTTGGCCACATTGGTGAGAAGGGTCTTAGAACCCTGAAGAACCAGAACCCTATTGAGGGGTTAAATGATTGTAATCTCAAGTTTGAATTTTGTGAACATTGTGTCTATGGTAAACAATATCATGTTCAATTTTACTCTAGTTCTCACAAATCTTCTAATGTTTTGGGTTTTATTCATTTTGGTGTATTTGGTTGTGTAAAAGTTCCTTCAATCTCAAAGTTTTTATTTTTTATATCTTTCATAGTTGATTATAGTAGAAGGACATGGATTTATTTCCTAAAAAGTAAGACACAAGACTTTAGTCATTTCAAGGAATTTAAAGCCCTTGTAAAGAATTAGACTAGTAAGAAGATTAAGTGTGTGAGAACTGAAAATGGTAGTGAGTTTTGCTCAGTAGAGTTCAAACATTTCTATAAATAATGAGGTATCAAGAGGCATAAGACAACTCCTTATACCCCACAACAAAATGGAGTTGCAGAAACAATGAACATGACACTAATGGAGAAGGCTAGGTGTATGCTTAGTGGAGCTATTCTTGAACAAAAGTTTTGGGCTGAAGCTATGGCCATTACTTGCTATTTGGTAAACAAATCTCCTACATCAGCTGTTGTTGGTAAGAAACCCATGGAGGTGTCATCTGGTAAGAAGCCTTCAATTAGACATCTTCATGTTTTTGGTTGTGAAGCTTATGCACATGTTCCAAAGGAGAAAAGATCTAAGTTGGAAAATAAAGCTATCAAATGTAATTTCATTGGATGCAATGCTGGTATGAAAGGATAAAAGCTTTGAGACCCTATGAGTAGTAAGGTTTTGTATAGCATAAATGTTATTTTTAGAGAGCTAACATCTTCTCCTATTGTGCTACAACCAGAGGAAAAAGAAAAGAAGGAAGATATTATTCAGTTTCCTCCTACCCCTGAGAAGACTGAACATAAAGACCATGAAATCTCCCCTTTCTAATTTTATATGATACTTAAAGCCTCTAGTAAGATTTTAATATCAAACAACCAACATTTCAAAAGATAGATCAATTTCTTAATAAAACCCAAATTGGGTATGCTTGAAATAATGTCAAAAACTTCACAACTTCACATATTATTAATAAATCTAAAAGTATACATTTTATAGAAATTTTTCCAACATAATAGCTTACAAAATGACATTTCTAGATCTGTATAGAGATTACACAATAGCTCCCAAATGGAGGACAAAAACAATGTTTATCAAGCTCCTAAAAAAAACATAAAAATAGCCTGGAAACACCACAAAACACTAATAATCTATCATAGAAGTATAACCATGACCCAATACATATGTTGAACTCTATTTTAATTTCTAAATTTCTAAAATACAATAGAAAACCAAACTGATATGAAATACTCAATCGAAACGCCAAACTCTTATAAGACACACACCAAAAATTCACAAATTTGCATTGTTCAACACAAGGGAAAACTCTGCATGAGTTGGCACATGTAATGGCCTCAAAATCCCATTTTTAGGCTTCTTAGAAACCTAAAAAATCCTATCCTTGGGTATCCTTCTCCATAGGTTTGGCAGCCTCTGGAGAACAACAAAGTAATGAGTAAAAAACAAGTTCTAGCATGAGCCGGGAATGCCTCCAAACCCCTTTAAAAGAGGGAATAACCATAAATCATGACCAAGAGGCTCAATAATACATATTTTAATAATATTTTTCATTTATTAATCCATTGGTTTCCAAAGATTAGGCCCTTTTCCTAGAAATTCACTTTATTGAGCTTACCAGCCTTAGCAAAAGTTATTATTTTTTAATTATTTGAAAAAGGGACATGACAAGTCCTCCTTCCCAAATATTGCTTGCCCTGAAGTAATAAAGATTGGAATTCTCAAGAATATGTGCTCCTTCCCTTGCATCCTCCAATGGTAATCCTTTCCATTTGACCAAATGCTCTATGATGCTCCTATTTCTCAATCTTTTCTCTCTTGTATCCAAAACCTCTTCTGGTATCAAAACTAATTTCCCTTCATCATCAAGAGGTGGTAATTCTATAGATACTATGGTTTTCTGGCCTAGAACCTTCTTTAGGAAAGAGACTGCTGGTGTTTTAAAAAGTACTAAAACTACTAAGCGACAAAATGCTTAATACCAAAATGATAGTACATACACAATCTAAAGACCGGCCTATTCTTATTAAAAATGGAATATGTAAGGTATTTGGAGCCAACTTCAACAAAACCACAAATGGTTTTCTACTCTTTTGGCTCTGCAAAACTAGGGCGGGTGTACCCAGGGATGGTTCAAAACTAAAACAACTGTATGAGGATTATTCTTAGTTTCATTTTGATTCTCATTTCAAGATCCTCAAACATATACATAATTCTTACTAACTTGATAGAAACATCCCATAAACAGATATGGCCAAGAAGTCTTCTATAGATCTACAGATGTTTTCAACAACAATGGTTAACTAAAGCTAAAACATTCCATGTAGACAAGTGCTGGCCAGCTTTGAAGATCTACAGGAAATAAAAGTAAAATTTGATTTGATGATGCATTTGAAAAACAATTTATAAGATATTTCTCCTTCAGCTAAAATAACTTGATCAGTGCCTAATCCATTGGGGTTCAGAGTCTATAGAAAATTCTTGGATCTAATCTGTTGCCTTACAACAAATTCTATCAGCAATTCTTATCAAAATTTATCATTCAAAAATCCTTTTCAATACTTAAGGAATCTTATCACATTGATCAAAGCCTTTATTTAATCCATTGAATTAATAGCAATGATAAATGGATATACAACCTAATTAGATTGCATTGAATTGCACAAGCTTTTACTCGTACCACATCAAGGTAGCTAAGTATTTAAAAGGAGACAAAATTCAAAAAGAACTGATATGGGGACAGTTCATAAGTTGTATTCATTTCCTTTGAAAATGATATATCCTTTACAATTATCTCAGAATGGCCTTCAGAAAGAAACACAGCTCATTCAATATTCATGTATTCTCAGAAAATTTGCAGAAAAATACATTACAAACTTTCTTTCAGAATTTGGACCAAAAACCAGACTAAGCACAATACTTAGAAGAAATAGAATTTGGACCATTCTTTAGCCTTGGAATCTCACTTACATAGTGTGAGATGCAAAAAGCTTTGGGCTAAAGAGATTGATATGTGTCCCCTAAAAGATACTGGCAAATGTTTGTAGTAAAAGACAAAAAACAAATAATAGAAAAGCTAACACATCAAACCATCCTAGGTGGGTCCCCTTTCTATTATAATTCTCATTTGTTTTAACAAGAAGATAGGATCTGATTCTCCAATTATTCTTCATCCTCAGAGTAAATAGCCATGAGGTTTGAAAGTGATGTATCATCTTCAATTACCTGTAAATTTACTTCAACCTGGGGATTTTCCATGTCCTCATTATTAACTATGAGGGTGACTTTTACTTTTACATTTTCCTCCTCATCATCTTCTAGCATTTGTTCTAGAAACTAATTTTTCCATTTATTAAAAGCATCATCATCTGGCCAGTCAAAGCTTAGAGCTTCTCTTTGTATCATTATTAAAGAATTTGCATTTTCTTCTAAATCATCAAATTCTTTCCTCATAGCAATATAAAATAATTGTATTTTTACTAGCTCTTCATTTGTCTTTGCCCAGAACCAGTGGCTAGTTTCACTCATGATGTTTGTTATTCTTTCATTGAATAACTCATCCATCTCCCTTTTCCACTTTTCTTTTTCTTTTATTGTGTCAACAGATTCTAAAGCACAAGGAAATAGGGTGAATTTTTCAACAATATATTGGGAAAAATAGAGTGTTAATCTTCTCTGTAAAGAATCTCTTTCATCATCAAAATTCTCTAGCTTATTTAATAAATCAAAAATCTTCTCAACTTGATGATAAGGCATTTGGACTACAGATATACATATGGTTGTAATATCATTATTTCTCTCCCTCCATTTCTATGCAGGAAGAGTCAGTTTATCCTTATCCCTGTTCAACTCATCCATGAGGGCTGCAATTCTTGTCAACTAATCAAAAAAAGTTGACCATTGTATTTTATCCCTCAGATATATTACACCCTGCTTTAATTTTTCTTCATATTGATTTCTCAATTCTATCTGCAACTCATGCAATTTTGTTTTTTCTTCTTCAAATTCCTCTGCAGTATAGAATTGGGGCCTTTTAGGGGTGTCAGGTATTTCAATAATAGGGGTTGATCCAGATCCAACCAATGGCTGTGAAGGGTATGCAATTGTAGGTGCACTGGATTCTCCCATTTTTCTTTTCCCCAGTATCCTCTCCATTTGATACATTTTATTTTCCAATGATTGTATCCGTATACCCCTTTCCTCATATGCCTTCAAAACTTCTTCAAACCTAGCATTGAGTTGGGAAAACTTATCTTCTTCTTGTCTAGATACAACACCACCCAATTTTAGCATTTTTGAAGCCATTCCCATTACTTGTTTACTACTTACCTCACCAGCCCTGTATACTGTCAATGTACCAGTATGTTCTGCAGTGGGAAACTCATGCATCCTGGTACTTTCTCTCTTATCTATGGACCACAAAACAAGGGCTTGGTGCTCATCACTAAATTTGATCCCTTTATGAGCCTGTAAGACTTCTTTAGCTGTTGTCAGTTGAACATCCTTCTGCTTCCTTACTGAATCAAAAACAATAGCATTTTTTATATCCCATTTTGGTAGAAGGAGGACTCTTGATTGTCTAACTATTTGCCTTCCAGCTTCAGGAGTGAACTAGGTAAAATCACTCAAAAACTTTGATTTTACCTCTTCCTTGATAATCGGGTCAGATTTATTTGGTTGCTCAGCCTTGATCTTCTCACAGGCTTTCTCAAAATTCTTTATATTTAATCTCCATAAAAATTGAGCAAAAGCCCTAGATCTTACAAAATTTTCATCATTAATAAATCTTTCAGAAGCTTGGGCAACAATTGGGTCAATTTCCTTACCTTGGTAATCAACAATGGTTAAGTCCAAGGAAGGTGTAGGAGGTTCTTGTGGCTCTCCAACATCCAGGTCTATAGATGTGACAATCACATTCCCATCTCCTCCCATTTTTCTAAGCTATTCCTTTAGAGATGCCTCATCATCTATTTGGATTGGAGATAGGCTTGGGGAGTATTGTTCTTTTTGAGAAGAAGAAGACCCCTGCTCCAATTTTCATCTTTTTGGAGAGCTAGCTGCAGATGGACTTCTTGGCCTTGGCTTCTCATGAGTGGGTACCTATAGCACACTCTAAACTATGACATAACCTGCCCTTTTCTACAATGTATATTGGCCAGGAGTTACTACATTTCTACCACTCATTCTTCTTTGTATTTCTGCTGCCTTGTTTGGGTGTGTCTTAATAAATATATCTTTCTTTTCATTCATAGCCTGAATTATTATAGCAAAATTATTCATTAATGCCTATATTTTATCTCCCTAGTATTTCTTATCTTTCAATGGGTCGTACTGGGGGTCAAAAGCATTAATGAATTCTAGATTTTTACTGAAAACTATCCATTTCTCTTTCCTTAATTCTTGCTCCTGCAATGTGAAAATATTTCTGATTATATCTTCTGGATAGTAAACCCGATGTACCATATGGGAATCTCTCACCCTTTCTCTTAATAGATCACAGGATCCTTCAGGGTCAATGAATTTGGCGTCAGATTCTGCCATGTTATATTTATTCAAAAACAAATTTAAATGCTTCCACCCCTCTTTAACAAAAACAAAATCATGCACTACAGTAACCATTGGAAAGAAAGTGCCCTTCTTGACCAATTCCCTCTCATCTATAGTACCTATCTGCCATAAGAGCTTGGCTATCCCTATCTTCAAAGGTACATGAAAAGGTAACACTTGACGTTTTCCTAAGAAACCATAAACTCTTATTACTATTGAAACATTATAGTTAATTATATCCCCCCAATTGTGACTGACAAGTAGTCCTTTAGCATGGTCCTTGGGTCTGACCAATTCTAATAATGCTTGTGGGATTCTAGGGCTATCTCCTCTTAAAAGAAGTCTAAGCTTTGATGCAAAATACCTATCAAATCTTACATAACTAGCATCAGTGGCCTCTGAAGTCATATCCATACTCCATAATTGTACTGGATTCCTTTCTCCATCCTTTGTGATTTCTAACTCCATACCTTTGGAGAAAAAAGTATATCCTTTGTATAAACATACATGCATCATCAATGAATACCAACAGAATGGTTTGTTTACTTTCCCCTTTGCTATTCCAACTGGACCATTGTGAATCTCTTTTTCTAGGAAAGTGGAAAAATCTAGAATGGTACTCATTTCAAATTGAAGGGTTTGAGCAATTATAAGGACCACAAAACCTAGAATTTGATCACCCTCATCTATCCCCAAGATCTTGCAAAGAGAAAAATATAGTGCTTGAGCTCTCAGATTGAAATGTCTTCTTAACAATGGCTTTGGAGTACTGGTTGTGATCATAGGAAAATTTCTAACCCTAGAAACATGCTCCTATAGTGGCCCTATTCTCAAGTACACTCAGTGTGCATTATATCTAGCTTCCAAATTATCCAGATCAATGATATCATGCACAACATGGTTAGGGTTTAGGTTCAAAACCTCACTGAACAATTTAGGGCAAACCCTAAAAAGGTTGACCCCTAAATGATTTTTTACCCACCCTGTGATAGGATCATACCTTTTTTCTAGGTCCATCAATAAATCACTATCAAAGAAGACACTGGGGACTACTAATTTTCCAATGTCAAATTCCCATACATTGCTCATAGGAGTGTCCAGTTTTCACTCTGAAAACCATTTCTTAAACAACTCCAAACCTCCCATGGAAACCTGGGCATCCCTTATCCAATTAGCTTTGTCATAAAATCCTTCTGCCACAACCAATCTAGGGTTTTTTGGAATGAGCTCCCTTCCCTTAGTTATTTCATGTACTGATAAGGGGAATTGTTTGAGAAAATCATCATGTATTGAACGTTTTAGATAATCTTTTTATCCAGTAAACTCTTTTCGAGGTGGCATTTTTAATGAAACTTTGGAAAATTCACAACAGAAGATGCTTCAAATTTTACTCAGAAGGTCACAGAGCACTTAGCCGCCAAAAATCGCACTTCTACACTATATGATGTCTTCTGCAATTTTATTGGAGTATTAACCAAGAAATTCCATGCCTTAGCTCTGAAATCTTGAATGCCCTTTTCTTTCTGTGCTTTGGTGATTCATTAATGGTGAAATCATGGGTTCTTTTTATGAATTAAAACTGCACACACCAGGTCTGGATCACATTTACTCTCAATAATCATTTCCTGCAATTTGCACTCAAATTTGAATCCCATCTGTAGATTTTATCAAATCGCACGGTCCTAATTTAAAAATAACAAGGATTTATAGTCTTTTTTGAAACATGCTACGTGTCACCACTACGCTTCCCCACATTACTTAAAAACCTGCATCTTTATTATGCGAGGATGTATCAACCATCAATCAAGACAAGATCGACGATCAAAATAATCCATTTCGTATTAACAACCAGCTATCTGTACTGACCAATAGGAAACTACCATATTAGCTCATACTGTCTAACAACACTTCACGCTAGCGGATACCGTATCTTCTTTTGAGCAAGCAAGTGTTTGATGTCATCATGGACACGTATCACCATTGCGCTTCCCTGCATTACTTAAAAACTTGCATCTTTATTATGCGGGGATGCATCAACCGTTGATCAAGACAGGATCAATGGTGATACTGCTTCTCATTCATTAAGCAACCAAAAACCCTTCTATGCATACCTAGATTACATGTCATCAGTTGTTTGCAGTGTAGCATACTGAAATACAAATACCTGACCCTACTTTGCCATGCGTCACCACTGCGCTTCCCCACATTACTTAAAAAATTGCATCTTTATTATGCGAGGGTGCGTCAATCATTGATCAAGATAGGATCAATGGTGATACTGCTTAGTAAGTAATCTTCGTAGCTCTACCAATGAATCCACCAATGATATCGCAAAAAAAAAAATGTGTGCAAAGTACTGACAAATTTGACATACAGGAGATTTTGCAGCATACTAGATCTCATAAAACATCATGGGCTACATGTCATCATCGCACTTCCCCGTATTACTTAAAAACCTACAACTCTATTATGCGGGGATGCGCTGACCCTTGATCTTTGATAGATCAACAATGATTGAAAAACACTTCAACTTGGCGTCCTTTCAAACGAAATATCACAATTAAAGGTACACGAAGGGTTTTCAAAAGGCATTCTGACGTAATAAAATATTAGGATAAAAAAAAACCCGCCAGAATATTTGAAGAAAATACCTTTTTAAAAAAAATTGAAAATGAGGGCACCACAAAACAAAGACATAACTCATTTTTCACCCAAATATCAGAAATTATCCTATACTATGAAAAATCACACCAACAGAGACATGGAAAACATTATGTATTTTTCTGTTACCTCTCCTACCTTCCTAATGATCTTATAAGGCCTATAGAACCTTGTCTTGAGCTTCTTCACCCCATTCCTCATCATGGTGCTTTACTTATATGGTTGCAACCTAAAAAATATCAAATATCCCACCTTAAAATATCTTTCAATCATTTTCCTATCAGCATACAACTTTTGTTGGTTTTGTGCATGTTGTAGATTATCCTTGACGAACCTTATTATGTTTTGGCTTTGCTTGATGAAATCACTTGCTGTAGGTACTTTGCTATCTAAAAGTACTAGATCAACAAAGGAAAGGGCATCATAACCATAAAGAGCATGAGAAAGAGGCATACCAATAGACATATGATGAGATGTATTGTAACAATACTCCCGTACATGTAACCATTTCACCCAAGCATGTCGTTGATTAAAAACATAGTTCCTTAAATATCCCTCTATCCATTTATTAACTATATCTATTTTTCCATTTGTTTGAGGCCGATAGCTAGTATTGGGAGTGAGTTTAGTTCCTACTAAATGAAAGAGCTCCTTCCAAAAAGAGTTGAGGAATCTACTATCTCGGTCACTAATGATGTTTCTAGGCAAGCCATGTAACCTAGAAATTTCCTTAAAGAACAATTCAACCACTTGTGATGCCTTGAAATTAGATGTGATGGGAAAGAAATGTGCATACTTAGTTAGTCTATCTACCACCACATATATTTAATCCTTAACTTGAACCTTGGATGACGCAGTGATGAAGTCCATGGAAATACTTTCCCATTTTTGTTTAGGAATAGGAAGTCCATGAACCTTAATGTGTTTAAGGACATCCTCCTTCATACCCTTCCATAAAAATCACTCTCAAAGTTTCTTGTATGTCTTGAAGTATCCTTGATGACCAGCCAAAGGTGTGTCATGAAAGGCCCTCAATATCCTCTCCTTAGTTTTTTATCCTGGCACTAAGAAGATCCTATTCTTGTAATAAATCAATTCATCAAAAACCTTGTAACTGTTATCATCCACCAACTTATCCAAAATCTTGGTGGCAAATAAATCTTTAGCATACTCTAAAATTATGGATACTTTCCAATCACCAGAGATAGATGTTAAGGAACACAAAGTGGGCTTTCTTGAGATAGTATGTGCAACCTTATTATTCTTTCCTTTCATTTATTCAATATCAGAATAGTAGGCTTCCAATTTTCTTACCCATTTTTGTTGATGATCATTCAAATCCCTTTGGTTCAAGAAGAATCTAAGGCTATTATGGTATGCCTTTACAATGAATCTCCCACATACCAAATATTGTCTAAATTTATGAAGTGCATACATGATTGTCAACATCTCCTTATCATAGATGGAGTAACCTTTCTCTGATTAAGTAAATTTTCTACTCTCAAATGCTCTTGAATGTCCCCTTTGAGTTAGGACAGCCCCTATACCCTCTCCAGAAGCATCACACTCAACAACAAAAGGTAAACAGAAATCTAGAATTACAAGCACATGGCATGAACTCATTACTTCCTTAAGCTTATCAAATGTTTTTTGTGACTCTTCTGTCCAAATAAAAGCTCCTTTTTTTATCAAATCAGTCAAGGGGGCAGCAAGCTGAGAAAATCCCTTGGAAAATCTCCTATAGTAGCTACACAACCTGAAGAAACCTCTCAATTGTGCAAGATTAGTGAGTAGAGGCCAATCCAAAATTGCTTGGATTTTTTGTTGATCAACCTGTACTCCTTTAGAACTTATAATATGTCCCAAATATAGGAATCTTTCAAACCAAACTCACATTTAGATATCTTAGCATAGAAGGATTGCTCCTCCAAGATTCCCAAAATAGTATTTATGTGCTTTAGATGCTCTTCCCATGTTTAATTGTAAATTAGGATATCATCAAAAAATACCAAAAAATACCAATTTTGTTTCTGAAGATGCTTTTCGAATACCTTATTCATACAAGATTGGAATGTTGCTATTGCATTAGTGAGGCCAAATGGAATAACAAGAAATTCAAAGTGCCCATAGTGACATCTAAAAGTGGTCTTTTCCACATCTTCCCTCCTCATGCAGATTTGATGGTACCCCAATCTAGTCAATTTTTGGGAAGTATACAACATCATGTAACTCATCAATGAGTTCATCTATGCATGGTATGAGACACCTATTTTTTATGGTCTTCTTTTTTAGATCCTTGTAGTCTATACACATTCTCATTGTACCATCCTTTTTCTTGACAAGTACCATAGATGATGCAAATGGACTAGAGCTAGGCCTTATAAATCCCATGTCCAAGAATTCCTTAATATTTTTTCCTATTTCTTCTTTATAACCTCTTGGATGGTGATATAGAGTTGTTATAACATGATCAAAACCTCAATCTAGTGGTAATCTCGTAGGCAAATCATTGAAAACTATACTATGCTTATCAAGAATATTTTGAAGTTCTAAATGGAAATTACCTTGATTATTTGGAGAGCTTGTTGGATGGATTATGACTCCTACTACCCATGCTAATTGTCCTCTTTGAAAGGTCCTCTCCATCCTCTTTGTAGAGACCACCTTAGGTGCTCCTCTTGATAAGCCACTCAATAAGACTTCTTTCCCATTGGAATGAAATTTAAACTCCATAGTTTGATGGTTCATGTAATAGCCCCCAATGCAACCATTGAACACTCAATACAAGATCTATCTCCAATGCCGACAACATAGAAGTCATCACATAACTCATAATCTCCTAAGGTCATCTTGAGTTATTTCACCACCCGTGTGCAAGGCATAGTGAATCCATTAGCTATAGTAACAGTGGATCCCTCAAAATATTTTGCTTTAAGCCCTCTTTTCATGAAAAATCCCTCATTAATAAAATTGTGAGTTTCCCTACCATCAAGAAGAACTATCAAGCTTTACCCTGCTAATGCCCTCAAATTCAAAAGGGATGGTATCTTGGGACTCTTGATAATGCTGCTAAAGTGGCATCCTTGCTAATTTATTTTTCTTTCTCTTCTTATTCCTCCTCCTCCTTAGTGTCATGAAATTCATCATGCTCATCTGAATCTGATTTTGAAGCAACTTCAGCATAGTGTACTTGACCTTTCCCCAAACATCTATGTCCAAAAACCATGGTTCTCTATGAGTGAAACAAAGATTTTTCCTTTGTAATTCACTCCTAGCCTCTTCATCTACCTTCTTTTTTACTACATTTATCACATTCTTTGGTGGTAGTGCTGGAAAAGTCTTTTTCTAAAAATTCCCCTTATGTCACCAAAGATTTGGGGGTTTTTGATTAGTGTCTGGTTTCATAGGCACACAAGTTTCATCTTGCAAGCTTCTTTTAATAGCTTCTTGTAAGGTTGAGGGTGAGAAAGCCTTAACCAAACTCTTTACAGAATCTTCCAAACCATCAAGAAAAAGATAAGCATTCCTCTTTTCACTCATATTAGGTACCATAATAGCCATCTTTTAAAACTCTTCTATATACTCATTAACTAATTTGGTTTGCTTCAACTTTGACAATTCTTTAAAATACTCTTCATCATCCTTGATGTCAAATCTATCTATCACTCTTTGATTGAAATCATCAAATGCAATTACCTAATTATGACCTTGAGAAATCATTCCATGATACCACCAATTATAGGCTACATCTTCCAAGTGTAGACTTGTGAATTGAACGACATCACTCTCCTTCATGGGGTTAAGTGTGAAGAAGGTCTGTGATTTTTCTAGCCATTCTCTAGCTGAAATTTTATTTGTTCCATCAAAAGTAGGTGTTGTAAACTTACTTATTTTATTTTTAATCTCTCTTCCACTTATGTCATGCTCCCTCCTATACTCTTTCTTGAGTATCAAAGTGTTCATCATATCCACATATTCTCTAAAAGGAATTCAATTGTGAAAGTCATCATCTAAGCCATTGTAAGTAGCTCTTAATGCAATCAAATTACTTGTAACCTCTTCCATAGGACTAAGAGATAGATTTGGTATTGGTAGCTCATCTGCAGGCAAGAAAATAGTTTTTGTTGATTTAGAGGGCGTGGGTTTCAAATTTCTTGGCTCCTTTAAAGTGTTTTTTTTCTCATTAGTAGGTACAATTCGTTATAGTTTTTCTGTCAATACCTACAAAGCCTCTCTAATTTTTTCCAAACTATCCACTATTTATTTCTGAGTATTTTAGATGTCCTAGAAGAATTTCTTTTCCATATCATATGGGTCAGCCATACTTGTTCCTTCCTTGGATTTTGTACTTTTATTTTTAACTAGAGGTTTGATCAAAATTTCTTTATTCTTTTCTCGTTGCAAAAATCTCTTTTCTCTTTCACTTAGTTGCATACAAACTTCCAAAAACCCTCAGGCTAGAAAGATCATAGCTCTGATATGATTGAAATATCCCCTTTCTAATTTTATATGGTATTTAAAGCCTCTAATAAAATTTAAACATCAAACAACCAACGTTCCAAAAGATCGACCAATTTCTCAATAAAACCCAAATCAGGTATGCCCAAAACAGTGCCAAAAACTTCACAGCTTTACATATTATTAATAAATCAGAAAGTAGACATTTTTATAGAAACTATGCCAGTATAAAATTCTACAAAATAATATTTCTAGATCTGTATAGATTTTACACAACAGCTCCCAAATGGAGGACAAAAGTGATTCTTATCAAGCTCTCAAAACAACACAAAAATAGCCCAAAAGCAGCACAAAAAACTAATAACCTATCATAGAAGTATAAAAATGAACCAATAAATATATTCAGCTCTATTTTAACATCTAAATGTCTACAATATAGAAACAAACCAAACTGATATGAATTACTCAACTGGAACACCAAACTCTTACAAGATACACACCTGAAAAGTCACAGATTTGCATTGTTCAACACAAGGAAAAACTTTGCATTATTTGGCACATGGAATGGCCTCAAAATCCCATCCTTGACCTTCCTATAAATATAAAAACTCCCATCCTTGGCTCTCTTTCTCCATAGGTTTTTTAGCCTCTATAGAACAACAAAGCAATGAGTAAAAATCAAGTTCTAGCATGAGCTCGAAATGCCTCCAAACCCCTTTAAAAGAGGGCATAACCCTAAATCACAACCAAGAGGGGTCAATAATACATATTTTAATAATAGTTTACATTTATTAATCCATTGGTTTCCAAATATTATCACCTTTTCCTAGAATTTCACTTTATTGAGCCTGCTAGCCTTAGCAAAAGTTATTATTTTTTAATTATTTGAAAAGGGGACATGATAGACCATGTTGGGTCTAATGATGAGGAAAACTCTAGTAGCTCTAATAGTTTAGAAGAAGAAGGAGAAAAACCTCAACCTCAACCCTTGAGGAGATCCATGAGAGTAAGGAAGCAACCATAAAGGTTTGGTTATTCTATGTTAGATTCTAGTTGTACTTTTGCTTTGATTACTAACATTGATGAGCCTAGATTTGTGAAAGAGGCTATGGATATGGAAGATGCAGGTTCCTGAATTGAGGTGACAGATGATGAGATGGATTCATTGGATAAAAAAAAAACTTGGGACCTTGTACCTTTGGCTAAAGGATGAAAACCTCTTGGTAGCAAATGGGTGTTCAAGAAGAAATTTTGTGCAGATGGCAGTTTTGAAAGGTACAAAGCTAGATTGTTTGTGAAGGGGTATTCACGAGTAGAGGGAATAGATTATAGTGAAATATTCTCTCCTATTACAAAGTTGGCATCCATTAGATTTCTATTATCTCTTGTTGCATCATATTATTTAGAGATAGAACAGATGGATGTGAAGACAACTTTCCTTCATGGTGTTTTGGAGGAAGAGATGCATATGTCATAGCCTAAGCACTACATTGTTAAAAGTAAAGAATCTTTGGTTTGTAGATTAAAGAAGTCTCGGCATGGTTTGAAATAATCTCCTAGGATGTGGTACCTTAAGTTTGATGCCTTTGTGTTGTCAATTGGATTTGTAAGATCAAAATTAGATCATTGTGTTTACTTCAGAGTTGAAAATGATCACCTTCTTATTTTTGCATTATATGTTGATGATATGTTTCTATTTGGGAAGGGTAAGGGTACGATTTATAATTTTAGATCTCAGTTGCTAGCATAGTTTGAGATGAAAGATCTTGGGGTAGAAAGTTACATCTTCAGTATGGAAATCAATAGAGATAGGTCTAATAGAAAAAAATGGTTGAGTTAGAATAAGTATACGAAGTCAGTGTTGGAAAGGTTCAACATGGCAGATTGTAGACCATTCTATGTTCCTATTTCTATGGGAACAAAGTTATCTATACATGATTGTCCAAAATCTCCTAGTGAGGTGGTAGCCATGAGTATAGTACCTTATGCTAGTGTAGTTGGTAGTCTTATGTATGCTATGGTCTATACTAGACCAGACATTAACCAAGCAGTGGGATTTTTGAGTTAGTTTATGGCTAATCTTGGACAAGTACATTGGGATGCAATTAATCAAGTATTTAGATATTTGAGGGGTACATAATATTACTCCATTTATTATCATGGTATCTCTTCTAGAGCTTTGTAGTCAATTTTTATTCGTGGGTTTGTGGATTTAGATTGGGCAAGTGATATTGATAGTAGGAGATCCACTAGTGCTTATGTGTTCACTATGTTTGGTGGTGCCATCGATTGGATGAGTAAGCAACAACCTATGGTTTCTTTTTCCACTATATAAATTGAGTACATGGCTGCTACTTATGCTTGTAAGGAAGCCATTTGGCTTAGGAGATTGTGTTCTGATATTGGTGTTGATGTAGGAAAAATTGGTATTTTTTGTGATAGTTAGAGTGCTATTTGCCTTACAAAGAATCCAACTTTCCATACCAGAAAAAAGCACACTGATGTGTAGTTTCACTTTGTGAGAGATATGGTGGAAGTTGGAAAGGTAAATTTGGAGAAGACCATACTATAGATAATTTTACAAATGCATTTGCAAAACTAGTAGGCACAGAAAAGTTCAAATGGTGTTCAAAGTCTATGGGCCTTTCAGCCTATAGTGGTTAGTTCTTCTAATGTTCTTGTTGCTCTTAAAAGGTGTTCAAAAAGTGGGAGAATGTTAGGAATAAGGTGTCTCAACCTTGGTTAATTTCAATTCTTATTATTTGTTTTGTAAATTTATTTTTTACAAATAATGTAATTAAGTATAAGTGTACAAGTCTAGTGGGCATGTTGATTTGTCACTCCACTTGCATGCATTGGTGCAATGTCCCCTTTTCTGATTTTGTATGATATTTCCAACCTTTAATCAGATCTTTAAGATCAAACAACTGATATCACAAAGATCCACCAAATTTCTTAAGAAACCCCAAATCGGGTATGTCGAAAATAGTGCCAAAAAGCTTCATAGCTTCACCTGTTATTAATAAATCTAAAAGTAGACATTTTTACAGAAATTTGAGCAGCATAAAATCCTATAAAATTTTATTTCCAGATCTATATAGCCTTTACAAAATAGCTCACAAATGTAGGACAAAAACTATGCTCATCGGGCTCTCAAAATTAACACAAAAATGCCCAGAAACACCACAAAAACACTAATAAACTATCTCAAAAGTTTAATCACATCCCAATACATATATTCAGCTCTATTTTAATAGCTTAAAGTCTGAAATACAGCAACAACCAAAACTGATATGAAATGCTCAACTGAAAACACCAAACTCATGCAAAAAACCACACCCAAAAACCCACAAATCTACACTGTTCAGCACAAAGGAAAACTCTGTATGAGCATGCACATGGAATGGCTTCAAACTCCCATCCTTGGCCTTCCTGAAAACCTACAAACTCCTATTCTTGGGTCTCCCTGGAAACCTGCAAACTCCCGTTCTTGGGTCTCCTTCTCCACAGGTTTGGCAGCCTCTGAAGAATAACAAAGAATGAGCAAAAATCAAGTTCTAGAATGAGCACAAAATGCCTCCAAACCCCTTAAAAGAGGGCATAACTGTAACTCACGTACAAGAGAGGTTAATGAAACTTATTTTAATAATAATTTTCATTTATTAGTCCAACGGTTTCCAAAGATTAACCCCCTTTTTTTGAAACTTCACTTTCTTGGGCCTGCCTGCCTTAGCAAAGATTTTCTTTTTTAATTATTTGAAAAGGGGACATGACAAGTCCTCCCCTCCCAATCATTGCTTGTCCTCAAGCAATGGCTGAACAATAAACCAATCAATCCACCTGGATCCCAAATGTAGTCATGAACTATACTACTACCAATTAACACAGGCTCCTGCAATATCCTCTGCAATATGACCAAGAGGAATCCATAATCAAATTGACAATTATAGCTCAACCAAATTCCGAAATCACCACTACCACAATCAAAAACCCATGAGGCACAAACTCTTAGAACATCAAAACCCAAGTAAAGTGGACAAATCAAACTACCAACACAGTAAATACCATCAATGCATCCCACTGGCCTATATGGAATGTACAATCCAACTCTGCAACAATGGTGAACCCTCTTGAATGAAACTATACCAAGTATGGAGAATCCACACACTGTACAACTCCTGTAGTCAACACAACTCTGCAAATCATCGGCCACTATCTCATAACCATAACTCCCATACACTGCTGATGGTGAAAAGACATTACAAGATAAAGAGTAAGAAATGGAATCTAAACCAAATTTGTCTGCCATCAACTCCTCAGCACAAGGATCAAATGCTAACTGATGTACATACCCTGCAATATAATGTTGATAAAAAAAACCAACCTCAGTCAACAGCTCACCATGAAGAAGTGATACAACCCATTGTGACTGATCACCAGCTAAGTCAAGGGATGTCATAGCCAAAGGAGTAGAATCAATAACAACACCTGCTAAAGCATCACTCCAAAAATCCTACTCTAAGTCATGTATTATCAACCTCATAGTGTAATGCTGATAGAATGCACCAATCTTAGTTAGTGGCTCGGACTGCAATCCAGATGTAACTAACTGCAATCGATCATTAACCAAGTTGGAACTGACTACTACCTCTAAAGACATTGCGAAGGGAGTAGTATTACTAGTAGGAACCATGCCAACTATCAGCTCACCAAGGTCACACATGGTCTTTGATACAACATCTCTAGTCTTCGTGCCATTAGTACTAGAGGTCACCACCATGTTAGGCACACCACAAAAATCTGCTACAGCACCCAACTCAATTGAACCTAACTCTAGTGGGAATGAACCTAATATGCCAATGTTAGTATCAAGGATGGATGCATCCCCATCTCCACTGTCTCTAACAATCTCAGCCATGGACATCCTCGGATCACCAAACACCATAGCTTGTGACTGTATAGAATTAGGTAAAGACTGTAGTCACTCTAACTCCATGGTCACCTTAGTCAAATGAAACTGTGACTCCTTGAGAGCCAACTGTGTACTCTCAAGAATCTCAGAAGTCACCTCAAGCTGCTCAGTAAGCTCACTCACCTCATCTTCCTTGGCCAACAATGCATCATATGCTGTACTACCCCACTCCATAAGATAATCTCTGTCGGCTACCAACTGCATATAATTTTGTCTCAAAATCCGAATAGCCTCCCATAAAGAGTGGATCTCTATCAAGGAAAGATAACTTCCTCCCTGCTCATCACTAGTAGGAGAACCCCATCCATAAACTGCTAACAACTGACTAGCAGCATCGAAATGTTGGCAAGTGATAGCAATGTCTTGGTCACTAACTCTCAACTGATTAGACACATGATGGCACTGGCTTGACTGTCTCCTACAAACCTCCTCTGATGCACTGTCTGAAGGAGTGTCCTCAAAGTTACTCTTCTCTAGAGTATTACCATCCATATCTTGTGAATCAAATCTAAAGCTCATATCAACATACGGAGTATCAAAAACATTAGCATTGCTGTCCAACTCCTCTGTACCCAAGAAAACTAAGTGTTCAAAACTGCCCACTGCATCCTCCTGGATGTCATCAATGCCAATATGATCGTGGGACTCATCTATACACACTGCCAAATATGAAATATCATCAACACATTCCAGCAAGTATGGTTGACTGGATATATGAACGAAGCCCAACATTGGTGTATAAAAACTAATACCAACATCAAACAAGATACTGGCACAAGAAAAGACAACACCGTGTAATCTGCTAATCAAATCCATGATAGCACCCAAACAAACACTGCTACCAAAAAGTGTTAAAGATCTCCAGTCAACTGAATCCCAAATGCCAATATAACAATCTCAAGTCCATATCCGTAAACTAGAATCAACTGGTAACTCAAGCAAACTCCTCACCTGAGTAATATGACCAACACCAACTAACTCCACATACCTATCATGATGAGATAATGAAGTCACAATACTATCTTGGTTCACCTTCAGCTGGCTGGACAAATCATGTGAAGTACTACCAGCCTCAACCTCATGTGATGAAGCATCTAATTGTGCCTAGTACTCTTTCACAAAAAAGTCATGAATGCTCAATGTCTGCTCATCTCTACCAGGTATCTCACCATCCTACACAACAACATCCTCATAATCATCATCTGAACCCACTACACTGTAGTCATTGCCTGTTGTAACTATACCATCTTGAATACCTGTGGCATCACCCTTTGACGACCTGTAAACAATTGTCTCAATTTGAGTATCAAGTTGACTATTACTATCAATCTGTATGATATCCTTTCCCACCACCTCCTGTGGCAGAGCAGAATCTGATACCTCTACCTGGCTATCAGCTAGTTTCTCAAACTCCTCATGCAAGTTCTTCGGAATTGTTTCATTTGTCCTGTGAGAAAATCTGCCAAATAGAAATCCAGTCAACTTATCCACCTTAGCTAGGTCAGATAACATGTCATTTATACGGTGGTGCTCAACCAACTGTTTAGACATGTCATGGCTTATTTTCATAAGTTTATCTCAAATGTCTAAATAACCATCCTTTCTACTATTTTGACTTTGGCTATCAGTTGTCCAAGATCATTCCCTTTGAGACTCTGTACTATACCTATCCATTTTGGATAAAGTAGAGTGTAACCCCAATAGAATATAAATTCTTCAAGCACCAAGAACTAACATGAAAATTATTAGAAGTAGCATGCAACCATAGATTTGGACATGCAACTGATTAGAAGCAACATGCAACCACCAAATTATGACATGCAAGATCTGGGTAGTTGTCAAAACTGACATGCAAACTTCTACAACCACCAAATTCACCAAGAACTAACATGCAAATGATTAGAAGTAGCATGAAACCATATATTTGGACATGCAACTGATTATAAGCAACATGCAACCACCAAATTATGACATGCAAGATCTGGGTAGTTGTCAAAACTGACATGCAAGATCTGGGTACTTGTCAAAACTGAAATGCAAACTTCTACAACCACCAAATTCACCAGGAACTAACATGAAAATGATTAGAAGTAGAATGTAACCATAAATTTTAACATGCATCTGATTAGAAGAAACATGCAACCATAAATTATGACATGCAAAATCTGGGTAGTTGTCAAAACTGACATGCAAGATCTGGGTAGTTGTCAAAACTGACCTGCAAACTTCTACAAACCCTCAGGCTGGCAAGATCATGGCTCTGATACCACTGCAATGTCCCCTTTTCTGATTTTTTATGATAATTACAACCTTTAATCAGATCTTTAAGATCAAACAACTAATATCACAAAGATCCACCAAATTTCTTAAGAAACCCCAAATCGGGTATGTCAAAAATAGTGCCAAAAAGCTTCACAGCTTCACCTGTTATTAATAAATCTGAAAGTAGACATTTTTACAGAAATTTGAGCAGTATAACAGCCTATAAAATTTCATTTCTAGATCTATATAGCCTTTACAAAATAGCTCACAAATGTAGGACAAAAACTATGCTCATCGGGCTCCCGAAATTAACATAAAAATGCCCGAAAACACCACAAAAACACTAATAAACTATCTCAGAAGTTTAATCACGTCCCAATAAATATATTCAGCTCTATTTTAACAGCTTAAATTCTGAAATACAGCAGCAACAAAAACTGATATGAAATGCTCAACTGAAAACACCAAACTCATGCAAAAAACCACACCCAAAAACCCACAAATCTACATTGTTCAACACAAAGGCAAACTCTGTATGAGCATGCATATGGAATGGCTTCAAAATCCCATCCTTAGCCTTCCTAGAAACCTGCAAACTCCCATTCTTGTGTCTCCCTGGAAACCTACAAACTCCCGTTCTTGGGTCTCCTTCTCTACAGGTTTGGCAGCCTCTGAAGAATAACAAAGAATGAGCAAAAATCAAGTTCTAGAATGAGCCCAAAATGCCTCCAAACCCCTTAAAAGAGGGCATAAATATAACTCACATCCAAGAGAGGTTAATGAAACTTATTTTAATAATAATTTTCATTTATTAGTCCAACAGTTTCCAAAGATTAACCCCCTTTTTCCGAAACTTCACTTTCTTGGGCCTGCCTGCCTTAGCAAAGATTTTCTTTTTTAATTATTTGAAAAGGGGACATGACAGTTGGCATCTTGAATTGTGTGTAAGTAAATCATGACTGAAACTATTATGATGAATTCCTATGACTCGTAAGAGCTATATTTGGAATATTGAATTGTGTATAAGGAGATCATGACTAGAATGGTTGTGAAAAATTCCTATGATGCATAAACATAGCAAGATTTAATTGTGTAAGGAAATCATGATTGAAACGGTTATAATAGATTTCTATGATGCATAAGAGCTATCTTTGGAAGATTCCCTAAAAATGGAAAGTACATTATATAAGCACTTTGAGGGCTATAGATAGTAGAGAAAATCTATGAGTAGACTATTGTTGGTAGCTACTAGATAAGTTTTCTGTGTCCCAGAAGAGCTTGCATTGCAAGTGTGTTGTAACCTTTGTGTTGAAGATAATACATTATGTACATTTTGGAGGGGTGGGGTTGTTTTACCAAAAAGTTTTTTCCCACCATCATATCTTTGTGTTTATGTGTTATTGTTTCTCTATCAATTTGTGTATTCATGATTGATTGCATATTATAATATCAAATTTGAAATTGTAAGGATTTAAATATAATTTTCATAATACTTTCCTTAAGAGATTAGTGTAGGAAGCTATTTTCACACTTGAGTTTTCTTACATTAAACATTTGGAAAGCATCTAATTTCTGTTTCAAAAACATAACCATCATCATTCTAGAATAATCATCAACAAATAGCATAATGTACTTATCTCCTTTGTACCTTTGCACATCAATTGGTCCACACAAGTCAGTATGAACAATCTCTAATATTCCTTCAAAGGTATGAGTCTTACTCTTAAAAATTGATTTCGTCATTTTACCTAACTAACATTGTTCACAAATTATGTTGTCAGGCTTCTTCAACTTAGGAAAACCTTTGACTCTTCTCATGTTACTAATACTAACCAAGTTATTAAAATTAACATGAAACAACCTCTTTTTCCATAGTCAAACATCATCAAATTATACAACTAAACAAGTATCATCCTGTATATCAAGGTAGAATAAATTACCTCTAGTTTGATCACATTTTCCAATTAGGTTTCCATTAGTATCATATATCTTAATGATCTTGTTCTCAAACTCAACCTTACAACCTGAATTATTTAGTTGTGACACACTCAAAAAATTATAGTTAATTCCTTCAACATAATAAGAAATGTCACACAAAATATTTTTTCTGACTTTTATAGAACCTTTTCTTTTTATTAGATAGGGTGCATCATTACCAAACCTTACACTATTTCCATCATAATAACTTAAGGTAATGAACTTAATTTTATCTCCAGTCATGTGATGTGAACATCCACTATCAATGATCCATCTATCATTATTTTTTGTACAAGAAACTAGTGTAGTTTCCTCATCCTCATTAGATTCATCCTTCATTACAACATACACCACTTCATCATCGTGATCATGTGATCCAACTTTTTTTTCCTCTTCAGAAATGTAGCAAGACTTTGTGCTTTTGTCTTTGTAATTTTTGTTGTCTTCATCTCTTCTACTTTTGTACTTCTCTCCACCTCTGTAATTCTTCATCTCTAGACATCTAGTAGGAATATGACCAAACTTATTAAAATTTAAACACATGATACGTAACTTACCTTTGAAATTTTCTTTACCTTTGTGAAATCTCCTTACTAGCAGTGCTCCAAGTTGATCTACATCTTCCTTATCTGTATCATTGTTACTGGACACATATTTTACCTTTTTCTTCTTCTTCTCAATAGGTTGCTTCAATGACAACTTGCCTTTGAAAGAAGATTCAACATTATCAGGTTTGTAATTATCAAATTTTGATAGCTCAAAAGCAATGAGCCTACCTACTAGACCTTCAAGAGTCAGATCAGTGCCTAGTATACAACTCAATTCTTGTATTGCAAAAACTCTAATAGCATAAATGGACAACAATGTTCTCAAAATTTTTCTTAATATAGTCTCATCATCTATTTTACCATCAGCTCCTCTTATTGCAATAATAACATCATTTATCCTAGAGAAATATTGAGCAATATTCTAACCTTCTTGCATTCTCATATCATCATACTTACCTCTAAGACTTTTAGACTTGGCACTTAGAACATTTGTGTCACCTCCATAGATAGTTTGAAGAGCATCCCATAGTTTCTTTACAGTGTCATAACCCTTGATATCATCAAACTAGACATAACTTATGGTAGAGGCAATCTCCAACATTTCTTGGTTGTGTTCTTTCTTCTTTTTCAAATCTTAGCAGTTAGGGCTCCAATAGGATCGACATGCTCTATGGTGATGGTAGATTGTGCATGATCTCCAAGATCTCCTAGGTGTAGCTTTATCAAACCTTGCCATGTGTGAAAGTTATCTTTATTAAGCTTGGGTACCTCTCTTTTTGAAATCTTGATCTTTTTCTTCTAGTACCTTCAAACTAGTCCTCTTAAGTAGATGACTCTGATACCAATTGTTTGAATTATTTATAATAACTGAGAGGGGAAGTGAATCAATTATCCAAGGTCTAGATGTACAAGTAAAAATTTTCACAATTTAGTGAACCCATATCCATAAAACATTTTCATCATGCATGCATCCATTAGGTCATACAATCACTTAAACTTGTAGGTTACTGTCAAATCAACTATGCAGAAATGTAAGAGTGAAATATAATAGATTCAATAACATATTTGACATGTTGATTTAATGTGAAAACCCGATTTGGATAAAACCACCAGTAAAATACTACTCATTCTCACTGTTCTGAAGTGATGCCCTGTGAAATGCCAACCTTGTTAAAGGTTACAATGCACACTATTAAACGTGACCTGGTTAAAAGATTTCAATCACCCTATTAGGAGTGAGCCTTATTAGAGGACTTTAGATCATTCACTTGGAATGTCACCAAGTTAAAGGATTTACAAATGACTATTAGGTCAGCCTTAATATAAAGGATTTACCCTAGATTAGTATAATGATTAGAACGTAGCAATAAGGCTTGATTTGATAATAACTTACAACTCCATTTTGTAGATTATAGATCTCTATTTTTAGTCCTCCATTCTGCTTGGCTTTTACACACTTTAGCTCTGATAGATTGTTCACACTTCAAGCATCCATATCCTTAAGGCTTCATTCTTTGCTTACTGTAGACTCTTCTCTTAGGCCACTAAATGAAGCAATACCTTAGACTCCTTATCTTCCTTCAGTTTTTGCACAAGACAACCTTTTCTTCTAACCAACCATCTCTATAAATAGAGAGCTAAGATCTTTTATCATTCATCCTCCTTCATCTATTTTAGGGTTAGGTTGGATTAGGTAGGATTCAATGAATCTACCCATCATTTCGTTTCATTCCCTTCTAGAAATTTCTCCTTCAATCTTCTTTAAATTCTACTTAAAATGGTTCACCATGAATTATGTGCCACTATCTCATCAAGCTTATCTTCTACATGGTTCACACAATTGAAAAAATCATACTTGTCAACTCTTATTCATCAAATTCGTGATCTTTCTCATAATGCTAAAACTCTACATTAATTTACTTTTGATTCTAAACATACTATGATGGTCGACATCCTCTATCAAAACACTTAGCATGAACTAAAGTTTACTGGTTCTTGAATCAACTAAACTTTACTTGACTTACACTGATATTGAGTTTTCTTAGCTCCAATTGATTTTTCTATCTAGAAAGTGGAGGGGTGCTATGGGGGGTAGTCTGAATTATGATTTATCATTTGTCACATTTCACATAGATGATAAGCTTGTGAAAATAAATAATGAACCAAGGGTCACTCATATGATTGAGGAGAATATAGATAATGATGCAACATGTTTCTTAGAGATAGACATAAATTCTTTTAGAGAAAAAGTCACTGGCCTAGAAAAAAAAAGAATACTAACACCTATGATAGGAAGCTAAAAGAACACTAACACCTTGAGTACTAATTCATATGCAATATTCTCTTGATTATGTTGCATCAACTGATTGATCTTTTAGCTTGGTTTATGTTGATGCATCACTAAATTTTATTTAGTGAGCTTCAGATAGGGGAATGAACCCTAGCTTACCTCTTGGGTACAAGAATGCATCCTTAGGTAATGGTTTTGTGAATATATCTGCAATCTATTCTTTTGTATGGACATATTCCAATTTGATTTCTTCATCCTACACTAGTTCTTTGAAAAAGTGATATTTTATGGCAATGTTCTTTTTTTTGAAATGCATTACTAGATTCTTTGATATGTCATTCATCCTTTGTCATCTATTTTAGGGTTAGGTTGGATTAGGTAGGATTCAATGAATCTACCCATCATTTCGTTTCATTCCCTTCTAGAAATTTATGCTTCAATCTTCTTTAAATTCTACTTAAAATGGTTCACCATGAATTATGTGCCACTATCTCATCAAGCTTATCTTCCACATAGTTCACACAATTGAAAAAATCATACTTGTCAGCTCTTATTCATCAAATTCATGATCTTTCTCATAATGCTAAAACTCTACATTAATTTACTTTTGATTCTAAACATACTATGATGGTTGACATCCTCTATCAAAACACTTAGCATGAACTAAAGTTTACTGGTTCTTGAATCAACTAAACTTTACTCGACTTACACTGATATTGAGTTTGCTTAGCTCCAATTGATTTTTCTATCTGGAAAGTGGAGTGGTGCTATGGGGGGTAGTCTGAATTATGATCTATCATTTGCCACATTTCACATAGATGATAAGCTTGTGAAAGTAAATAATGAACCAAGGGTCACTCATATGATTGAGGAGAATATAGATAATGATGCAACATGTTTCTTAGAGATAGACATAAATTATTTTAGAGAAAAAGTCACTGGCCCAGAAAAAAAAAAAATACTAACACCTATGATATAGGAAGCTAAAAGAACACTAACACCTTGAGTACTAATTCATATGCAATATTCTCTTGATTATGCTGCATCAACTGATTGATCTTTTAGCTTGGTTTATGTTGATGCATCACTAAATTTTATTTAGTGAGCTTCAGATAGGGGAATGAACCCTAGCTTACCTCTTGGTTACAAGAATGCATCCTTAGGTAATGGTTTTGTGAATATGTCTGCAATCTATTCTTTTGTATGGACATATTCCTATTTGATTTCTTCATCCTGCACTAGTTCTTTGAAAAAGTGATATTTTATGGCAATGTGCTTTTTTTTGAAATGCATTACTAGATTCTTTGATATGTTATTTTTTTTGGTGTTATCACAATACATGACTACTAGCTCTTTGATCTCAACCTTCATTCCTTCTAGCAATTATTTGAGCCAAACAATGTTAGAACAATTCACTATTGCTGCTATATACTCTACTTCTGCTATAGATTGGGATGTGCAATTTTGCTTCTTGCTTGTCCAAGATACCAACCTTTTTCCAAGAAAGAAAGCTCCACCACTTGTAATTTTTCTATCATCAAGATTTCCTGCCCAATCAACATTAGTAAATACCTTTAGGGATAGGTTCCATCCAAGTTTTTACCATAAGCCATAGTCTACAGTACCTTTAAGATATTTCAACATTCTTTTGATTGCCATCATGTGATTCTCTCTAGGTTTGGCTAAGAATCTTGGCACTATTCCAACTGGTAAGGCAATATCAGGCCTTGTGTGAACTACATACAGTAATTTTCCAATCATTGATCTATATAAGGTCTGATCTACTTCTTTGGAATAATCATCTTTGGTAAGCTTGAGTCCAGTACACATCGGGGTACCAATTGGTTTAGAATCTTGCATACCAAACTTCTTGAGTATCTCTTTTCAATACTTGGATTGGGTAATATAGATACTATTTTTTTTCTATTGTATCTGCAATCCAACAAAGAGTTTTATTTCACCAAACATGGGCATCTCAAACTCTTTGTTCATTTGTTCTAAAAATGCTTTGCATAGGTCATCATTTCCTATAAATAGAGTATCATCCACAAATATCTCTACCAACACAATTTTTTTATCTGGTCCTTCCTTGATGTACAAACTATTATTATCATTTGTTCTCCAAAAACAAATTTGTATCGAGTAGTTATGTATTCTTTCAAACTAGGCTTGAGGAGCTTGTTTCAGACCATATAGTTTTTTGTGTAATTTGAAGACCATATCCCTTTTTTAGGATCAACAAAGCCTTCTTGTTGTTCAATTTAGACTTCTTCATCAAGAATTCCATTTAGGAATGTAGATTTGACATCCATTCGATATACTTTGAATCCTCTATGAGCTGCATATGCAAGTAGAGTCCTAACACCTTCTAATCTTGCAATAGGAGAAAAAGTCTCACCATAATCAATTGTTTTTTCTTGAGAATATCCTTTACACACTAATTTGACTTTGTTTCTTGATACTAATCCATCTTTACTCAACTTATTTCTAAATACCCATTTTTTTCCAATCACATTTTTATCTTTAGGCCTAGGAACAACAGTCTAAATTTTGTTCTTTTCTATCTATTCTATTTCTTCATTCATTGCCTCAATCCAAATTTAATTTTCTATAGCATCCTTATCACTTCTAGGTTCAAAATCAGCAAGTAAACATGTACCTTTTAATTTGATTCTTGTCATAGTACCTTCTGATTTATCTCCAATAATTTGATTAGGTGCATGATGCCTTTTGACATACTTGGCCAATATAGGTTCTTTTTTTTTTTGAATGAATTGTACTTTTTTCATTTTGAATTTCAACTTTAGGCTCAGGTCATTTAGACTCAGTAGGCATTGGCTTGGTAGCTTCAGAATGTGACTCGAGTCCCTGTGACTCAATTTGTACTTCTTGCAACTTGGTAGCTATAGAAGACTTGGGAAGTGAAGTCTCTTTATTGTTAGATATTTTGAGAAATGTATTAGGTTCAAAGTAAACAAATATTTTGTAATCTTTTGATTCCCTTTTTCTTTCTTCTTTAGTCTTTTCTACAAACTCATTAATTCTCACATGTACGCTTTCTATGATTTTATGAGTACACAAGTTCAAACATTTATATGCCTTACTTCTACAAGAATATCTTAAGAATATACCTTCATCACCTTTCACATCAAATTTTCCTTTTCTAGACTCTTTCAAGATATAACATTTACTACCAAATACTTTTAGATAACTTATATTGGGTTTGTAGCCATACCATAATTTATAGGGAGTTTTATGTGAGTCTTTCAACTGTACTCAGTTCAAAGTATAAAATTGAGTCCTGATGTCTTCCTTCCAATATTTGATAGCAACATTCTTTTCAATCATTAGAGTCCTTGCACAATACATTATTGATTTGTTTCTTCTTTTAGCTATTCCATTCTACTTAGGAGTACCAAGGGTTGATACTTGCCTCTTGATTCCTCTTTCAATGCAAAAATTATTGAATTAATTGGAGATGAATTCACCACCTCTATCCAATCTTAAAAATTTCAATCTTTTTTCTATTTCTTTTTCTACTCTTGCTAGATACCATTTGAATTTCTCAAATGCTTCTGATTTTTCTCTAAGATACATAACAGTCATCATTCTAGAATAGTCAGCAACAAAAAGAATGAATAACTTTTCTCCACTATAACTTTCTATTCCAATCGGTCCACACAAATTAGTATACATAATTTCCAAGACATCTTCAGATTGATAGTTTTTGCTCTTAAAACTAGTGTTTCTTATTTTGCCAATTTGACAATTTTTGCATAATCCAACATCTGGTTTCTTTAAACTAGGGATACCTCTTACTTTTCTAAATTTTTTTATCTTGACCATATTATCAAAGTTTACATGACATAGTCTTCTATTCCATAACAAACTTTCTTCCATTTGAGCAATAAAGCATGGGCAATGACCAAGATCAAGATAAAATAGGTTACCTCTTGTTTGTTTTCCTGATCCAATCAAATTCCCTTTGTCATCCAATAGTCTTGCCTTGCCATGCATGAATTCTACCTTGAATCCAATGTTGATTAGTTATGCCACACTTAATAGGTTATGTTTCAGTCCTTCAACCCAATAGGCATTGCCACATACAAGTTCATTGGTTAATGAGATTTGGCCTTTCCCTTTTATGCAATAAGGTTCATTAATTCCAAACCTTACACTACCTCCATCATAGTGTTCAAAGTGTTCAAATTTTGTTTTGTCTCCAGTCATATAATGTGAACATCCACTATATATGATACATGTGTCATTTTTACTAACATGAGAGATAAGTGCCATCTTATCTTCTTCTTTATCAGATGCATCTTTTATAGAAATGTACACTATTTCATCTTCACCATTATCAGAATCTTTAGCCATAAAACAAGTCTTCTTACCTTTGTCTTTGAAGGATTTGTGACTTTTGGATTCCTTCCTTCCTTTGTACTTGTGTCTCTTATCCTTTCTTTCTCTATTTGGGCACCTGGCAGCAATATGACCAATTTCCTCACATGAAAAGCAGATTAAAGGAACTTTACCTATATACTTTCCTCTACCTCTAGAATATTTATTTGCAAATAAATCTTCAACAACTTCAAGATCACTATCTGAACTTTCCTCTGTTTCCTCTTCACTTTATGTCTGAATGTCCTTTTCTTCCTTGCCTTTTTCTTTGAGTGAAAGTTTGGCTTCAAATGCAAACTCAACATTTTTGGAAGCTGGAACATAATTGTCAAAGTTGTCTAGCTCAAAAGCTATCAATCTTCCTACTAAGGCATCCAAACTTAACTTGTGATTTGGGTCACATATCTTTTCTTGAATAATAGATACTCTAATTGTATAGATAAGAAGCAATTTTCTAAGAACTTTACTTACAATAGTTTCTTCCTTGATTTCTCCTCTAGAGGATCTGATTACACTGACACTAACTTTGATTCTTTCCACATATTTGGCAATATTTTCATCTTCTCTCATTCTCATCTAATCAACTAGCCTCTAAGGCTTTCTACTTTGGCTCTCCTTACATTGTCATCACTATAATAGATATCCTTTAGCATGTTCCACATATCAGAAGCAGTTTTATAGTCTTTGATCTCATCAAATTCATCATAGAGAGCAAATGCAATATCAGTCATCATGATGTTATGGTTCTTTTTCTCAGTAAGATCTCCAACATATAATGTAATAGTAGGAGTTTTGTATTTTTCATCAAGGTATTTGTAGCCTAAATCACTAATGGTAGCTAGATGAAGTCTCATGAGTCCCTATCGTGCTAAAAAGTTGTCTCTATTTAGCTTTGGAATCTCTCTCTTATAAGACATCCTGATCTTTATCTTAGGTCCTTGAAACCTTTCCTGCAAGCACCAAATGCTTTGATACCAATTGTTGGAAATATAGGAGTAACTAAGAGGGGGGGTAAATTAGTTACCACTAAAATATATCCCAGATCCATTAGATGTCAACAATAAATTTAGATCGAGAAAACTAATTACTACTACTACTCGGTAAACACATAGAAAATGTTGTAACTCGATAAATGCAGAGTGTGAATTACATTTCTAAATCTTTAGATGTTATCATTAGTTATTTTAAAAAATGATAGAAATAACATGAACACATGAGACACCAAGATTTAAAGTGGAAACCCAATTTGGGAAAAACCACCAATGTAACTACTTACTATTTTTCATTCTTTTGAAGTGAGCCTTGTTAGGAGCCAACCCTATTAAAGGTTAAAAAAAACATTTTTAGGTGTGACCTTGTTAGAGGATTTAATCACCTTTCTAGGAGTGGCTTTATAAGAGGTCTTAAAATAATTCAATGGAATTGCCACTTTGTTAGAGGATTTACAACTGGCTGTTAAACCAACTCTGTTAGGAGATTTTAAATCACTACTACAATGGTTAGAAAGTAACAAGGAAAGTGGTCTGATTGTGATGCAACTAAATTGTTGAATCCAGCTCTCTTTTATGCTTAAACTTGATCCTTCCTAATCGAATATTACTTTTCTACTCGACAAGGATACTTTCTCATCCTTCAAGTTTTTTCCCTCTCTTTTCTTTTCAATTCAATCAACACACTTGCACACACTAGAAATCTCAACTTGACCTTTTATTTATACCTTCTAGATTATCAAATCAGCCTAAATTCAAATTACAATAACCAATATTCGTCACCATAGTTGGGTAGAATCAATACATAAAGTAATTAAGCTTCATATGATAAAACAAGAAAAATTATTTGTAAGTAGACCCTGCTTGGTAGAAACTAACTTTGGAACAATTCTCTATGTTAACAAAAGGAAGCTTGGTTAACACTGTTAACTTGTAGAAATCCTTTGGCACTTGAGTGAACTCAGTGAATACTAGCTCTTTCCATCTCTTGCTTCTTTAACCAAGTGAGCTTGGTTAACACTCTTTTCTGTCTCAATTCCTTCAATGCCCAAGTGAGCTCGGTAGACATTGTCATCTATTCAAAGTAAACCAATGAATGTTTGGTAGATAAGGAAAACTATCTTCACTAATCAAGTGAGCTCGTAAGCATTATCTGTCAATTGATATGACATTTGTGTAACATCAAAGACAACACATAGTTAATCAATTGTATCCAACAATTTTTATGGATAAAATTCTCAAGAGGGAGCTGACATTGGAGTAGTGCTCATTTCACTTGAAAAGAAAACTTTTAGATTTTCTTTTACTCTTAATTTTACATGTACGAACAACATTGCAAAATATGAAGCACTACTTCTAGGTTTGAAATTGGCTGCAAAACATGAAATTAAATACTCATATATAATTGGGGTAAGAGTTGGTGGTGTCATAAATTAGGAAATCACATGTATCAAACAATAAGAAGCTCAAGAAATGAAAGAATCTTCTATGGGATGAAATTGAAGCCTTTGATGCCTTTTTTATCTCATGGATGGATAGGACAAACAATAAGATGACATATCTATTAGAAAATGTAGCTATCTAGTCTTATGATATAACTTTTGTATGGGTATCCAAGGTTGAAGTGCAAGCTAGGCCTTCAACTCCACATGATGTTGAAAGCTGCTAGGTGTTTGAGGATAAATCATACATTCTTAATTTTGTAAATTTTGAAGATATGTATCATGTTTAGGAGTTAGACTACAATGTACTTGTAGAGATTGTAGATGGAAATGATACCATTTTTGGAAATGAGGTAATACAACTCAAGACAAACAAAGTACCCCAAGGCTTACTTATTTTGGAAAGCATCTTTGATAACCAAGATAGGGTGAAATTAGACATTAAATATAAGAAGTTAGAGGAGCTAGAGGAGATAAATTTGGGCACAGAAAAAGCTCCCAAAAAGGTACAGGTATAGGTGAAAAATTATCTCCTACTATAACAATTTTTTTGATTGAGTTGTTAAAAAAATATAGGCATGTTTTTGCATGGTCATACAAAAATTTGAAAGCCTATAGGGAGGACATTTTCAAACATATTATTCCTCTGAAAGAGAATGCTAAACCATTTAGAAAAAAGAAAACAAAAATAAATCCTAACCTAGATCCTAAGATGTAAGAAGAGTAATGAAACTCAGGGTTGATGGTATAATAAAACCAATTAGACATTCTACTTGGGTATCAAACTTGGTGCTTGATAGGAAGGAGAATGGAGATATCAAGCTTTATGTTGATTTCCAAAATTTAAACATTTCAACATTAAAGGACGATTGTGGATTACCCAACATGGAAGCTACATTGCAAAGAGTGATACGATCTAAGCTAATGTCCATAATAGATGGTTTCTCTTTCTATAATCAAGTATTAGTGGATGAAGCTGAACAATAGACATTTTCTTTCACTATACCATGGGGTTCCTATGTTGATGTGATAATTCCATTTGGACTCCTAATTTTGGAGCAACTTTTCAAATATCTATGGATGTAGCTTTTGTTGATTTCATAGATAATTTTTTTGTGGTTTATCAAGAGTACCTCACTACCTACTCCAAGAAAGAAGAAGAGCATTGCAAACATCTTGAAAATAATTTTGTAAGAGACTTCAATATTTGCGTCTCTCTCAACCAAAGAAAATATGTATTTTGAATAACTAAATGAAATATCTTAGGTTATTTAGTATCCAAGGAAGGAGTAACGATTGATCTAGAAAGGGTTGTGGCAATAGATAAGATTCCCAAACCCAAGAATGTAAAATTTATCCAGTCTTTCTTTGGACAAGTAAAATTTTTAAGGAGATTTGTCATGAATTTTGCAAAGATAAGTAAGTGGACATCTAACATGATCAAGAAGGAAGTAGATATTAAATGGGATGGAGAGTAGGAAGTTTCAGTCCAAAATATAGAGGAAATCAAGAATGCATCTATGTTGAGGACTCTTGATTATAAAAAACCTAAGCACATATTTTCTTTTTCCTCATTCTGTACAATTGCAACAGTGTTACTTTAGAAAAATGATTAATGATTTGAGCATCCAATATCCTTTTCCAATAAGTTCCTTCAAGAAGAAGAGCTAGAGTATGATATCAATGAGAAATAAGCATATACTTTGGTCAAAACAGTTAAAGCATTTGGATGCTATCTAATGGGAGAAATAGTAGTTGATTTTGTCCATAGAGATGCTATTAAGGATATCTTCTCCCAAAAAGAGGTATTGGGTAGAAGGTGTAGGTGGATTAACCGAATCCAAGAGTTCAATATTGATATTCACATCACCAAACTTTTGAGAGGTCAGAGATTGGCAAAGTTAATGGCATAGTTTAACTTGGATAAAATTAGATAAATTAGGTGGATGATGACTATAGGCCATATGTATGTGACATAGATCTTTGTAATTGATATAGAAATGTAATTCATTATATACAATACATGTGTTCTTCTCCTACAATGAATGATAATGAAAAGTGAGCATTGAAGCTTTAAGCCATCAAATAAATTATTGTTAATAGAAAACTATGGTGGAGAAACATACAATGTATTCTTTTGAAATGTGTAGACCAAGAGGATTTAGTTAAGATTCTAAGTGAAAAGAAAAGTGGTGTATGTGGAGGTCATTACATAGAATGGACCACAACTCACAAGGTAATAAGAGTTGTGTTTTGACGGCCCACTTTGTTTAGGGATGCCCATGTGTTGGTGAAGAAATGTGATCCTTGTCAAAGGTTTTTAGGAAAATTGAAGTTTAGTTTCAAGTTACCTTTAAAACTAGTAGAAGTGCAATCACCTTTTCAATAATGGGTATAGATTTTATATGTGAAATTGCCAAAAAATCTAGTTGTGGTCATTCTTGGATATTTGTAGCAATACATTGCTTCAAAAAATGGGTAGAAGTTATCCCAACCAGAAGATTCACTACAAAAGTAGTGAATGATTTCATTACAAATAATATTATCATTAGATTTGGATGCCCTTAAAAAATTGTGACAGACAATGCTATGTGTTTTAGATCATGGAATATGAGTATATAAAATTTTGTGGTAAGTATGGAATAAATAGATCCACCTCTTGTCCATACCATCCTCAGGGAAAATGGGTAGGAAAAATCTAGCAATAAAAGAGTCTTGAAGATTATCAAAATGATTTTGGGCAAGAATAAGAAGGCTTGGGATTCTGAGTTTCACTTGGTAGTATGGGTAGATTGGGTAATAGTAAAGACAACAATTGATTCCAAACCCTTTGATTTGGTGTATAGAATTAATGTGAGGTTGCCTCAAAATAATCTGATTGGGCTGTACAAATTCATTCAAAATATAAGGATGATATTACTAATAATATGCAAGATAAACTCAATGACATTCTTGATTAGCTAGATGAAACTAGGAGAGAAGCATTAGCTAGAAATGTTAAGCTATAATGAAAATGAAATAACTAGATATCATAAGAGATCCACAAAAAGGAATTTTGAGCTAGAAGATCTAGTGCTTCTTTGGAATGCTAGATTAGAAAAAAAGGAAAACATGTAATGTTTGATCCAATTTTGTTGGGTCCATACTTGATTCATAGTAAATAGGGAAAGGAATTATATATATCATAAAAGAACTTTCTAGTGATCTTCTAGAACTACTAGTTCATGGATAGTTCTTGAAGTTCTTCTCCTAGAAGGTACTAATTTTCCATCAAAAATAGGTTAGGTTTGTATGTCTTATAGATTGTGTATATAGGTTTTTTTTTCTTTCAAGTTGTGTGTTTCTTTGCACATAAGTTTTTGTTTGTTTCTTTTAGGGCTTGTTTTTGTGTTGTTTCTCTTCCTTGTGCTCTCCAAATGTTGTCACATATGTGGTCTACCTTTATAGTGATTCTGGTATCCTTGCATGGACATAATTTTTCCATCATCCCCAAAAAAAGCTTCTATTAGTCCTGTTTCTAAAAGGTTGTAAATTTTGAAATAAGTTTTGAAACTCTCATTTGATTAAAACTGGCCAATGTTTTGAGACATTTTAAATTTTTTTTTTCCAAGTGTTAATAAGCTCAAAAGAAAAGCCCTTGTCTTGTCATAAGTTTGTGTTACTTCTATGTGCCTTAAAGAAAGGGTGTGTTCATCATTAAAAAGGGAACTTTCTTATTTTATGTAATGTCACAACTTGTTTTATCTCGTAACCAATATCCTAATGTTTTATCTCATGAATTTAAGTGTGGGTTTTCTTTAAATATACAAGGGGATCTTTAATTATTTCATAGGAAAATATATTTCTTAACATACATCATTAATATGGTTTCAACCTTATGAAATATCCTGCCTAGGGTCCATAAAATTTAATCCAATCAGTGCCTTTCTTTTGTTATCATGTGAAAGTACCCCATTTGGTGAAGGATACATTACAAGATAGACTAGACCCACCAATTTATTTCCTCAAGTGTAGGATTGAAAAAAGAAATCCAATGGTTGGCATTATATTGTGAAGATATGGTGCATATGTTAGATCCATTATGAAAACATGACTGGTTCTCATGTGTCCCATATTTTAATGATTTATCTAATGATTGTTGTGATGTCAAGAAAAAAAGATACGAGGGGATATTCATCATGAAAACATGATACATGTCCAAGGTGGGGCCTAAGGGGAAGTTGAAAGAGGGAAGCTCTAATAGAAACTCGGAGGGTGCCATGTGTCATAGACTCAAGCATTGTAATGGCCACACAAAGAAAGTAGATGTATTCAATCTTGAGCATCTAAATTTGGGATTAAAGATAGAGTAACTGAGAGGGGGGTGAATCAGTTACTGACAAAAACTTTAATCACAGATCCCTTAGATGTCTTAAAGATCTAGTTACTACTGATAGTCGGTAAACATAACTAAAATTTTGGAACTTGATAAATTAAACTGTTACTTATCTTCAAGAAATCATGCATGAAATTGAAAATAAAATGAACATAGGAGACACCTAATTTAACGTGGAAACCCAATATGAGAAAAACCACCAAGTAACTAGTTACCAGTTTTCACTCTTCTGAAGTGAACCCTGTTAGGAGCCAACCCTGTTTAAAGGTTACAATACACACTATTAGGTGTGACCCTGTTAGAGTATTTTGATCACCCTATTAGGAGTGGCCTTTCTAGAGATCTTTAGAAAAAAATCAACTAAACTATCACCTTGTTAGAGGATTTTTAAAATGGTTGTTAAACCAACTCCATTAAGAGATTTGAAACCACTGCTACAATTGTTAGAAAGCAATAATGAATTGACTTGAATAAGATACAATTGAATTTGCTGATTATAGGTCTCTATTCTACATCATTAGATCCTCCTTGATCAAATATGGCTTTGCTACTCCTCAATAATCTCTAATCTTCCTTCAAATTTGCTTCCACAATAATCAGTCCTCATATCACATCAATTCCACTTCCACTCTTAGAATTTGCAACTTGACCTCTTATTTATACTATTTAAATTAACAAGTCAGCTCATTCTCATGTTACATTTACCAATAATCCATATATTAGTCGGCTACAAATATCAAATAGACGTTATTTGAAAAATCAATGAAATCCTTCACTGGCTGACCCTGCTCGATAAATACTACTTCCAGAAATTTCCCGAGTTAACCATCTTAACTCGGTTAACATTGCAACATCTGTGAAATCCTTTGGCTACTGAGTTTACTTGGTAAGAACTAAATTCCTTCTCTATCCATGAGAACTTGGTAGGAACTATTTTTGCTATAATTCCCTTTGATGACCAAGTGAGCTCAGTAATAACTAAATTTCCTTTGATGATCGAGTGAGCTCGGTAAGAACTAAATTTCTTTGTTTAACCTTGAAAGCTCGGTAATAACTTTCTACTTGGTAGACACTGCAAATTTTCTTTACTAACCTTCTAGGCTTAGTAGACTCTGTCTTTGTCCTTGCTAACCATTTGAGCTCGATAGACTCTATCTGATGATTGATATGACATTTGTGTGACATCAAAGACAACACATAATTGAACAATTGTATCCAACAATCTCCCTCTTTGGCATTGATGGAAACACAACATGTCATAGTAGAATGAAATTTGAAAAAAAGTCTTTACTGACAAAATACTTTACTTTCTTCTTAAAACACAACAAACTCCCTCTTTCATAATAATCTCTCCCTCTTTCACGAACTATGTCTCCCTCTTACATAAACTCTTATTATTTTACAAATTTTAGAAAGATATGACAATATACTCTCCCTCTTTGATAACACATGCCAAAGACAACAGAAATCAACTAAATAGCATTGTACCTGATGTACTGATTCATATGCAATATCTTCATTGGTTTGTTACATCAACTGATAGATCTTCAATTTTTCTCCTGTTGATGCATCACTAAAACTGTATTTTAGTGAGCTTCAGATAGGGGAATGACCCCTAACTTACCTCTAAGATATAAGAATCCATCCTTAGGTAAAGGATTTCTGAATATGTTAGCAATTTGTTCCTTTTTATGGACATATTCCAATTTGATTTTCTTTTCTTGTACCAATTCTCTAACAAAGTGATACTTTATAGCAATATGCTTAGTCTTTGAATGCATCACTGAATTCTTGGATATGTTAATTGTACTTTTGTTATCACAAAACATAACAACAAGTTATTTATTTCTTGCTTCATACCTTCCAATAATTGTTTGAACCACACAATGTTTGAGCAGTTTACTGATATTGCAACATATTCAGCCTCTAGTGTAGATTGGGATGTACAATTTTGCTTTTACTTGTCCAAGAAACCAACCTTTTTCCAAGAAAAAAAGCTCCTCCACTTGTGCTTTTTCTATCATCAACATTCCCTACCCAATCTACATCAACGAACACTTTTAAATCTAGATCTCCTCCAAGTTTATATACCATAATCCATAATGTTCAGTTCCTTTTAAGTATCTCATGATCCTTTTGATTGCCATCATGTGATTTTCTTTTCGTTTTTTTGACAATCTTGCTACAATTCCTACTGCAAGGGTGATGTCTGGTATTGTGTGCACTAGATATTGCAATTTTCCAATCATAAATCTATACAATGTTTGATCTACTTCCTTTGATTCATCATCCTTGGTAAGTTTTAATCTAGTACATATAAGAGTTTCAACTAGTTTGCAATCTTCCATATCAAACTTTTTCAATATTTCCTTGATGTATTTATATTGAGTAATGTAGATACCATTCTTACTTTGATGAATTTGAAGACTAACAAAGAATTTGATTTCTCCAAACATTAACATTTCAAATTTCTTGTTTATTTGTTCTGAAAATTCTTTGCAAAGATCATCATTTCCTGTGAACAAAGAATCATCTACAAATATTTTTGCCAAAACAATCTTATTATCTGGTCCTTCCTTTATGTAAAAACTACTATTGTCATTATTTCTTTGAAAACCAATCTAAATAAGATAGTTATGCAATCTTTCATACCATGCTCTGGGTGCTTGTTTCAAACCATACAATGCTTTATGCAATTTGCAGACCATGTCCTTCTTATCTAGATGAAAAAAACCTGCAGGTTGTTCAATGTAAACCTCTTCATCCGATATGCCATTGAGAAATGCTAACTTGACATCCATCTGATAAACTTTGAATCCTTTGTATGCAGCATATGCAAGTAAGGTTCTGACACCTTCCAATCTTGCAATAGGAGAAAAAGTTTCTCCATAGTTTACACCTTCTTCTTGAGAGTATCCTTTGCATGCCAATCTAGCTTTGTTCCTTGATACCTTACCATATTCATTTAACTTGTTTCTGAATACCCACTTAGTTCCAATCACATTCTTATCTTTGGGTCTAGGTACAAGAGTCCATGTTTTGTTTTTCTCTATCTATTCTATTTCTTCATTCATAGCCTCAATCCAACTTTCATTGTCTAGTGCATCTTTGACATTTCTAGGTTCAAAATCAGCAAGTAAACAAGTGCTTTTCAACTTACTTCTTGTCATTGTTCCTTCTAATTTATCTCCAATAATTTGATTTGGTGCATGATGTTTCCTGACATACTTGGCTAAAACAAGCTCCTTTCTTTTTGTTTTGTTAACCTTCTGCACTTCAACTTTTGGTTCTGATTTTGGTTGCTCGAGCTCAGTAGATGCTGACTCGGTAGCTTCTATTTGCAACTCGGGTTCTTACAGCTTGGTAGGTACTGACTTGGTTTGATCTTCCTGTGAGTTGGTTAATGAAGAATCAGGAGTTGAAGATTCCTAATTGATAGATGTATTTTGTATTGTATCAGGTTCAATGTAAACATATCTCCTATAGTCTTCAAGTTCCTTTTTGCTTTCTTCTTCTGTTCTTTCTATAAACTCATCAACTTTCACATGTGTACTTTCTATGACTTTGTGAGTAGATAAGTTCAAACATCTATATGCTTTACTTTTGCAAGAGTAACAAAAAAATATTTCTTCATCACCTTTTACATCAAATTTACCTTTTCTAAATTCTTTTAAAATGTAACATTTGCTTCCAAATACTTTTAGGTAACTTACATTGGGTTTGTAGCCATACCATAACTCATAGGGGGTTTTAAATGAATCCTTTTTCAGCTATACTCAGTTCAAGGTATGAACTGTAGTGTTGATAGCTTCCTTCTAGTATTTTTTAATGTCCCCTTCTTAATGGTAGGTAGTAACTATGGGACAATCACTATTATTTTCAAATCCAAGTAATTGATATTTTGCGATTACTTGTGTAGTTCAGAGATTTTTTAAGTAAATTGATATAATTGCAATAATCACTCACTACATTCAATATGGCAATACAAATATGCAATGAGATATGATAATATTTTCTCTAGCAAAAAAAGTGGCTACTCTTACTTCATGCTATAAATCATACGTGATTATTACTTGTAGCCTCAGTAGATACCCAGTCCAAATTTAATTCATAGAATTTTGATATATATATATATATATATATATATATATATATATATATATATATATATATATATATATATATATATATATATATATTTACCTTGCTTACACAAAAATAACATGCAACTGTATGAAGGCAATTCACATAGGTAATAAGTTGTTTGTAATTTTTCTTATTTTGCTTCAATCTTTTCCAATTTCTACTCATTCCAATCTATATTTGCATATGTTAATTCTTCTGGTTTTGATATTTTCTTAATTTTTATTAATCTCAAAGTGTACTAAGCAATAGTTATTCTTGATCCAAAGATCTTTGAATTGACCATAATAACTCTTGCATATATCTTGTCAATATCTATTATTGAATCTTCATTGTGAAGTCACAATTTAAAGTTCTGGCTATCTGCAGATTACCGGTATTGACATCTTGCTTCTTCTTCTCTGGTCTTTTTTCTTGTTTCTGTTTTCACTCCTTCTAACATGCCCCCCTCAAGGAATGAATTCAAACACCTTCTTATATCTTATTTGTGAAATGAGTGGTCACGTTTCCATAAGACATGTCTTTAGTATTCACGCCACTTCATTACTAATTGTTGAATATATTTTGTTAATCATAGTTTGTTATACAATATATATGATATCTACTAATGGTTACTTAATTATGATCACTATTAAGGGTGGACTTCTATATTTTTTGATAAATCAAACTATGTCCCAATGTGGGTTAAACATTTTGATAAGATAATTATTATTCAGTTCGATGTCATCGATTATTTGTGCATTGATTATTGTCCTAGTTCCGAGTATCAATATTGATCGATTACACCTTATTATGAAACCCATAACTCTCTTTATTATTTTGTGTATATCAGATCAATCATTTGTTGTCAGTGTTTGGGAAAATATGTTCTTTGAGAAGGTTCAATGATTTATTTAGGTTACATTTAACCACAGAGACATTCAAAGGCTTCAATTGGATTATTTAAATGTTAATTGATGTCCCCACATTACTGTGCTCGTCCTTAACTAGATTCATGACCCGATTTTACATACTTATTCTCTTATAGCAATTATAATCTAATATTCAATACATTTTGTTTCATTGGCTATAATTTATTTCATATACTGGTTATTATAATTATTATTATTTTTATTATATATATTTTAAATTCTTATTGCATTGTAATAATATTATTATCTAGTAGTAATATAACAATATATTATTATTGATGATATAGTTAAATTATATTCTCATTTATTTAGTATCTTTTTATTATTATTTTTTTAATCCCAAAATATTAATGAATATGTTTACTTATTAATTTCTTTATTATTATATTATTATATAATCTAATAAATTGTATTTATTATTTTTTTATTATTTAAATATTATGTTGATCATTATGTCATTGTTCTAATTAATTTGACCTCATAGATTGGGGATATCACAGTCCATCCTTCCCAAAATTGCTTGTCCTCAAGTAACTCAAATCTTCAATATAAGAGATTGTGTGCTATGTTGATATCCACTTTGATGATCCTGCAACAAAATTTTTAACTTGAGATTAGAATGACATATATTAGAAAATCATATTACATAGTACTAAGAATAATTCAAGGAAAAGAAAAACTTATCTTGGATGTATTATAGTACTTCTATCTCCATGTTAAGCATTGTCTCTTCTCATGATAAGTCCTAACTAGCACACTTATACTTCCTTGGGGTGACTTTATCTTTGTCCAAGATCTTATGAATATCCTTAAAGGTCTCACTTATCTCTTTAATCCATAGGAGAGACTTCATCTCTTCCTTGGCCTTTATGAATGCCTCTTTGGGATGCATCCATCTTATAATCCTTGGGAGAGATTTTATCTCATCCTAAGGCCTCTACGGATATCTCTCTAAAGACTATCCATACCTATCAAATCCTTAGGAGAGATTTTATCTCATCCTAGGCCTCTATAGTTTTTTTTTTTTTTTTTTCTGCAGTGGGGTGCCTTAGCAGTTCTCCCTAATCATAGTGTAATAGGGTGCCCTACTAGCAATTCTCCGTTTACTATCACTACAATAGGGTGCCCTTAGCGGTTCTCCCTCAACTATTCCTGTAATAGGGTGCTCTAGTGGTTCTCCCTTAATTACAGAGTAATAGGTGTCTTGACCACAGTTCTCCCTACATACTACTGCAATAGGGTGCCCTAGCTATTCTCCCTTAATTAATTCTGTAATAGAGTACCCTAGCGGTTCTCCCTATATACTACTGCAATAGTGTGCCCTAGCTATTCTCGCTTAATTGCCACTCTTTCCTTTAAGTAAATATTAAAGTTTTGTTAATAATTATAAAAATATTTACATATATGTATTGTTTGATATTTACATTTCTAGATCAAGGTATGACCAAAGTTGACTTCCTCAAAGCTTCAATAATCCTCTAGTCCTATATCTTCTTTTGGTCATTGTTCACACTCTTGTTCTGGAGCCTCTTCATTATTTATTTCGTGCATTGTTTCTAATTGATGGAGTTGACTTTTCTTGTCACATTTATGTCCAGGTTCCCAAGAGCCTCTACATCTAAAACATATGCCTTTCTTCAATTTATACTCCCTTTTCTTTTGGGCCTCCTTTGCTCCATTTCTCTTTACAAAAATAACATTCTTTCTCTTTTTGGTCTTTGTGTGAGTCTTCATTTTTATGCTCCGTCTTGGTTGAGAAATTCTTAGATATTTCTTTTGATCAATTAGATTCCACTTTTCTAGCCTTCTGAATGGCTTCTTCTACCATTTGAGGTTCTGATGGGTTAACTATATTTTTGATAGAATCCTTTAGGCCTTCAACAAATAAGTATGTAAGTCTCTTTTGAGATAAATCTGGAACCATGACTGCAAGTTTTTGGAATTCATTAGAGAATTCTTCCACTGTTCCATACTGCTTTAAATGGGTCAGCTCTTTGAAGTACCATTTAGGTTCAACTTGGCTGAATCGTTTGATCAATTTTTGGGAGAATTCGTAATATGAGTTTATGTTTTGATGTCCTAAGGAGACAAGCCCATTGTGCCACCATTCATGTGCTATGCCTTCTGAGTGGAGTATAGCAAATTGGAGTGCATCTTCCTCCATCATTGGGCTAAGAGTAAAATATGTGTTTAATTTTTGAAGCCAAACATGGGCTGTCATTTTTCTTGACCCATCAAAGTTGGGCAATATCACTTTGTTTACTTTCTGTTTTAGATCTTTATTAACATATCTTCTTGTTCTTTTAGGAACTTCATGTTTTTGACCCTCAAAAAAATTTGCAAAAGTTATGAGTTCCCTAATTTCGGGTTCAAGGTTTTCATAGGCTCTTGCATTCTCCACTGTGCTATTGATAGGTTGGTTTATTCCTTCCTCTTCCCTTTGAGTTTCTTCTCTAGGTAAGAAGGGAGGTCTCAGAATTCTAGACGAGGATTCATTAACATCTGGTTCATTTGAACTCATATCTTTCTCATTGGAAGAGTTATTCCTTAGGTTATTAATGGAGTTTCCCATGTTCTGTAATGCTTGCAAGAGGGCTTGATTTGATTTCTCCATTTGATTCAACATAGGTTGGTTGGTCTGCTTGATTTCCTCCATGTATTTTCTCACTTCATTTGTTAAGTCATTCATTGTAGTTTTATTTTTCCTTCTCTGATAAGTTTCCATAAGCCTTCACTCACAGGATGGCAAGATTGATTCTTTGATACTACTATAATGTTCCCTTCTTAATGGTAGGTAGAAATAATGGGACAATCACTATTATTTTCAAATTTGCAATATTCAATTTGTGATAAATCCAAGTAATTGATATTTTGTGATTACTTGTGTAGTTCAGAGATTGTTTAAGTAAATCGATATAATTGCAATAATCACTCACTACATTCAATATGGCAATGCAAATATGCAATGAGATATGATAATATTGTCTCTAGCAATACAAGTGGCTGCTCTTACTTCATGCTATAAATCATACGTGTTTATTGCTTGTAGCCTCAGTAGATACCCAGTCCAAATTTAATTCATAGAATTTATATATATATATATATACCTTGCTTGCACAACAATAACATGCAACTATATGAAGCCAATTCACATAGGTAATAAGTTGTTTGTAATTGAAATAAGTTGTTTGTAATTTTTCTTATTTTGCTTCAGTCTTTTCCAATTTCTATTCGTTCCAATCTATATTTGCATATATCAATTCTTCTGGTTCTGATATTTTCTTAATTTGTATTCATCTCGAAGTGTACTAAACAATAGTTATTCTTGATCCAAAGATCTTTGAATCGACCATAATAACTCCTGCATATATCTTGTCAATATCTATTATTGAATCTTCACTATGAAGTCACAATTTAAAGTTCTGGCTATCTGCGGATTACCGGTGTTGACGTCTTGCTTCTTCTTCTCTGGTCTTTTTCCTTGTTTCTATTTTTGCTCCTTCTAACACCCCCCCCCCCCCCCCCCCCTTAAGGAATGAATTCAAACACCCTCTTATATCTTATTTGTGAAATGAGTGGTCATGTTGCCATAAGACATGTCTTTAGTATTCACACCACTTCATTACTAATCACTGAATATATTTTGTTTATCGTAGTTTGTTATACAGTATGTATGATATCTGTTGATGTTTACTTAATTACGATCACTGTTAAGGGTGGATTTCTATATTTGTTGATAAATCAAACTATGTCCCAATGCAGGTTAAACATTTTGATAAGATAATTATTATTCAGTTCGATGTCATCGATTATTCGTGCATTTATTATTGTCATAGTTTCGAGTATCAATGTTGATAGATTACACCTTATTATGAAACCCCTAACTCTCTTTATTATTCTGTGTATATCGGATCAATCATTTGTTGTCAGTGTTTGGGAAAATATATTCTTTGAGAAGGTTCAATGATTTATTTAGATTACATTTAACCACAGAGACGTTCAAAGGCTTCAATTAGATTATTTAAATGTCAATCGATGTTCCCACATTATTGTGCTTGTCCTTAACTAGATTCATGACCCGATTTTACATATTTATTCTCTTATAATGATTATAATCCAATATTCAATACATTTTGTTTCATTGGCTATAATTTATTTCGTATATTGGTTATTATAATTATAATTATTTTTATTATATATATATTTTAAATTCTTATTGAATTGTAATAATATTATTATCTAGTAATAATATAACAATATATTATTATTGATGATATACTTAAATTATATTCTCATTTATTTAGTATCTTTTTATTATTATTTTGTTAATCCCAAAATATTAATGAATATGTTTATTTATTAATTTCTTCATTATTATATTATTATATAATCTAATAAATTATATATATTTTTATTATTTAAATATTATGTTGATCATTATGTCATTGTTCTAATTAATTTGACCTCATAGATTGGGGATATCACATATTTGATATCAATGTTTTTCTCAATCATTAAGGTTCTTGCATAGTCCATGACAGATCTATTCCTTCTTTCTGCTATTCTATTTTGTTCAAGAGTTCCAGGTGCTGAAACTTGTCTTTTGATTCCCCTTTCAATGCAAAAGTTATTGAATTCATGTGAAATGAATTCACCACCTTTGTTAGACCTTAAGCATTTCAATCTTTTTCTTGTTTCCTTTTCTACTCTAGCCAAATACCATTTGAACTTTTCAAATGCTTCTGATTTCTATCTTAGGTACATAACAGTCATCATTCTTGAATAATCATCAACAAAAAGAATGAAAAAATTCTCACCAGTATAACTTTCAATGCCAATAGGTCCACACAAATCAGTATGCACAATTTCTAAAACTTCTTCAGTCTAATAGTTCTTTCTTTTAAAACTAGTCTTTCCCATTTTACCAATTTGACAATTCTTGCATAGACCAACCTTAACTTTCTTTATGTTAGGAATGCCTCTTACTTTCTTGAATTTACTGATTTTTATCAAGTTGTCAAAGTTTACATGACATAACCTCTTATGTCATAACCAACTCTCTTCAATTTGAGCAATAAAACATGAACATTCACCAAGTTCAAGATAAAATAAGTTACCTTTTGTTTGAATGCCTGATCTAATCATCTTACCTTTGCCATCCAATAGTCTTACTTTTCCTTGCATGAATTCCTCTTTGAATCCATTATTGAGTAGTTGTGGCACACTCAATAGATTGTGCTTTAGTCTTTCCACCCAATATGCATTATCACATACAAGTTCCTTAGTCAGAGAAATTCTTCCTTTTCCTTTTATGCAACAAGGTTCATTGTTACCAAATCTTACACTGCCACCATCATAGTCTTCAAAGTGTTCAAACTTAGTTTTATCACTAGTCATGTAATAAGAACAACCACTATCTATAATCCATGTATCATTTTTTCTCATGTGAGAAATGAGTGCCATTTTTTCATCATTATCAGACTCATCTTTCATAGCAATGTAGACAATTTCATCTTCTTCTTCATCATCATAATCATTAGAATCTTTAGCCATAAAACATGTTTTTTTATCTTTATCCTTGAATGATTTGAAGTCTTTCTTGCCATTGTACTTGTGACCTTTCTTTTTATCCTTGTTCTACTTATTTGGGCACCTAGCAGCAATATGTCCAATTTGTTCACAAGAAAAATAGATTAGAGGAACTTTACCTTTGTATTTCCCTTTGCGTCTTGAATATTTCCTTACTAGTAGAGCTTCAACCACCTCAAGATCACTGTCTAAAATTTGTTATGATTCTTCATCACTATCTAACTGTAGATCCTTTGTCTTCTTCCCTTTTTCTTTGAGTGAAATCTTGGCTTCAAATGTTGATTCAATGTTCTTGGTAGCCAAAACATAATTATCATAGTTGTCTAGCTCAAATGCAGTCAATCTTCCAATTATGGCTTCAAAATTTATCTTATGATTGCTTCACATCTTCTTTCTTGAATTGCAAAGACATTGATTGCATAGATAAGAAGTAGAGTTCTAAGAACTTTACTTATAACTATCTCCTTCTTGATATCTCCTCCAGATGCTTTGATTGCACTAACACATGCTTTGACTTTTTCAACATACTTTGCAATGTTTTCATCTTCTCTTATCCTCATTTGATCAAATTGTCCTCTCAAACTTTTTTCTTTGGCTCTTCTCACATTATCATCTCCTCCATAGATCTCTTTAAACTTGTTCCACATTTCAAAGGCAATTTTGCAATCTTTGATGTCATTAAATTCTTCGTAACTTAGAGCAGATGCTATATCTATGATCATGTTGTTGTGAGTCTTCTTTTTAGCAATATCATTGGCAGATAATGTACCAACAGGTTTTGCATAATTTTCATCAAGATACTTCAGTCTCGAATCACCAATAGAAGCTAGATGAAGTCTCATCAATCCTTGCCATGTTGAGAAGTTGTTCCTATTAAGTCTTGGAATTTCCCTCTTATAAGACATCTTGATCTTTGGCTTAGATCCTTGAAATCTTTTCTTGTAAGCACCAAAAGCTCTGATACCAATTGTTGGGATTAAAGATAGAGTAATTGAGAGGGGGGTGAATCAATTACTCACAAAAACTTTAATCATAGATCCCTTAGATGTCTTAAAGATCTAGTTACTACTAGTACTTGGTAAACATAGCTAAAATGCTAGAACTCGATAAATTAAATTATTACTTATCTTCAAGCAATCATGCATGCAATCGAAAATAAAAAGAAGACATGAGACATTAGATTGAATGTGGAAACTCAATATGGGAAAAACCACCAAGTAACTAGTTACCAATTTTCACTCTTCTGAAGTGAGCCCCATTAGGAGCTAACCCTATTAAAGGTTACAATACACACTGTTAGGTGTGACCCTGTTAGAGGATTTTGATCACCCTATTAGAAGTGGCCTTGCTAGAGGTCTTAGAAAAATTTAACTAAACTGTCACCTTGTTAGAGGATTTACAAAATGACTGTTAAACCAACTCTGTTAAGAGATTTGAAACCACTGCTACAATTGTTAGAAAGCAATAATGAATTGACCTGAATAAGATACAACTGAATTTGCTGATTACAGGTATTTGTTCTGCATCATTAGATCCTCCTTGATCAAATATGGTTTTTCTGCTCCTCAATGATCTTTGATCATCCTTCAAATTTTCTTCCACAATAATTAGTCCTCATATCACATCAATTCCACTTCCACACTTAGAATTCACAACTTGACCTCTTACTTATACTATTCAAATTATCAAGTTGGCTCATTCTCATATTACATTTACCAATAATCTATACATCAGTCGGCTACAAATATCAAATAGACATTATTTCAAAAATTAATGAAATCCTTCACTGGCCGACCCTACTTGGTAAATACTTCCAAAAATTTCTTGAGTTAACCATCTTAACTCAATTAAGATTGCAACATCTGCAAAATCCTTTGGCTAATGAGTTTACTCGGTAAGAACTAAATTCCTTCTCTATCCATGAGAACTCAATAGGAACTGTTTCTACCATAATTCCCTTCGATGACTGAGTGAGCTCAATAATAACTGAATTTCCTTTGATGACCAAGTGAGCTCGATAAGAACTGATTTTTTTTGTTTAACCTTGAAAGCTTGGTAACAACTGTCTACTCGGTAGACATTGCAAATTTTCTTTACTAACCTTCTGGGCTTCGTAGACTCTATCTTTGTCCTTGCTGACCATCTGAGCTCAATAGACTTTGTCTGATGACTGATATGACATTTGTGTGACATCAAAGACAACACACAATTGAACAATTGTATCCAACAATATCCATTATGACAACATGACTAGTTATCATGTGTCCCATATTTTTAAGCTTAAGGGGACAAGGAATGTTAAATCATGATTTATCTAATGATTGTTGTGATGTCAAGAAGAAAAGATGCAAGGGGGATATTCATCATGACAACGTGATACATGTCCAAGGTGGGGCCTAAGGGGAAGTTGAAAGAGGGAAGGTCTAACAAAAACTTAGAGGCTGCCATGTGTCATAGAATCAAGCATTGTAATGGCCACACCAAGCAAGTAAATGTATTTAATCTTGAGCATCTAAATGATTAATATCTGATGGCCTAGATGACATCACAATCAGAAGATGCATTTTTTATATCCATTGCAACAATGTGATATGTGACACATGTACTAGGTGGTACTTAAAATAAAACTTAGTGGAGGTTTGATTTATTTTAATTTGATGGTGATCATAATGATACAATAAAAATTTGGAAGTTTTTTAATCATAGAAACATCATAACCTCAGTTTATGTGTCCAACGTGGGACCAAAAAATAGTAGAGCAAAGGAAAACCTTGCAATAAATGAGAATATACCACATCTCACACAAAGAAATGGAAGAAGAAGATAAAAGATTACTTGCAACAAGATTATAACTAAAGACCAATGAAATCTAGCAACTATCACAACATCAATCATACAAGGAAAACTAGCTAAATAATGCAAGTCATGAAATCACCAATCTAAGAATAGAGAATGATAGACTCAAGAATGATCTAAGAGCTAAAAAGGAACTCAATGAAAGAATGTTGAGGTCACAAAAAAACATGAATAAATTGTATTAAAAAACTCAAAAAGGACACAAAGACACTACTAGATTAGGGTTTACTAAACCTATTGTAACTAAGCAAGACACTACTAGATTAGGGTTTACTAAACCTATTGTAACTAAGCAAGGAGAATCATCAAAACAAGGAGACAAAAGAAGGAAAATCCTACATGTAAAAATTGTGGAAAAATAGGATTTACATCAAACGTTTATTAGAGTACTACTATGTAACCCAAGTTCAATGGATATTGCTATAATTGTAACAAGCATGGACATAAGGAAAATGAATGTAGAACTAGACCAAAATTAGAAGGAAACTACTACACATGTTAGAACTATGGTCACAAATCTTTTTAGTGTAGATCCAAATAATGCATCCAAATAATTAGTATAATGGAACTAGACAAGAAGCAATTATTGGTTGGGACTGCAATACATGGGAAATATGTTATCCATGTGGAGAATATGGCCACATTGGAGCAAATTGTGAAAGAACTCACTTTAGGAAAAGACATACTAATATGAAATGTTATGTATGCAAAAAGGATGGTCATTTGGGAAGAAACTATATGAATTGAGCTACAATAAATTTTGGTGAAGAAAATAAAGGGAAAACAAAAGTTGATGAGATCAAAACTCAGATGAATCAAAATTGGGTAAGGAAATCAAAGGAAAACACAAGGAAAGACAATGAAATTGTTGTTAGCCAAACTAATGTGTTGGGTAAAGCAACCACCTCCAACTAAGCATAAAAGGAAATGGCTGGAACTGTAATTTTTTTTTAAAGGGAGATTCTACATCAATTCAAGATAGAGAGGAAATAATAGTCCAAATATGCATATTAAGATCCACAAGGATAAGTGAAAGAAACTAAGTTTAAACTGAGTTGAAGAATATTATTTATAACTGAATTGTCAAGCATAACCCAGTCAAGTCAAGTTAGGAACCTATTCTAACCGAGCTTTATAATGAAAAATTCTTGCTGAGTCATCTCACCTACCATGTGCAAAGCATATATTAGGCCCTAAATTCTAATTTTATAAAAAGGAAAATCAAGGGTTTATTATTTCATGCCACAAATACTAAGATAATTTGAGCAAAGTTATTTCAAGCCCCCAGACAATTTAGAGAAGGAATTGTCATGTTTTTATTGAATTGGAAGGATTATTGTTTGGAAAAGTGGTCTATAATTGAAAATCTTCATTAACTAAGTGAAATGACATCCACCTCTGATGCAAAGGCAAAGAAGGCATCTAAAATATTCGTAAAGTATGTTTTTTGCAAAGCACCCAAATTCAAGCTATATCCTACGGAAGCTAAGGAGAAAGACCCCATGGGAGTTGATTTGGTAATCCCTCCAAAGGTACTATTAATTTATGACATTAGGTCATTTTAACACTACAAAATTTAGGAATTAGGTTCATTCAAGACGAATGAATCATTTGATGCACTATGTGGGAATGGAGTGTTGAAACCTAAGCATATGCATTCAAAAGTTAAGGGTTTGACTCCTACACTGCATATGCCATGAAATTTCCAAGTTAAGTGGATCAAATATGGTTTGAGTAGGGTTCATGATATGTCATTTTTTCTTGAGCAACTAGTGAAGATCATGAAGAAAATGATCGATTGAGTCATGGGTTACCCTATGCTATATAGACCAAGAACTACCAAAACCCTAGCACGAGGTGATCTTGTAAAGAAAACCCTAGAATAGTTGGATGGAAGAGGTATGAAATTGAACAATGTTAAACACATTGAAATTACATTTAGAATTTATTTCATTTCCCACAAAATCTACAACTTGAGTAGACTCAATAGTGTACCCTGTAAGGCAATCAAACTGCATTCAAGATTGTGAAGAACAATCTATCTTATGACCTAGATGAGTTATAACTGATTCAATTAAGAAAGAACATGGAGAGACTCTAGGCTTCAAAGAGGAATGTTTGTAAGTTTGGCTCTTTACTAGTATGTTTGTTTTTCTATGTGCAAAAGTTCTTTCCTTCCAAAGGTAAGGTGGTTTGGAACAAGGATAAACTAGTTATCTATCAGATAAATGAATCCATCAATGATTTAGGATAAAATTTTAATGGAATTATGGATGTATATTTTGAGAATTTTAAGGATAATATTGACTTAAGAAAGGATAGGGAAAAATAGGGCCAATGACACACCCAACTCTTAGAACCACCCTACAAGAGTTAACAAAACAAAAGCAAACACAAAGAACAACAACCAAAGGAGGAAGAAGAGTACAATAATTTTATTGATTCATAAAAATATCTTCATACATGCCCAATTGTAAGGCCTTCTAGGTTATGCCCAAATACTAATACATTCACATTCAAAGATCCAACAACAAATTCTCACTTTTCATTTCTGCTTTACAGTCCTCTTCAAAATTGCCTAAAAACTCTTACTGCCCTAACTCCTAGCCTAAAAACTCTATTTATACTAGAAAAAATTGATTATAGATCATTCTAGAACATGGAGAAGCCACAATTCAGATCTCAAAAATAATTAAATGAAAATAAACAAAAATTATGTACACAAGTCGGCTTGCATCAACAATTAGCTATCTTGAAATCAATGTCTAAGAAAAATAGCGATATCTCCTAGCTCCAATTGAGTTAGAATTCACACTTTGAACTATGGGTAAATATCTAGGTCCTATACAACCCGTTAAGTGTGCAAGGTATTATTCATTAAGGAAAAGTGGACATCCATTCCAAAAGTTGAGCACAAAGAATTGTCACAAAATTGATAGAAATTGATTTTCTAGGAGAATTGACTTAACTTCCAACCTATAAGGAATTAGAACTTGTGCTCTAGAAAATAGATAGTTCCCTAGGCTGTCTTTAATATATTAAGTGCACATCACTTCATTGTTTATGGATAATTTATTACATGGTCTGCAATAGGCACCCAAAAACAAGAAAATGCAGTTTCAGTAGAACCTAGTTTCAACAGCAAGACAAAAACTAAAAACATGCAAGATAACAGTCTAACCTAGGATGCTTTTGCATTAGAAAACTAGGGTTGGAAGAAATGATTGTCTTGAATCATTGAGATGTCACAACCTTAGCTGAATCCAACTCAGATTCAGAAATCCATGAAGCATCTTCCATAGGTATGTTCTTCTACTTCACTAGATATTCATAATAATCTTTTTCTCTTTTGCTCTTACCAATTCTTTAATCCAATATCTATTCAAATTATTATATCTACTTCTTATGATAGTCCTCTAATATAAGAACTTTATCATTTGACTCATTATACTTGTATAAATCAACAACATTGAATATATGAGATGTATCCATGTCATCAGGTAACTCAACTTCATAAGCATTTCCACTGTCAAATTTCTTCAAGATCTTACAACGTCCAAATGTCTTCATCTTTAGCTTATTGTATCTTCCAAATGGAAATCTTCCTTTCTTCAGATGAACCATCACTTGATCACCAGCTTGAAAATTATGATGTCTCCTAGACTGATCAACATTCTCCTTATACTTTTGATTACTTTGTTCTATCATCAACTTCACTTCCTTATGCAAAGACTCCATAAAATCAAAAAATTCTTCTCTTGCAACACTTCTTTTTACTTCACCAGAAATATCTCTCAAATCTGATACTCCTTTTGACTTCATTCTAGTAACAATTTCAAACAGTGTCTTTCTTTTATTCCTATTCATAGAATTATTATATGCAGATTCAGCTTGTGCCAACACTATCTCCCAATTACTTGGCTTATTCCCAACTAAACATCTCAACAAATTACCCAAGCTTCTATTCACAACCTCTATTTTTCCATCTATTTGTGGATGAAATGTAGAACTAAAATTCAACTTAGTAGCTATATTTTTCCATAAAGTCTTCAAAAAATAACCAACAAACTTATTGTCTCTGTTAGAAATAATACTTCTTGGTAATCCATGCAATCTCACAATCTCTTTAAAGAAAATTTCAGCAACATGCTTAGCATCTAATGTCTTCTTACATGGTATGAAATGAGCTATCCTAGAAAATCTTTCCACCACAACAAAAATGGAATCATACCCCTTCACTATCTTAGGTAATCCAAAAATAAAATCCATACTGATGTCACTCCAAATTTTTTAAGGAATAGTAATAGGTGTATACAAACCAATATTTTTGACTCACTTCTTTTGTAGCTTGACAAACTCTAAAATTATTTGCAAACTTCCAAACATCCTTATACATTTGTGCCCAATAATACTTCTCTTTCAACAAACTCAATGTCTTATTAATTCCAAAATGTCTAGCTAATCCACCACTATGCTTTTCCCTAATCAGATTCAGCCTCATAGAACTTTTAGGAATACACAACTGAATACCTTTGAAAAACATACCTTCTTTAATGAAATACTCATCATACTTATGTGATTGGTCAGATTTGTGCTTTGCACTCTCTCCACACCTTAGAAAAATTAGGATCAGTATCATACAATTCTTTCATTTCATCAAAACCAAGAACTTCAACCTTCATTTTAGTCAACAAAGAATGTCTTCTACTAAATGCATCAACAGCTCTATTAATAACTCCACTCTTGTGCTTAATGACAAATGTAAAATTCTACAAGTACTCAACCCACTTCATATGTCTCTGATTCAATTTAGGTTGACTTCCCAAGTATTGTAAAGCTTTATGATCAATATACAACACAAGCTCCTTAGGAATCAAATAATTCCTCCACTTCTTCAATGCTTGCAAAATAACATAAAACTCTTTATCATACATAGAATATTTTCTTTTAGCATCATTAAACATTGCACTAAAGACAACAATAGATTTACCTTCTTGACTTAATACAACTCCTATTGCATTACCACTTGTATCACATTCAACTTGAAATACTTTATTGAAATTAGGAAAAGCCAATATAGGTAATTTAGAAACCTTTTGTTTGAAAGTCTCAAAACTCTTATCAGCTTCATGTGTCCACTTGAATTCCTTTTTATCTACTCTCATTGTCTTAGTCATAGCATTAAAAATGGAACTAAAATTCTTTATAAACTTTCTATAAAAACTAGCCAAACCATGAAATGATCTTACCTCACCCACATTCTCAGGTATAAGCCACTCAAAAATTACTTTAACCTTCTCAAGATCCATCTTCAATCCATCAGCTGAAATAACAAATCCTAAATACACAATCTCCTCTTGTATAAAAGAACACTTTTTCAGATTAATCAACAACTTTTCCTCTTTCAACCTCTACAATACTTGTCTAATATGCTCAAGATGCTCTTCCTTAGTCTTAATAAATATCAAAATATCATCCAAATAAACAATCACAAACTTACCCAAGAATATTTTCAGAACTTCATATTGGAAATATTCAATACTATGCTAGGTTACTAAGAGGGGAGAGGTGAATCGGTAACCTCAAAATTTTTACTAAATTCAGATCTTAATTGAAATAATCCAATTATCATTTAATTCATTAAATTAGATCTAACTGCATGCATGAGGAACTAAATACATAAACATCCATAAGACTTGAACATAATAATTTGGTGACCCAAAAACCTTCCAAATAGAAAGTAAAATTAGGGTAGGGATGCTACCCACAAAACTTCAATACAGCAAAATAAAGTTGGCCTATTAAGGTTCAAAATGATCACTTCTAATGGTTTGTCCTATTAGGAGAAATTAGGACTGCAAGGTCTACATTGTTAGAGGTTTTATAAACACACAATTAAGTATGCACTTGGTGAAGAGATTTGAAAAAAGACTATTAAGTCTACCTTGTTAGAGGATTTGGACTGGTTCACCTATTAGGATTAAACAATAGATCTCTAACTTACAACTAGATTGTTGATAGAGATTATTTGAAGTATTGATCACCTTTATGTGATAGATATGACTCTACTGCTCCTTTGCTAATATGGCCTTACAATACACTTTGCTATTGATTCACATTTGCATGCTTCTATATCACACATTCATCTTTGTTACTCTTTCTCATTTCATACTTGCTTTCTTGCTCCTTCAGTTGCTTGTTTTCTTCTTTGGATATGATTCAATGCATTACATATATATCAATCCAATTTACATAATGAAAAAGTCAGCCCAAATGAAGACACCTAGGTTCTGAAGACTAACTTGGTGAAGTTCTAATACACAACATCCACTTTCACTACTTGGCATCATCATGCATTCGGTAGAAGTAGAAGCTTGGTCCATACTAATAATCTTAGAGTAGTCTCAAACTCAGTCTACACTAGTGACTCAATAGATACTATGTAACTTGGTAGCAATTGAATTACTCATTTACTGTGACAGTAAATACTAATCATCACATAGTATGGTTAGCACTAACTTTGATTCACATGAAATGCTAACTTCGTAGTAATTGCAAAGCTTGATAACACACTAAATTGCACGAGTTGAACTGGTAAACTTCATACTACCTAATTCTGCTCAGTTTGAACTATTGCACTTCTTACTAACTAATTTCCCTTGGTAGCCACTGGAATGCTTGGTAGCTACTAAATTACATGGGAAGCGTTGTAGATTGTTCAATGTGCTTTGTAGATATATAGAATCTGAATAAGTGTTGTCACTAATAAAAAATTTGACTTAATATCAACAATCTCCCCCTTTGGCATTAGTGACAAAAATACTTATTAGCCAAAATTTATATACATCATAGTATGATATTGACTTGGTAAGGTATACTATTTTTTTGAGATTTTTCAAAATTTGTCTCTGTAAGTATATACAGTATACTACATCTACAAATTGTCTACTATACACTTATCTTCCTTTGCATGATTCTCCCCCATACAATATACATAGTATAACAAGTATCTCTCATTATATATCGCAATCTTCCATTTATTTTATCACCCCATATATAACATATTAAGTGTCTCTCCCCATTTATATACTATCTCCCCCCCTTTTTGATAGTAATGCCAAAGATTTATTCAAAACTTATTTACATAGAGACACCAATATAAGAAAGAAAATCAGAATATACCTTAAGTATGAGTGCTAAAGTCATATCCCATTTTTTTTGCAAAACTTTGCATGTATGTAGAGAAATTTTGACTTCTGTAGAGAGTTCTATCATGTGAGCTTCTATGGAGAAGTTATTGTCATGAACAATGTTTTGGAATAAAATATGCTTCTGCATTGTATCCATGATGGGAAGGATCATATTCTGAATATCTATCAGTGTAGACTGGATCCTTGCTTCTTCTCTCAACAACTCTACTTGCATATTTGACAAGAATCTTTGTCAGTTTCCTCTTTATTTCCTTTATGAACTCAGTAACATTACATAAATTTCCAAAAAGTGATGTTACATTTGTGCAAGAAGTTTCAAGATTGGTCAAAATTGAGGAAAGCTCCACTTGCTGAATGGAAATTTTTTGAGCAATGTGCTCAAGCACTTTATTATCAAATTTGTTTTCTGCTTTCTGAATCAATTTTTCTTGGCCACTAGAGCCCTCATTAAACTTCTAGACTACCTCTTCCAATTGAAATAGAATGTGTTGAAAAGTATCAACTGCAACACCTATCACTTCAGTCAAAATATTCTTAGCATCTTCAATGATTTTATATTCTCTGTCTCTTTCCTCTCTCAATTTCTTTTGAGTTTTTTTCTTTTGGAGGAGTTGACTAGCTATATGCATTTGATTTGTAGTTGCATTATCAAAATCCCATTTTGGAATCTCAATCTTCTCATCTAGGTAAATATCCTCCTCTATCTCCTTTCCTCTACTCAAAAATCTTGTACTTGGTTGAGCCTTAGGTTCAACTACCTTTGTACTTAATGCCTTAAAATCTAGAATGGAAACAATAGTAGAGATAGTAGGACTAGTAGTAAAAATTGATACAGTACCAATAGATGGGATACTCACCGGTATGCTTATTGAATCCAAAAATGAAGTACTTATAGAAGTATCTAAATCTTTAGAATCCAAAATTGTAGGACTCAAAATTGTATTTACTACTAAAGAACACAAAATTGTAGAACATAGTGTACTTATTGTTGATGATGCTAACTTGGGAGCTAAATAAGAGGGAGGCTGCAACTTAGTAGATGAAATGGTAGACACTTCTATCAATGATGTGCTAAGCTGTGAGGGCAAAAAGTTACTGGACATTTGATGTATCTATTGTTGTCACAATAAAACTTGTTGAAGCTATCTCCAAACTTGATGTAGCTACCAATGTTCTTGGAGAGTGAGGAAGTGGGGCAATGACTATGGCTGCTATCTTAATAGGATCAGTCTTCTCATTGTCTTCTTTGTCTTTCTCAGTGGCTTCTTCCTCTTTATCTTCTTCAACTTCTTCATTTTCAAAATGTTTTGGCCTGGAATATGTTTCTTCTTCCTCATAATCATTATCATCATCCTTAACTTCTACCAAGAAGTCACTTTGTTTATGCAAGTGATAAAAATTCTTCCACATACTTGTAGCATTCTTGACTACATGCTCTATATCTTTTAACAAAATTAAACAAGTATTAAATCTAAGAGTCATCATGTCTTCCTTTTTCTTCATAAACTCTTTTACCTTAGCATTAGTGATGCTTGATAACAACTACCTTAGGATTTGTTCATATATATCTTTTTCTATTTGCATAGTTGAGTCCCATCTTGGCTTTAATTTCTATAATAATTCATTAGAGATCTAAGAGGCTATCTGATCAAGGAAATGCTTCCATTTTCCCATCTTGGTTAGCACCAACTCTTAAACCTATTTCTTCTTAGCCTCTATCTTGGTTTCATACTTTAATGATTTGAAGTTAGTCATGCCTGCACCTTCTTCCAATTTTTTTAATTTCTCCTAGAAGGTGGGAGGAGGCTTGCTAAACACAACTTCATTGCCTTTCTTCCTCAATATCCTGGTGAAAACTATAGTGGATGGCTTGGTGATGATCACATTACCTTTCTTCTTCACTGGCTCTTTTTCTTTCTCTTACTCCTCTTCATCCTCTACTTCTTCCACATCTTCTCCTTTACCCTCAGTCAACATAAGAGGTGTGTTGGTTTTTTAGTTTTACTATTCTCCTCTTTCCTTTGTTAACTACCTATGGAAGCTTGAATTCAATCTTTATCCTTGCCTTGGGCTCATTATATGTTCCAAAGTGTCGTTCATTTTGATCAATAGGTTTATTTCTCAAGGCTTCAATTATGTTCTTAGCTTCATCAATGTTCACCTCATAGGGATGAGGTTTTACCCATACAACTTTGGGTTTCACTGCCTAAATGTAGACTTCGTCACTGTCTACCTTGAAAAAAAAATCATATTTGTAATCTTCAACCAATTTCTAGGGTATTCTAAATTGGTTATTCATTTTCTCCTTCAAGACATCAAAGTAATTATCCATTATGTTGACAAAATTCTCACCCATTTCTGCAATATACTCATTAATCTGATATAGCATAGACACATCATTTCTCCATACTACTATGCCTTTTAAAGTGAAAAAATTTTGAACATAGAAAAATAGACATGCCAACAATGAACTATATTTGCAAGGATTATTCTTGGAAGTCCTTATACTTTCCATGTTTTTGTTATACTACTTCAACAACAAATTTGCAGGGTCATATTGTTGGCATTAGGTCAAGTTTGTTATTAGTGACAACACTTATTCAAATTCTATATAGTTACCAAGCTCTTTAAATAGTCTCTAGTGTTTTCTATGTAATTCAATGGTTACCAAGCTTCACAGTTCCTACTAAGCATTCTAGTGGTTACCAAGTGAATCTAGGCAGTGTGAAGTCCAATAGCTCTTACCGAGTAGTTTAGTGGTTACCAAGCTTCGTAGTGTCTACTGAGTCATCAATTCTTATGAATCGAAGTCAATGTTAACTGAGTGATTAGTTTTTACTGAGTGCAAGCATGGTAAATATGGAATTCAGTTTCTATTGAGTGACACTATATCTACCAAGTCACTAGTGTATACTGAGTTCAAAACTATGTTGAAGTGATTAGTATGGACTGAGCCTCTACTTCTACCAAGTTCATGATGATGCCTAGTAATGACAATGGATGTCGTGTATCAAAAATTCACCAAGTCAATTTTTAGAACTCAAGTATCTACATTTGGGCCAACTCTGTAATATTGGTGTTAACTTGTGTATTGGCCAACCTTGTAATTATGTGAATTGGGTTGGTTATGTAATGCATTGTATCATACCCAAGTGTAATAATTTGATATAAGATAATGCAAATGAAATGAAAAGCATGTGAATGTGAATCAACATAAGAACAAAGTGTATTGCAAGGTCATATTAGGAGAAATCAAGTTACATCTATCACATAGAGGTGATCAATACTTCAAAGATCTCAATCACAAATTCAATTGCAAATTAGATCTACTATTTCATCCTAATAAGTGGATCAACTTCAAATCTTTTAACAGGGTAGAATTAACAGTCTTTTCTTTAAATCTCTTTATCGAGTGCATAATTCATTGTATGCTTGTAAATCCTCTAACAAAGTGGACTTAGCAGTCCTAATTGCTCCTAATAGGGAAGATCATTAGAAGTGATCATTGTAAGCCTTAATATGCCAACTTTAAGATGTAGTATTGAGGTTTTGTGGGTATCATCCCCACCCCAATTTTACTTTCTATTTGGAAGGTTTTTTGGTCACCAAATATTGTGTTCAAAGTGTTTTATGCTTTTAGTTTCTAATGCATGTAGTAGATTAGATCTATTAATGGTAATTGGCTTATGCTATTAAGTTCTAAATTTGTTAAATTTTTTGAGGTTACTGATTCACCCCTCCCCTCTCAGTAACCTAGCTAATCTTGATTATTTCCAACAATTGGTATCAGAGCATTGTGGTTCTCAAGATAAAGTTTGATAGCTTGAGCAAAGATCAAGCACAATGGAGATATTCAGACTTGACAAAGCTATTGACGATGAAAATTTAGATCTAGAAATGGCCATAGCTCAACTCAAGAAAGAGAAAGAGAATCTTTCCCAATCTCTAAAAAGAACAAAGGAACTTGCAAATCAGATGAATGCCCACCAATATGTTGAAGAGAAGATTAAAAATTTTCTTCCCTCAAGCAGTTTAGATTAAGCAAATGATGCAATCAAAGAACTCCTAGAAAAGAATGGCTCCCTGCAAGAAGAGGTAAGAAAATTGAAAAGAGAACAAGAAATTAAGTCTATAAGATTGTGTGAAATTTTAGAATAGAGAAATAAGGAAAAAGAAGACTTAGAGGTAAGGAACAATGAAATTCAAAATAAATCCCTTCAGCAAGAAAATCTTATTAATTAGCTCTCCAATGGAAATGAAGAAATCATGAGTCTGAGATCTAAAAATCAATGAAAGGATGAAAGTTGATCTAAATTCTGAAAAGCAACTCAATGAAAGCACAATAAAATTGCAAGCAAACATGGATAAATTGAATCAACAAAGTGAGAAGAATCTTTATAGGCAAAAGGGTATGACAAGACTTGGATATATAGAAGAAGATGAATCCTCCAAACAAGGTGCTCAAAGAAATAAAAGACCTACTTGCAATTATTATGGTAAGATAGGTCATACGTCAAACAAATTTTGGAGTAATGGAAAGGAAAAATTCAATGGAAAATGCTACAATTGTAGTCAGCATGGTCATAAAGCTAATGAATGCAAGGAGAAACCAAAGTTTGAGGGCAAGTGTCACAAATGCAAAAAAGAAGGTCACAAGGCATCTAAATGTAGATCTAAGATATTCAATCCAACTGAATAATTTGTGAAGGCAATATTTGGTTGGGATTACAACACTTGGTGTAGATTTTATTACTATGGAGAATATGGACACATAGGCATAAATTGTGTTAGACATCACATGAGAAGAAAGGACACCACGATAAGATGATACACATGTACTAAACTTGGTCATATAGCTAAGCATTGCATGAATATAGGTAGATTTGAAGATGAAAAGAAAGAAAAAGCTGATAACATCAGGAAGCAGATGAGACAACAGTGGATTCCCAAATCTATTGGGCAAGCTATTCCAAGCAATGATAGTCATGTCACTCAAGAAGTGGGTAACTCCATCATTTCCAATTAAGTTCTTTAAGAAGAACTAGAACTATGTTTTGAAGGTCACATCTTAAATAGTTCCAATTAAAAGGAAATAAAAATTTATATTGGTATTCAATATATAAAAGAATCATTAGTAAGATTGGCAATAGTTATCACTAAATTGACTTTTCTACCGAGCGAAGTCAAGAGTAACATAGTTATGTTTGGTTTTTGAGTTATAATCTTTCATTGAGAAATCTATACAAATAGTGGATGATAGGCTATCATGCATAATGTCATTATGGCTCTCATTGTACTAAGCATTAATGAGAAGTTTTATCACAAAGGCAAGAAATTGACTTCATTCTCGCTGTGAAATCAATATATTGACAACATAGCGATTTGTAGTGCATCCTAGTGACCCTAAGCAAAATTTGCAGCAAAATTTTTTTGAAGATTTTGCTTAGCTTATTGAATTATCATGGCATCTAGTAGCATCTAAAATGTTGGTGTGAGGTGTTGAGTGGAAAGCTCCTAACTTCAAATTGGTGCTAGCGATCACTGAAACCCTCGACCCAAATGGAGCTCAATCATAGATACCACCTAAGGTACTTCTCATAAATGAAATTCAAACTCATTTTAACTATGTATTTAGGAGATAGAAACCCTTGAAATGGATAATACCCTAAGTGAACTCTATGTGGATGGAATTCTGAAACTTGAGCATAAAAAATTGGAAGAGAAAGGTTTAACTCATATTCCTCACCTACCTCAAAACTTCCAAATGAAATGGATTAGATATATCTTAAGTTGAGTTCATAATGGTCAACTATGGTTTGAGCAACTAGTTTTAATTACAAAGAAAATGATTCATTGCATTATTGATCTCCCCATGCTCACCAAAGCTAAAGTCACTAAAATGCTAGGTCGGGATGAGTTGTAAAAGAAAACCCTAGCCAAGTGGGATGATAGAGGAATAAAAATTAGTAGTGTATCTAATACATAACTTAAATTTTGCATTCATGTAATAGCACACAATATTTATAGCTCAAGTCAACTCAATAGTGTGTCATGTGAAGCAGTTGTCTTAGCTTATAAGGTCATAAAAAAGAATTTTTCATATGACTTAGCAATTTTGTTTTTGAAGCAGCTAAATAAAAATATGGAAAGCATTAGAACCTCAAAGAATAATCCATGCAAATTTGGTTCATTTTTAACATGTTTGTTTTTCTATGTTCAAAAGTTTTTCCCCTCCAAAGGCACGGTTGTATGGAGAGAAGACAACACTCCATTTGTCACAATTGATGCTGAAGAATTTTAGGAATTGATGAAGGATGATGAAGAAGAAAAAGAGGAAGAAGCTAAAAAGGAAGCTAGGCAAGAAGAATAAGAGATTGAACCAGTCAAGATAGCTAAGAATTTCATAGCCTCCCTTCCTCACTCTCCAACAAAAATTGGAACATCATCAAGTGCGAAGACAACTTCAGCAACTTTGATTATAACAACCATTGATACATCAAATGTCCAATCACTCCTTGCTACCTCTCAACTCAACACATCATAGATAGAAGTGTCTACCACTTCACTCACCAAGCTGCAAAATCCTTCAGTTAATGAGCCAGTCTCAACAATGGATACAAAGTGTTCCACAATTTTAAGTTCTTTAGCAATAAGTACAATTTTTGATTCTTCAGTTTTGACTACTTCAGTTATACATGCTCCAGTAAGTGCTTCAATTGTAAATACTTCTGTAAGTAGTCCACTTGTGAATACCTCAATTTTGGAAAGTTTGGTAAATACATCAGTTTTGGCTTCTATAAGTATTCCACTAAGTATTCCACCAATGAGCACTATACAAGTTTTCACTGCTACTCCTACTGTTTCCACTATTGTTTCTATTTTGAACCCTAAAGCATTATCTTCAAAGATAGTTGAGCCAAAGACTCAACCAAAACTTTTGATTAGTGGAAAGGAAATATATATAGATCTGGATGAAGATATTGAAATTTCCAAATTGGATTTTGACAATGCCACTATAGATCAAATGAGATTAGTTAGTTAGCTCCTCCAAAAGAAAGCCAAGCAGAAGCAATTAAGAGAAGAGAGAGACAGAGAATATAGGATTATTGAGGATGCAAATAATATTTTGATAGAAGCTATAGGTGTTGATGTTGATAATTCTCAACACATTTTATTGCAATTAGAAGAGGTAGTTGGAAAATTCAATTAAGATTCCCCAAGATAAGTTAATGAAGAAAGTAGAAAAGAAGTTTGATAACAAAATGCTTGAGCACATTGCTCAACAAATAGCTATCTAGTAGGTAGAGCTTTTTTCAATTTTGAGAAATGTTGAAAATTATTACACAAATGTGACACCTCTTTTTGAAGAGTTATGTGATGTTACTAAGAATACTAAGGAAATAAAGAGAAATTTGAATAAGATTGATGAAGATCTGAAGGCTAGTGCACAACAGTTGCAATTTGACCCCAGTTCAAGCTCTGCACATCATGTGAAGATCAGATTCTTATCAAATATGCAGATAGAATTATTGAGAGAGGAAGCAACGATACAATATACACTCATAGACATTCAAAATATGATCCTTCCCATCATGGATACAATGCAAAATCACATTGCTTATTCTAAAACATTGATCCATGACAATAATTTCTCAATTGCAGATCACATGATTAGCTCTCTATAGAAGTACATGTTTCTCTTGAAACCTAAAAGGTTTTGTTAGAAAATTGAGACAAGACCTTAACTCTTATTCTTAAGGTACATTATGAATTTCTCTCACATTGTTGTGTCTCCATATAAGTAGATTGTGTATAAATCTTTGGCGTTATTGTCAAAAAGGGGGAGAGACATGTATATAATCAAGGAGGAGAGATATTATCACGAGAAAAAGATTCCATACCAGAAGATACACTTAGTATGACACAATATGTATATTACATGGGGGAGATATAGGCAAAAAGTATATTTAACAAAGTTACAAAGATAAATTTTGAAAAATCTCAAAAAATCAGCATGCCATATCAAGCCAGTATCACACTATGTTGTACATAAGTTTTGGCTAATAAGTGTTTTTGTCACTAATGCCAAAGGGGGAGATTGTTGGAATTAAGTCAAGTTTGTTATTAGTGACAACACTTGTTCATATTCTGTATGGTTACCCAGCTCTTTGAATAGTCTCCAGTGTTTTCCATGTAATTTAGTGGTTACCAAGCTTCACAATTCCTATGGAGCATTCTAGTAGTTACCAAGTGAATTCAGGTAATGTAAAATCCAACAGTTCTTATCGAGTAGTTCAGTGGTTACCAGGCTTCGTATTGTCTACTGAGTCATCAGTTCTTGTGAAGCAAAGTTGGTGTTAATTGAGTGATTAGTGTTTACTAAGTGCTAGCATGGTAAACATGGAATTCAATTTCTACCAAGTGACACTGTATCTACCAAGTCACTAGTGTATACCAAGTTTGAAACTATGTTGAAGTAATTAGTATGGACTGAGCCTCTACTTATACTGAGTGCATGATGATGTCAATTAATGACAGTGAACACCATGTATCAAAATTTCACCAAGTCAGTCTTTAGAACCCAAGTATCTACCTTTGGGTCGACTCTATAATATTGGTGTTAACTTGTGTATTGGTCGATCTTGTAATTATTTGAATTGGGTTGGTATGTATGTAATGTATTGTATCATACCCAAGTGTAATAATTTGATATAAGAGAATGCGAATGAAATGAAAAGAATGCGAATGTGAATTAGTAGTACAACAAAGTTTATTGCAAGGTCATATTAGGAGCAGCCAAGTTACATCTATCATATAGAGGTGATCAATACTTCAAGGATCTCAATCAACAATTCAATTGTAGATCAAATCTATTGTTTTATCCTAGTAGGTGAATCAACTTCAAATCCTTTAATAGGGTAGACTTAACGGTATTTTCTTTTAATCTCTTTACCAAGTGCATACTTCATTGTATGTTTGTAAAACCTCTAACAAGGTGGACCTAGCAATCCTAATTGCTCCTAACAGGGTAGATCATTAGAAGTGATCATTGTAAGCCTTAATAGGCCAACTTTATGTTGTAGTATTGAAGTTTTGTGGGGATCATCCCCACCCTATTTTTACTTTCTATTTGGAAGGTTTCTAGGTCACAAAATATTGTGTTCAAAGTGTTTTTTGCTTTTAGTTTCTCATGCATGCAGTAGATTAGATCTATTAATGGTAATTGGATTATGCTATTAAGTTCTAAATTTGTTAAAAGTTTTGAGGTTACTGATTCACCCCTTCCCTCTCAATAACCTAGCTAGTCTTGATTATTTCCAACACATATGATAGATTGTTCTTCGCGACCTTGAATGCCAAGTTTACTAGTTCACATGACACACTATTTAGATGACTAGAATTGTAGATCTTGTGAGCTATCACATGAATGCCAAATTTTAGTTCTACATCAATTACACTACTGTGATGTCCCCAGTTATAGAAAAGATTTTATGAGTTAAATAATAATAATGGATAAATATAAGATCATTTAATACATATATTTTAATACATTTAATATAATATATATAATCTATGAAACATATAATAATAAAAAATAAATATATTAGTTATAAATAATATCAAATAACAATAACAATTTTATAATGTATATTATGAAAATAATATTATATTATATCTTTGTGATACAAATATAATAAAATAAATAACATATTAGTTTAAATATGAAGAAGTAAATATTATATCAATATAAATGGATTCTACACTAAATATATAAAACCTATGAGATATATAATAGTTATAACACAATGGAATATGCTAGGAAGTAATAGCAGATAGGAGAAGAAATAAACTTCAAGGATAATGATTTTGTAAATAGAAACAATTCAATAATTAAACAATGATTAGAATGGGAGGCATCGATCATAATAATCAAAGAGGAAGTGATTCATTACAAAGTGCAACAATGATCTTACATAGAGATTAATTAATTGCAAAATTGGCAATCCTCTTAAATAGCGGGTCAACAAGAGAGGATGTGCTACATTGAGTCAAAAAGACATGACCTTTCATAAGGGCAATTAATGCCAAGGGTTGCACATTCTCAGATATGATGATGATATATAAGTAAGAAGGATATGATGGGAGAAGGAGAGAAAAAAACAATTGATCAGCCATAGAATAGAACATATGTTCAGTAGAAATAATCAAACAATACACGAATGAACAACATGGATTAGAGAGAGACAACGTAGTCGAAGGGATTGAATAATATTGAATAAAAGATACAACTCAAAGTGTACAGTAGGGTGCAACATTGAATTGGATTAAAAAAAAGAAGTGTGGAAAAAGCAAGGTATACAAGTCAACAAACAATACATGAGGAGGATTCTCAATCAAATCCCCCATCAGTACAACAAGGTACGATTGTAGGGCATACACATATGGATAAGGAACAAAGGTTCACATTGATAACCACAGTAATAATAAAAAATATTCATTGAGCATATGAAAATGGTGGTATAAAAAAGATACCATGTAGTAGGAAGGCTACCTAAATAAAATTATATGAATCTCAAAACATTCAAACACCAAGGAATAAGACATTTGGCATTAAAGACATAGAACACCGAAAGTATTATTTTGCCATCTCATTGTTAAGTATATTGCAAGATAGTGAATCTATCATTTGCAAGACATTTTATATTAAGGAGAATATACACCAAAATCGAGGGAAGACATTATAGCACTGAAGGATATCAATTTCCTTGTCAAGGATAAGAACACCAAACATAGAAGTGGAATATAAAGATAAGATAAGGTAATATATGAGTAATAGAAGACATATATAAGGAGAAAATATTGAATATAAGGTTTCTCGTAAGTTGAAATTAAGGAAATTATCAAGACAATATATATGTGAAAAAAGGGTTCATTATAACTACTAATCTTCATACCTTTGGCATCCCACTTGGATAGGGTTTTCTTTTCTAACTCCATCTGACCTAGAGTTTGAGTGGTTTTGGTCTTGGAGAGCATGGGAAGACTGGTGATACAATGAATCATCTTCTTAGTGATCAAAATTGGTTGCTGAAGCCATAATTGACCATTGTGAACTCAACTTAGGATGTATTTGATCCGTTTGATTTGGAAACTTTAGGACAGGTGGGGAATGTGGGTTAAACCCTTATCTTCCAAGTGCTTATGTTCAAGTTTAAGAACACCATTTACACACAGATCTCCTAGGGAATCGTCCATCTCTAAGGTTTCAATTTCTTGAATTTCACACTTAAAATGAGTTTAGATATCATTAATGAGTAGTACCTTAGGACAAATCTATGATTATGCTCCGTTTCGATCGAGGGTTTCAACAATCACTGACACTAGTTTGAAATATAGTGGTTTCCATTTGACTCCTTGGACAAACATTTTTTAGCCTTTCCTTACTTTACTATTGTTTCATGATGCCACCATGGATACTCAGTAGGTTATGGAAAACTTTTGAGAAATTTTATTGCAAATTTTGCTCAAAAATGCTTGATCCCTTTGTAATTCTCTTGATCACAATAACACTTAGAATTTTACTTGAAGATGATTTCAATTTCTTGATTTTTGTTAAAAATTCACCATTAATACTTAGTAAAAAGGTAGCTATGATGACATCATTATGTGTGATAGGCTATCATCCACTATCTATTTGGATTACTCGATGAATGCTTCATAACTTGGTTACCAAACATGTGTGACTAGTTACTCTGAACCTTTCTTGGTAGCTTCTATGACCCAAATTTACTCGATAGAGAAAGTAACTTGGTGCTAATTGATACTAGTCTTCTATGATCCTTTTTTATCTTGAATACTAATTTGGATCATTGCTTCCTTTCAATTTGGAACTATTTAGATGTGATCATGATAATGTAGTTCTAGTTCTTCCTTAAGAACTTAGTTGGAAATGGTGGAGTCGCCCACTTCTTAAGTGACATGACCATCATTGTTTGAATTGACTTCCTTGATGGATTTAGGAATCCATTGCTGCTTCATCTTCTTTTGAATGTTATATGCTTTTTCTTTCTTTTCATCTTCAATTCTACCTATATTCATGCAATTCTTGGCTAGATGACCAAGTTCTGTACAAGAAAAACATCTTATGGTGGTATCTCTCTTCCTTGTGTGATGTTTAACATAGTTCATGCCAATGTGTCCATACTCTCCATAGTAAAGACATCTACACTAGGTGTTAAAGTCCCAACCAAATATTGCTTTAACAATTTGCTCTACCAGATTCAATGACTTGGTTCTATAGTTTGATGCCTTGTGACCTTGTTGATTGCAATTGTAGCATTTACCATTGAATTTTTCTTTACCATTACTCCAATATTTTTTTGATGTATGACCTATCTTACCGAAATTATTGCAAGTAGGTCTTTGATTCCTTTGAGCACCTTTGTTGGAGGATTCACCTTCTTCTTTGTATCCAATTCCGACTTTTCCTTTTTGTCTATAGAGATTCTACTCATTCAGTTGATTCAATTGATTCATGTCTTCTTGGGATTTCATCATTCTTTCATTGATTTTCTTTTTAATGTTTAGGTCATTTTTCAATTTTTCACTAATTTTCTTTTTGGATCTTAGCTCACTTTTTATTCTTTCATTGATCTATCTTTCCAAATTTAGATCATTTCTTAATCTTTCATTGATCTATCTTTGGTTCATGATTTCTTTCATTTGGATTAGAGATTTTATCTATAAGATTTGCATGTTGAAGGGATTGGTTCTAGATCTCATTGTTTCTTCCATCCATTTCTTCTTTCATCTTGTTCCTTTGTTCCAAGATTTCACATAGCCTTACTGACTGAATTTCTTGTTCTCTTTTGAGCTTTCTTATTTCTTCTTGCAAGAAACCATTCTTCTCTAAGAGTTCTTTGATTGCATCATTTGCTTCATCTGAACTACTTGAAGGGAAAAAATCTTCAATATACTGATGATCGTTTATTTGATTTTCAAGTTCCTTCCTTCTTTTTAGGGATTGGGAAAGTTTCTCTTTATCTTTCTTGAGTTGTGCAATGGCCATCTCTAGATCTAGATTTTTATTACCAATTCCCTTATCAAGTTTGAATATCTCCATTGTCCTTGATCTTTTCTCAAGCTCTCAAGATTTACCCTGAGAACCACAATGCTCTAATACCAATTGTTGGAAATATTCAAGACTATGCTAGGTTACTAAGATGGGAGGGGTGAATAATAACCTCAAAAAATTTATTGAATTCAAATCTTAATTGTAATGATCCAATTATTATTTAATTCATTCAATCAGATCTAAGTGCATGCATGAGGAACTAAAAAGATAAACATCCATAACACTTCAACACAATAATTTGGTGACCCAGAAACCTTCCAAATAGAAAGTAAAACTGGGGTGGGGATGATACTCACAAAAATTCAATATTACAGCATAAAGTTGGCCTGTTAAGGCTTACAATGATCACTTTTGATGATATACCCTATTAGGAGAAATTAGTATTGCTAGGTTCACCTTGTTAGAGGTTTCATAAACACACAATTAAGTATGCACTCGGTGAAGAGATTTGACAAAAGACTATTAAGTCTACCTTGTTAGAGGATTTGGACTAGTTCACTTGTTAGGATGAAACAATAGATCTTTGACTTATAACTAGATTATTGATAGAGATTCTTTGAAGTATAGATCACCTTTATGTGATAGATATGAATCTACTACTCCTTTTCTTATATGGCCTTACAATACACTTAGCTACTAATTCACATTCACATGCTTCTATATCAAAAATTCATTCATCTTACTACTTTCTCATTTCATACTCACTTGCTTTCTCGTTCACTTTCTTGTTTTCTTCTTTGAATATGATGCAATACATTACATATATATCAATCCACTTTACATAATTACAAAGTCAGCCAATATACAAGTTAACACCAATATTAAAAACTCAACCCAAATGAAGACACTCAAATTTTGAAGACTAACTTGGTGAAGTTCGGATACATGACATCCACTTTCACTACTCAGCATCATCATGCATTTGGTAGAATTATAAGCTTAGTACATACTAATCATCTTATAGTAGTCTCAAACTTGGTCTACACTAGTGACTTGGTAGATACTGTGTAACTTGGTAAAAACTGAATTACTCATTTAGCATGATTGCACTTGGTAAACACTAATCATCACATAGCTTGGTTAACACTAGCTTTGCTTCACATGAACTGCTAGCTCGGTAGTAACTACAAAGCTTGGTAACCACTAAACTATTTGGGTTGAACTAGTGGATTTCATACTACCTAGTTCTTCTTAGTTTGAACTATTGTACTTCTCACTAACTAAATTCCCTTGGTAGCCACTAGAATGCTCGGTAGGAACTTTAAAGCTCGATGGCTACTAAATTACATGGAAAACACTATAGATTGTTCAATGATCTCAGTATCCATATAGAATCTAAATAGGTTTTGTCACTAATAAGAAAATTGACTTAATGTCAACACTTCATTCATCAACCTCACAAAGATACTAGGTGCATTAGTCAAACCAAAAAGCATAACCAACCATTCATACAAACCATCTTTTGTCTTGAATGCATTCTTCCATTCATCACCTTCTCTAATTCTAATTTGATGATAGCCACTCTTTAAATCCATCTTGGTAAAATAATTTTCTCCACTCAAACAATCTATTATGCCATCCATCCTTAGCATAGGAAACCTATATTTCACTATAATTTTGTTAATAGCTCTAGAATTAGTACACATTCTCCATTCTCCATTCTTCTTAGGTGTTAATACAATAGGTATAACACATGGACTCAAACTTTCTTTGATTAATCCATTTTTGTAGCAACTCATACACTTGCATGTTAAGTTCTTCATTCTTTGTAGGTGTCAACCTATATGGTGCTTTGTTTGGAAAACTAGCTCTAGAAATTAGATCCATACAATGAATTATACTTCTTACTGGAGGTAAACCATCAGGAATATCATCAGAAACAATATTTTTATATTCATTCATAAATTCTATAGTTTCTTCTATCACTCTATCATTACCAACTTCTGCTACTTGGTCATTACTACCAACACTTGGTCCTCTAGGAATTATGGCAAAAGAAACTTGATTCTTCTTTACTTCTTTTCAAATTGCTTTCCATTAATTGTGCAAAATTTTATTGTAGTACAACTGACCTCATCTGGACTTTCAATCAAAGGAAACAATGTTTGTTTCTTCCCATTCACCCATAAAGTATATTGATTCAATCTTCCATCATGGACAACATATCTATCATATTGCCAAGGTGTTAGGATAAACCACAGACTGAAATATAAACTACATGCAAATATAACCAATAATAGAAAATAATAGAACACACAGAAATGAACAAAAAGCACCAAGATTTAACATGGTTCACCCAATCCCTGGGCTACGTCCACCAAATAGCAAGTCTGATCTTATTACAATCCAGTGATTACCACCTGATTACAATCCATAATCCCTTACAACTCAATACCTTCGCAAGAACCAATTTTGTATCACAACATTATGAAAAATACCCAACCCTAAGCCCTTTTATACAAGTATTAAAATGCTTTAGGGTTATAACATGTTGGCCATATGTCGGCCATAATATGTCGGCCCGAACCCCACTATTTATGAAGTATGTACAGTACTTTCCTGATCAGTCACCACAATCTAACAATCTCCCACTTGGGGACTGATCAGGCTCCACACTAAACAACAATCTCCCACTTGGAGACTGGTCCTGTAGCAATACCACTACCACATGGGGTCCCCACTAGATCAAACCATTCTAGACTCTACTGTTCTTTTATTCATGTTCAGTTTAAAAGACCAACTGAAGCTGAAGAGGAGGTCAGCTTCTCCCTTGTTACAACCTTTGTCAACATATCTGCTAGATTTTCATTCGTATGTATCTTCTCTAGCTTTAACTGTCCATCCTCCAAAACTGACCGAATGAAATGGTACCACAACTGTATGCATTTGGTCTTAGAATGCAGAGCTGAATTCTTAGCAAGATGAATGCCACTCTAACTATCTGTGAACAAATAATTATCCTTCCGAGGATGTCCCAATTCTTCCAAGAAGAATTGAAGCCATATCATCTCCTTGTCTTCCTCTGTAGGAGCAACATACTCTGCCTCTATAGTGGATAAAGCATTAATCTTCTGTAACCTAGAAACCCAGCTCACAGTTGCCCCACCAACAGTAAAGACATAACCTATAGTACTCCGCCTGGTATCAATATCCCCTGCCAAATATAAGTCCACATAGCCCTATAAATCAGTAGTAGAGCCCCCAAAGTGTAAACACTTATTGGATGTTCCTCTCAAATATCTGAGAATCCACTTGACATCATTCCAATGCTCAAATCCTAGATGACTCATATACCTGCTAACGACTCCCACTGCATGTGCAATATCTGGCCTAGTGCATACCATAGCATACATCAAACTTCCTATAGCTGAAGCATAGGGTACCTTGGACATCTTATCCTCCTCATCCTGTGTCTTGGGACACATCTCCTTAGTCAATTTCAAATGACCAGGTAAAGCTGTGCTGACAGATTTAGCATTCCCCATAGAGAAACATTGCAACACCTTCTCAACATAATCAGCTTGAGATAGCATCATTGTTCTGTTCTTCCTATCTCACCAAATCTTCATACCAATGATTTTTTTTGCTACCCCCAAATCCTTCATAGCAAATGCATGTGCTAATTGGCATTCAGCCCCTTAATATGATCCATGTTAGACCCAGCTACAAGCATATGATCAACATATAAACATAAAATAATGTAGCTATCATCATCCAACCTCTTAAAATAAACATAGTAATCTGAATGACACCTATTATATCCATGCTCATGCATAAAACTGTCAAATTTCAAATACCATTGCCGAGGTGCTTGCTTCAAGCCATATAAACTTTTCTTCAATTTGCACACTAAGTTCTCCTTACCTTTGACCTCAAAACCTTGTGGCTGAGCCATATATATTTCTTCATCCAAATCACCATGAAGAAAAGTTGTTTAAACATCCATCTGCTCTAAATGCAAATCTTTAGTAGCCACAAGACTTAAAATATTACGAATAGAAGTCATTTTAACAATAGGAGAAAATATCTCATCTAAATCAATTCCCTTTTTCTGTGCAAATCCTTTTACAACTAACCTGGCCTTAAATCTTTTCTTACCTCCTTCCTCTTCTTTCAACCTATAAACCCATTTATTCTGTAAAGCCTTTTTACTTGCAGGCAACTTGCACAAATCCCATGTCTTATTTTTGAGCAAAGAGTCCATTTCATCTTTCATTGCAAACTCCCGCTGAATCTTAGTATCCACCTGCACAACTTCATCATAACTTTTAGGTTCACCAGTATTAGTAAGTGAAATAGAATACAAAGAGGAAGAAAACCTTTGTGGAGGTCTAATTTGCCTTGTTGATCATCTAACATTCACTGGTGTGTGTGGTATTTGTTGTTGCGGTTGTTGCACATCATGAGGAATGGCTGGAACATCAGCTTTTGGAGTATCATCCAGCACTACATAATCATCTTCTTTCTTCTCATGTTGTTGCAATAGATCTTTGTACAACACTTTTTCATTGAATATGAAATCTTGACTTCTTATAATTTTATGATTTTCAAAATCCCAAAGCCTATAACCAAATTCATTAATGCCATATCCAAAAAAGACACATTTCTTTGATTTAGCTTCGAGCTTGGTTCTATTTTCAGAGTCTATATGAGAAAAAGCTTCACAACCGAAGGTCTTGAGAAAAGAATAACTCACCTTCTTCCCAGTCCATGCTTCCTCTGGAATACCACAACCCAAAGGAGTAGAGGGACCTCTATTAATCAAATATACTGTAGTATTAATAGCCTCTACCCACATGTATAAGGGCAACCCAGCATGCAACTTCATGCTCCTTGCACGCTCCATTATAGTCCTATTCATGCGTTTAGCCACTCCATTTTCCTGTGGAGTCCTTGGAACAGTTTTCTATCTACGAATACAATTAGTGGAGCAATAATCTTCAAATTCATGACTGCAATACTCACCACCATTATCAGATCTGAGACATTTTAATTTCTTACCAGCCTCATTTTCAACCAAGCATTTCCATTTCTTAAAAGTTTGAAATACATCAGATTTCTGTCTAAGGAAATACACCCATACTTTTCTAGTTGCATCATCAATAAATGTAACATAATAATGAGAGCCACCAAGGGAAGATACCTGAGCCGGTCCCCATACATCTATATGCACAAGCTCTAATTTCTCCTTTTTGTTTTCCTTCCTAGTCTTTACAAAACTCACTCTCTTTTGTTTTCCATACACACAACTTTCACAGAAATCCATATTCACACATTTTAGACCTGGTAAAACTTTCTTTGAATGAATTACTTTCATACCTTTCTCACTCATGTGCCCAAGTCTATTGTGCCACAATGCTATATCAGAATCTACAGCAGCTACTTGTTCTCCCTACTCAACTGCAGTAATTGTTCCTGAATATTCATTTTTCTCTGAAACAATCAAAGTAGAAGGAACAATATGACCTGTACAAAGATATAAGGTTCCTACTTTCACACCTTTTGCTACTACAAAGGAACCTTTTGAAACCTTCCAATTTTTATCATTAAAAGTAACTACACAACCCTCATCACCGAGTTGCCCTGCTGAAATTAAATTTCTACTTAGTTTTGAAACATGTCTTACCTCATGTAGTATCCAGTGATTCCCATTCTGCAACTTAATCTTAATTTTTCCCTTTCCAACAATCTGATAAGGTTCATTATCCGCCAAATAAACAAGCCCAAAATCCCCTTGGACATAATCAATGAAATAACCTCTATGAGGTGTATCATGAAATGAAGCACCAGAATCTAAAACCCATGAATCATCAACACTCTCTAAAGATAGAAGCAAAGCATCCTCTTCGGATTTTTTACTTACCACATTTGCCTCCTTGTCTCCATCTGATTTATCTCCTTCATTTTTCTTTCGATTCTAGCAATCTTTCTTTTTGTGCCCTGGTTTCCCATAGTACCAGCAATCATTTGGTCCTCTCGATTGAGACCTCCTCCCCTTTGACTTTCCTCTTGATTTCCCATAATTTCCAGAGTTACTTCCTCTTTCAGTCGTTCTACCCCTGCTTTGTGCATTTAAAGCACTTCCTAATGTAGATCCACCTGAGGATTTTCTATGAGTTTCCTCACTTAAAATAACACTGATCACATCATCATATTTTAGGGTACTAGATCCAGGAACAGAATTACTCACCGCCATTACCAAGCCATTCCAGCTTTCAGGCAAAGAACACAAAATCAAGAGAGCCCTAATTTCTTTATCAAAATTGATACCCATAGAAGATAATTGACTAGTAATAGTATTAAAGTCATTTAAATGATCTGCAACAGATCCACCTTCTGCCATTTTCATATTAAATAAACACTTCATGAGAAATACCTTATTTGAAGCGGAGGGCTTTTCATACAGTGTTGCTAGGGTTTTCATCAAATCTTCTGTTGTCTTTGCTTTTGTAATATTAAATGCCATTGATGGTGCCAAGCATAACCGAATGCTTTCGAGTGCCTTTCTGTCCAAAAGATCCCATTTAGCCTCTGACATAGTTCCCTGATTCTTGGCTTTTCTTTCCAATGGCTTCCATAAATCCTTCTAATATAAATAGTCTTCCATTTGAATCTTTCGTAACTAGAAGTTCTGCCCATTAAACCTGTCAACCCTCAACTTACCCTCATCTACCATCACTCCCACTCAACCGTGAGACTTCCCTGTAGAGGATAACTAAAAGACAACCTCGCTCTGATACCACTTGTTAGGATAAACCACAGACATAAATAAAAACTACATGCAAATGTAACCAATAACAGAAAATAATAGAACACACAAAAATGAACACAAGGCACCAAGATTTAACATGGTTCACCCAATCCCTGGGCTACATCCACCAAATAGCAAGTTCGATCTTATTACAATTCAGTGATTACAACTTGATTACAATCTGTAATCCCTTACAGCTCAATACCGCCGCAAGAACCAATTTTGTATCACAACATTATGAAAAATACCCAATCCTAAGCCCTTTTATACAAGCATTAAACTGCTTTAGGGTTATAACATGTCGGCCATAATATGTCGACTAGCATGTCGGCCATATGTCGGCCATAATATGTCAGCTAGTATGTACAGTACTTTCCTGATCAGTCACCACAATCTAACACAAGGTCTACCCAACAAAATATGGCAACAATCCATAGGCATAATAACACACAACACTTTATCAAAGTAATGTCCAATCTTGAACTTCACAACACATTTTTCACTTACCAATATCTTATGCTCATCTTATATCCATGAAACATGATAGGGTTTGGGATGCTTCAGCCTTTGCAATTGTAACTTTGTAACCAGCTCTTCTGATGCAAAATTTGTAGAACTTCTAGTATCAATGATCACCTTCTAGTAATTTCTAGCCATCTTACATCTGGTCTTGAAAAGACTTCTTCTAAGGATAGGTTCCTCATCACTTCCTTTATTACATAAGGTTCTTCTCACCATCAGATTTTCTCTAGCCTTAGGTCTAATTGGTGAACTCTCAATTTCTCCTTGAATTATAACATTTATATTATTCTACCCATTTTTAGAAGATCTACATTCAAAGGATTTATGCCCTTCTTTACCACATCTGAAACAATTACCATGAAAACCACCTCTAGGATAAGAATTACCTCTTCCTTGATAAGATCTAGTGCCTCCTTGGTATGAGCTACCACATTTCCACTTGGTCTTATCCTTTTCTTCATTCTTCTATTTAGATTTTCCTTTATCTTGCACAAAAATTTCAAATCTACTAGATTTACCATTAGATCTACCTCTGCCTCTTTGGAATCTACCACCTCTACCTCTTTGTCTTTGTTCATGCTTCTTTGCTGAGATTTCCTCAACTTTCAAGGCATATTGTATGCTTCTTCCACACTTTCCAACTTCACAAAACTTATTTCATCTTGAATTCTAGATCTCAATCCACTTATGTACCTTGCAATTTTCTCAACATCATCATCCACATATCTAGATCTAATGTCTAATCTATAGAATTCCTTGACATACTCTTTCACAGCCATGTCCTTTTGTTTCAAATTTTACATCTTTCTCAACAAGCTAACTTGGTAATCTGCAGGAAGGAATTTTTTCTTTACCTTGTTTACTAGCTTTAGCCAAGTTTTGATCTTCTCCTTTCCTCTCCTTTATCTATTAGTTTTCAAATGCTCCTTCCATAGCGATGCATGACCTTTCAACCTAATAACTACAATCTTCACCTTCCTATTATCAGGAGTGTTTTCATACTCAAAGAACTTCTCCATATCTAAGATCCAATCCAAAATAACATTGGTATCTAATTTTCCATCATAAGGAAAATCTTCTACAGTAGGCTTCAAATGTGCCCTAGACAATACTCTTAGCAATCTTTCCTCGTCTTGATATTCTTCTAGTTCCTGATTGGGGTTTGGTACTAATACTTCATCATCACTTACATCCTCAATATGTGCTCTTCTCCTCTAGGCTACCTCTATAACATCTAATCTAGCTATAATTTATCTCAACTGATCCAATATAACATTATTGGTATTTCCTTTGCCACAAACCATCTTTACAAATTTCGTTCCTACAAGATCGTAACCCTCTACAAGTTATAGGTCAAATCCATAGATCTACAACCCTACAACCAAATCAAAATCAAGGTCCTACACAATCCAATCTCCACAAGGATGAACCTCATGCTTTGATACCACCTTAGACAAGGAAGGATAGGGAAAAATAGGGCCAATGGCATAGCCAACTCTCTAAACCACCCTACAAGAGTTAACACAATGGAAGAAAACACAAAGAACATAAACCAAAGGAGGAAGAAGAGTAAAATAATTTTATTGATTCATCAAAATATCTTCATACATGCCCAGCTATAAGGCCTTCTAGGTTATGGAAAAATATAAATACATTCACATTCAAAGATGCAACAACAAATTTGCACTTTCCAATTTTACTCTACAGTCCTCTTCAAAACTACCTAAAAACTCTTATTGCCCTAGCTCCTAGCCTAAAAAATCTATTTATACTAGCCAAAAAGGCTTACATATCAATTTAGAACATAGAGAAGCCACAAGTTGGCTCTCAATAAATAAAAAAATGAAAAAAAACCAAAATTAGATACACAAGTTGGCCTACATCAGTAATTAACTATCCTAAAATTGATGTCTGACCAAAAATGTGATATCTCCTAGCTTCAATTGAGTTGAAAATCATGCTTTGAACTATGGATATATATCTAGTTCCTCTATAACCCCTTAATTTCAAAAGGTCTAATTCATTAATGAAAAGTTCACATCCATTTTGAAAGTTGAGCATAGAAAACTGTCGTGTAGAACTGCCATAAATTGATGTTCTAGGAGAATTTCCATAACTTCCAACCTATAAGGAGTTAGAACTTTCACTCTAGAAAATAGATAATAACCTAGGCATTATTCAATCTCTAAAGTGAATACACATCCATTAATTATAGAAAATTAGTTACACAGTCTGCAATAGGTACCCAAAAACCAAAAAATGCAGTTTCAACATAACCCAGTTTCAACATAACCCAGTTTCACTAGCAAGACAAAAACTAAAAACATGTAAGATAGCAGTGCAACCTAGGATGCTCTTGCACCAATTATGAAGAAAAATTTTGAGATCCCTTAATAGCTAGTTCATCAATATGGACAAGAAATTTTCTTCCTAGTTGATTGTGATAAAAGTCATATTTAAGCAATCAAACATAGGATTGCATGGGTAAAACCCTTGAGCTATGAAGTGAATATTGAAGATGTCAGGGACATCATTGAGACTTTACTGAATGAGCCAGTTGATCCAAAGGCCACGTACTTTGGCACCTATTAGGAGGCCAAAACTAGGATATCTCTCAAAATAGAGATTCCTTAAATATTGAAGAGAGAAAGGAAAAGAATGGAAAATATTCAGAAGAAATTTGACAAGAAGAATGACCCTCTCATGCTTACAAAAGGAAGAGGAGAGAATAAAGAAAGAAATTCCAATTAGGAGAATTAAGAACCTCCAAAGAAGAAGGTAAAATTAATTATCAAGGCAACACCAAAGAAGACATCACCTAAGAAGGTAACTACTCATGTGATCACTACTACCAAGCCTATAAGGCCAATGAGAAAACTAAATATTTAGGATGACGATGATGAGGAAGAAGAAGCATAGAACATGAAACTAAAGAATCCCCCACCATCCCTTGAGTAGAAATTGAAGACATTAAGGGAAGGAAGTGACATGGTTGGATTCAAATACTTCAGTTATGAATCCAAGAGCAAGGAGGAGAAATAGAAAATAGAAGATGCTTTGGTTGAGAAGATGGCCAAACAGAAGTATGATCTAAATAAATTGAAAGGCCGAGCTCTACATGTCTTACTTAAGTTAGCGTTACAGAGATGAACAAATTTTTGAATACTAAAAGAGATATATTAGAGAAAAATCATTGAAAAGTGTTAAGAAGAAGTCAAGGAGGCTATGACATCCAAGCATGAAAGTAGGCAAACTCCTAGATTTAAATCTTTCCAAATTTTGTCCAGTAAAATAGAATAAATTGTATAGTTTGCAAAAAATATGTAGAGATCTATTTATCAGGTAAATAATAAAGGAGATGAGGATGAAACACCATGTGTAAAAATAATAGAAGAATCTTAACTTTGAGACTTAGGTAATTGAGGAAATAGCTTCCCTACCTACTTCTCCAAACCAAGCCATTATTTCATCAAGTACAAAGAAGGCACAAAATACAAAAAAGGAAAAGGAAAATTCTAAATCCACCCAAGTAGGAAGAAAGGAATAGACTCAAACTACCTCTAGATTAAGATTAACCAAGCAAGAAAAAAAATAAGAGGACAAAAGTAAGAAGGATGTAAACATAGTTGAAACAGAAGATAAAGGAAAAAAATAAGAGGACAAAACTCAACTAAGAGGAGAAGAAGGATAAAGACAAAGGAAAATAAATCAAACTTTCACTAAGTGCAAAGGTCAAGGAAAACAAGAAGGAAACAATAGAAATTGACCTTAACAAAGAGATTGTAATTCCAAATTGGGATCAATCAAATCTCTTTATTGAATAAATGTTAATTATGAGTGAAATCTAGAGAAAAAGGGCTATACAACAAAAACTTAAGGTAGAAAGAGAGAAAGGAAAGGTTCTTGAAAATATCAAAGACACATTCTTGGATGTAATGTAAGTAGAGGTAAACAAGAAATTACCTATTATAGAGTAGTTAATTGATATTGTACATAAGTTTAATAAAGACATAGATGGGAAAGAAAAAAAATAGAAACTAAGAAGGATGTAAACATAGTTGAAATAGAAGATAAAGAAAACAAATAAGAGGACAAAATTCAACCGAGAGGAGAAGAAGGATAAAGACAAGGGAGAATAAATCAAACTTTCACTAAGTGCAAAGGTCAAGGAAAAAAAGAAGGAAACAATAGAAATTGACCTTGACAAAGAGATTGTAATTCCAAATTGGGATCAATCAAATCTCTTTATTGAATAAATGGAAACTATGAGTGAATTGTAGAGAAAAAGGGCTATACAACAAAAACTTAAGGCAGAAAGAGAGAAAGGAAAATTTCTTGAAAATATCAAAGACACATTCTTGGATGTAATGCAAGTAGAGGTAATTGATATTGTACATAAGTTTAATAAAGACATAGATAGGAAAGAAAAACTTTTTCATAGAGTAGAAAGGAAATTTGAGATTTTTTTTATGGAAACTATTGTTAAGAAGATTTCCATTGATCAAGTGGAATTGTCCACTCTCATTGCTACATTAAAAAGGATTGTAAATAATTTGTTGTAACATTATTCACAAAATTATGTGATACATCCAATTTAATAAATGAAATGAAAGATCAACTAGCCAAGATTGATGAGGATTTGAAGAAAAAGTGCTATTCAGTTGGAACTTGAGCCAAGTACTAGCTCCAATCATTTTGTGAAGGTCATATTTTTGGTATATTTATAGGCTAAATTAATAAGGGAAGAAGCCATGATTAGGGAATCATTAATAGATATTCAAAGTATGATACTTCCCCACATGTATAATGCAAAAACAACTTGTGCATGCTAAGACATTCATTCATGACACAAATTTCTTAGTTGTAGATCACTTGATGGAGTTATCAGTGAAGCTTCAGATTGAACTACACATATTGAAGGTATTACAAGAAAATTGAGATAAAGCATCTTCTTTAATTTTGAAAGTGCATCATGATTTCCTCCATCATTTTTGTATAAACTTGTAAAGTCATGTCTTTTGGCATTTTGTAACAAGAAAAAGGGGGAAATGTGTATATAGAAAGTAATAAGGGGGAAATATGTAAAGTAGATGTACAAGTATAAAGAAATAAGTGTAAAAATATAGTTGAACAAAAAGATTTTTGAAAAATCAGATTTCATTCAGCTATGATTGAGGCACATTTTTTCAGTTCAAAATGAGTTGCAAATCCTAGTATACGGAAAGGGAGAGTTTTGAATGAAAATATTGGATTAAAATTTTTTGTTTGGATTGAAGGTGGAATTGAACATGATAAGTTTTTTTGTCACTAATTCCAAAATGGGGGATTGTTGACCCTATGGCAAGATATATTATTAATTAGTGCCAAAACACTTAGTCATTATTTAGGGAGATCAGTTAATAATATAACCAAGCTTTGCTTGAGACACCATAACTTAGTATAGCCTGTGCAGATTGAGAAGATCATGTGTATTTGTATCAGAAAATAAAATTGCAAACAAAAGATCATCTTGATCATTGCATCCTAACAATTGTATCACATAAAATTCTCTAACATGGTGGAGCCTACAGTCCTTTGTAAAATCTCCTAACAGAGTACTTACTTCATTTTATAATACAATCTTTTCACAAGGTGGACCTATCAATCGTTTATAATCCTAATAGTGTAGATCACCATAAGTTATCAATTGTAAGCCATAATAGGTCAACTTTGTTACTTTAGTAGTGAAGAATTGTCAGCTTCATCCTTGCCCTAGTTTTTCCTTCACCTTGGAGAGTTTTTGGGCTACCTGATGCAGGAGCATCTTGGTTTTACTCAGTGACTATTTTGGAGTTCATGGGAGGAGGCTCTAAGAGTTTAGGGTTAGGGTTTAGGGTCTAGAAATTTGGTACCTATTTCAGGTCACATAATTAATTTTTTGTAATGAGTTAGAGGTTGAAAATTTTAGGGATTTAAGAGGACCTAGATTTCTACCCACGGTTCAAAGCATGATTTCTAATTCATCGGGAGATGGGAGATATCACAATTTTCCTAAGACATCAATTTTAGGAATTTAATTATTATTGTTCGACGACTTGTGGCATTTAATTTGTGTAACTATATTTAATTTGTGTTCTAGGCTGACTTGTGGCTTAGATTGGTATAAGTAGGGGTTTTGAGGGATTCTTTAGTCATTTTTCATTCAGATGGGGAGTGAATGGACAGTAGCTCATGGGAAAGTTTTCCTAAGTCTGTAAGCAAAGTGTCAAATGTGAGGCAATTTATAGCAGGATTGTGATGAGATTGTGAATGTGTGGACAAAGTGCCAAATGTGAGGCAGTCTATACTTGGATCTTAGATTGAGTTTGAGAAGAGCTAGTAGCTATGGCTTAGAAAACAAGGAGATTTCTTGGTGGGCTTGCAAGCACAAGTTGAGATCTTCCTTGGGTGTTTCTACCAAAGTGAGGTTCTGGACTAGCTAGGGTTTGGATTGGATCTTGAGAGATCTTGTAGAAATTTTTACCTACTTTGTATTTGGCCATAACTGGGAAGGCCTTATAGCTTGACACATTGCATGTAATCAGTTATATATATTTATGAATTAAGAATTGTAAGTTGGTATCAGATCTAGCATTGTTTCTTCTTGTTGTTGTGTTTTCGTTGCATGGTTTTATAGCAGGGGGCTAGGACATCTCCTTTGGAGATTCTCCTACCTTGCACTGTGTCAGGTGGTATCAGAGTGAAGGTTGTTCCTGAGTGTGTGGACAGATCACTGAAGTTGAGGCAGTTTGCACCAGGACTTGGGTTGGAGAAGTAGATCTGATTTGATCTTGATTTGGTGGTGGATTTCCTTTCTGGAGTCCTAGATCTCTTGGTTTTGAGGTGTTAGATTGTGGTTCTAGCTTGCAATTATAGAGGTCTTACAAATGGGTTGATGGATGCAAAGATGGATGAATAATCTTGTTGAGGCATGATTGTAGAGAATTTTTGGATTGCAAATCCGTGGTCCTAAACTTGTGATGTCGTTCCTAACTGTTCATGCAAGGTGGCAGGTTGCGATCTAACTTGCAAATAATTCAAGGTTGTCACTGTTAGAATCTGATAAGATTAATAACCCAGAAAACTAGTGCAAAGAATAAATATCTAAACTATGAATGCAAATGATACAAAATCAAAATAGCATCATAGAGTTAGTCTCCAAGAGAGTAATGCAAATGTTGGAAGCAAAATAGCATTAAGAGGATGCAAAAACAAGAGATGCAATACAAGCTAGGTAGCATGCTTATATAGGCTAGGAAGAGGGAGGAGGTGGCAACACCAACCAATGAGGAGCAACCATCTATCGAACTAAAGATAGCAAAGTATCTTCCCAAAATAGCTAATGGATGCTCACATGTAGGAAGGTGACACCTCACAACCATTCACCTAATAAGACATGCTTTATTAACCTAAGTGAGATTATTAAAAGTGTAGGAAAAACCTAGCAAAAAAGGAAAAATAAAAAAACTACACTAACAATCACAAGGAGCATGGGAAGGATTTGTTGTAGAGGGCTTTTGAAGATCTTGGGAGATGGCTCTTAGAGGATTGGACCTTGAGATGATTGCAAAACTCCATGATATAGTGGAGAGGAATTTTTCTAAGATGTTTTCTCAATTGGATGCTAGATTGGCTGATCAAGCTAAGAAGGTTAAGGTGGTAGAATTTAGTTTTGTTGATCAGTTTGTGGAGTCTGATACGAAACCTGCAGAATAGCTGGAAGTTGTTGCTAAAGATATTCCTAACCTTGTTGATGCTAGGATGGACATTGGTTTTCATGATTAGTTGGATGAGTCTGACATGGAAATTATAGAGCACTTGGTCGTGAATGATTTGGTTGATATTGGTGGTGAGTTGTGTGTTGTAGAGAATCTTGTTGTAAGTAATGAGATGGTTGGTGTTGAGAGTTTGGCATGTGTTGATGGAGATCTTCATGTTGCTACTAAAGTGGATTTTGTGGCTGATATAGAGTTCATTGCTACTGGTGTGGATTCACTAGTTGTTGTTGTGGATGAGGATTTTATGTTGAAGAATTATGTTCAGTTTGTTTCTAGGAGTGAGCATGTTGATTGGATGGTTGAGATTCTAGAGTTTGATGGAGTGATGGAGATGTGGATGATTTGCATATTGGTTTTCTTTTCCCTGTTGGAGTGGAAGCCTTTGGTGAAGATGAAGATGGTGAGTGATCTTTCTTTGGGCATCAAAGTGTGGGACACACTTTCCTACTTACCTAGGGAGTCTGATGCAGGAGCATCTTGGTTTTACTTAGTGACTATTTTGGAGTTCATGGGAGGAGGCTCTAAGAGTTTAGGGTTAGGGTTTAGAGTCTAGAAATTTTGTGCCTATTGCAGGTCACATAATTAATTTTTTTTAATGAGTTAAAGGTTGAAAATTTTAGAGATTAAAGAGGACCTAGATTTCCACCTATGGTTTGAAGCATGCATTCTAATTCAACTGGATCTAGGAGATATCACAATTTTCCTAATATATCAATTTTAGGGATTTAATTATTGTTGTTGGCTGACTTGTGGCATTTAATTTGTGTAACTCTATTTAATTTGTGTTCTAGGCTGACTTGTGGCTTAGATTGGTATAAGTAGGGGTTGTGAGGGAGTCTTTAGTCATTTTTCATTCAGATGGGGAGTGAATGGAGAGTAGCTGATGGGAAAGTTTTCCTGAGTCAGTAAGCAGAGTGTTGAATGTGAGGCAATTTACAATAGGATTGTGATGAGATTGTGAATGTGTGGACAGAGCATCGAATGTGAGGTAGTCTATACTTGGATCTTGGATTGAGTTTAAGAAGAGCTAGTAGTTGTGGCTTAGAAAATAAGGAGATTGCTTGGTGAGCTTGCGAGCACAAGTTGAGATCTTCCTTGAGTGTTTCTACCAAAGTGAGGTTCTGGACTAGCTAGGGTTTGGATTGGATCCTGAGCGATCTTTGCAGAACCTTTTACTTGCTTTGTATTTCGACGTAACTAGGAAGGCCTTACAGCCTGGCACATTGCATGTAATTAGTTATATATATTTATAAATTAAGAATTGTAAGTTGGTATCAGATCTAGCATTATTTCTTCTTGTTGTTGTGTTTCTACTGCATGGTTTTATAGCAGGGGGCTAGGACATCTCCTTTGGGGATTCTCCTAGCTTGCACTGCGTCATTACCAAATATTGTGTCAAAGTGTTATGGTTTTTATTTATTTATTTATTTATTTTAATGCATGAAATTCTATTAGAAAATCTAATAAAGAAATTAAAAAGAAATCAAAGTGAAAAGTTTTAAGTGGTCCCTGATTCAACCCCACCCCCTCTCAGTCACCTATCTATCATTACATCTCCAACACTAAGATGAAATATAGATGTTATTTTATAGTTTTTTTGACCTCCCTAAAATGAAACAAAAAGAACCCAACAATAGATGAAGTTAAATTTGAACCATCAATCCATGCTTCTATAAAAATTAATCAACAACCTAAGTTCAAAATCAATCTATGGTTCCTTTCACCCATTGTTTCTAAGACTATTGAGGAAATAATTTGAAATCATTTGGAAATTAATGAGTTAAAGTTTCTATTTTCAAAAAAATTTCCTTTTCATAAGTACTTCCTATGTTTTTAGTGTGATCATAGAAAGGAGAAGAAGATGCTACGAAGAGAAGTTGCAGAGAACTATGGTTTTCCATAGGAAGGCATTGCAAGCAATTGTGAGCTTGTAAAACTAAGTTCTTTTGTCCAGCCTACAAAATTTATTTTTGTAATTAATAAAATTATTAATTACCTTCACAATTCTATTATCATAAACAATAGAATGTTTCCCAGGAGGGATTTTAATAGAAAAACAGATTACTAAGATAAGCTTGTGTGTGATGATTTTATGGAACAATCAAACATGTCCACAAATGATTATTCAAAGGGAGAGAAAATTATTCTTTCCTCACCTTGTCTCCAGATTGTTGAGGGTTTATATGAGAGAGGAAATTGGGTGTGTGATGTTAAGACAAAAAAAGAGTGGTTTGTATCTTTTCAAGACTTGGCATTCACAAAGAAATTCATATGCCCCACATAGTAATGTTTAGAATTTTGACCTATAAAAATTAGTAGTAGTTAGTTTTTTTTATTGGTATGTATCTCTTAACTCAAATTACAAAGATATATGATCCAATGCTTAGATTTGTGCTAGATCTTAATGGTAATTATCTTGTAAATTTCATAACAGAGGAGATTCATGATATTTTTGGATTGGATCCACCTTTTAATTTCAATGAGGCCATCAAGTTTTAGAAGTTGCAAGAATTGTATGAAACCTAGTGAGCTTATCTTGGGAATGGATCTTTAAAGGAAAGTTTTGCAATTTTTGGGGATCTAACTTTGGTTGTAGTATCTGTTGGAATCTTTTAGGATAACTAGGAGGGTGGGTGAATTAGTTATCCAAGGACCAGATGTAGAAATAAAAATTTTCATAGTTTAGTGGACCCATATCCATAAAACATTTTCATCATGCATGCATCCATTGAATCATACAATCACTTAAAATTTTAGGTTACTATCAAATCAATTTTTTAGAAATGTACACATGAAATATAATAGATTCAATAACATATTTGACATAATAGTTTAAAAAACCAATTTGGGAAAAACCACCAGTAACACAGTATTCATTCTCACTCCTCTAAAGTGATGCCTTGTGAAAGAACAACCATGTTAAAGGTTACAATGTACACTATTCCATGTGACCCCGTTAAAGGATTACAATCACCCTATTAGGAGTGAGTCTTATTAGAGGACTTTAGATCATTCACTTGGAATGTCACCCAGTTAAAATATTTACAAATGACCGTTAGGTCAACCTTAATCCAAAGGATTTACACTAGATTGATACAATGATTAGAAAGTAATAGTAAGGCTTGATTTGATAACAACTTACAACCCACTTGCATATTATAGATCTATGTTTTAGTCGTCCATTTTGCTTGGCTTTCACACACTTTATCTCTAATAGCTTATTCACCCTTCAAGCATCCATATCCTTAAGCCTTCTTGCCAATATAGTCTCTTATCTTAGGTCACTAAATAAAGAAATACCCTAGACTCCTTTTCTTCCTTAGGTTTTCACACATGTCAACCTTTTCTTTTGACTAGCCATCTCTATAAATAGAAAATTAAGATATTTTATCATTTATCCTCCATTGTCCATTTTAGGGTTAGATTGGATTAGGTAGGACTCAATGAATCTACCCATCATTTCATTTCATTCCCTTCTAGAAACTTCTTCTTTAGTTATCTTTGAACTTGCCTCAAAATAGTTCACCTTAATTTCTATGCCACTAGCTCATCAATCTTATCTTCCACATGGTTCTCACAATCTGAGAAATGAAACTTGATATCTTAGATTCATCAAATTCATGATCTTTCTCTTAATGATGACACTCAAAATTAACTTGCTTTTGATGCTTGACACAAACTGCATTGCTTGACATCCACTATCAAAAGACTTAGCATAAACTAAAGTTTACTAGTGCTTGACATCAACTAAACTTTACTCAGTCTAGACTATATCACTTGGCTTACAGTGAACTTAGACTTTTCTTAGTTTCAACTAATTTTTTTTCTTAGGTTACAATAAATTTGTTGAGCACCTTTTGTGCAAATTGTTAAGCTTGACAAAAATACTTTGTTTAACTTGTTCTTCTAAACTTAATCAATGTGTATATCCTTTGCAACCTTAATTATATTATCAATGCACTATAATATCACTATCTTAACTAATCCTTGTACTCCTTTTTCGTATCCTAACTCAAACTTTTCTTTAGGTGCCATTGTTACCTCATTTGATCAAATCATCTTCATCAATCAAACAAATGATAGTATTCAAATCATCTAAGTAATTGTCTTACCAACAAGTAGCAAGTTTGACATCAGTGAACAAATAATGATTGAAACACATTGTCATATTGATATTAATCTATTTTCAATAGTTATCCCTAATCCATTCTTTAAGACATATTTTAATTCTCATGTCCTATCTATTTATATGTTCTTTTGTAAGGTTTTTACTAAAGATGAAAAAAATCAATTCATATCCATTATATGTACATGGTGGTGCAAATCCTATATTATGGTGCTAACATAAATTTTTATTTTTCCCATTATATTGGTGAATAAATTCAAATTTTCCTAGTGGGAATTAAGAGAGAAAAGGTTGAAAAACCTTTTGGATGGTACTTTTGTTGTGATGCGGAGACTAATCAGACTTGAAGGTTTATTCATGCAATTTTCCCCCCATATTTTTTCTATGGGGGTTTGGGGTAGCACCCCCAAGATGGGGTCAAGGGGTAACACCCTCGGTGCACTCCCTTTCACAGTACAAGGTGGGGTTGAGGGCAACACCTCCACATGGTTTTTGGTGGGCAACATCCCCGAAGCAAAAATGGCCTTATATTATAAAAGGTAGTGGATGTTATTTTCCTATTGGACAACTTATTCTTGCTCTAATATTGTAAGTTGTAAAAAGCTTGTATAAAAAGGATTAGGGTTAGGGATTTCATAGTGTAATGGTGATTTTGTAGCTTCTTGTAGTGGTATTGAGCTATAAGGGATTGCATATTGTAATCCATAATAATAATAATATTATAATTTTCATTGGTGGATATAGTCTAGGGATTGGGTGAACTATGTTAAATCTTGATTTCTTGTGTTCTCTTCTATGAGATCTATTATTTTATGATATTGGTTATATTTACACGTAACTGTTATTTGTATTTGAGGTTATTCCTCACAAGTGGTATCATAGCTAGAAGGTTGTCTTTTTTTTTTACCTAGACTAATGTCATTTTTTTTAGCTATCCTTATATAAAATTCTCATGGTTGAGTGGGAGTGATGACAGATGACGGGAAGCTAAAGGTGGAGAATTTTAATGGGAAGAAATTTATTTCAGTTATGAAAAATGCAAATGTAGAACTATCTTTATTAGAATGACTTATGGAAGCCATTAGAAAAAAATGTAAAGAAATAGGGAACTATGATAGATAAGGAATAGATTATTTTAGATAGAAAGACACTTGAAAGAATTTGATTATGCTAGGCAGCATCATTGACATTTTACAAAAATAAAGATGATAGAAGAGTTGATGTATACCCTAGAAAAACTATATGAAAAGTCCTCCACTTCAAACAAGCTATTTCTCAAGAACCATTTATTTAATATGAAGATGCCAAAAGGTGGATTTATTGTAGATCATTTAAATGGGTTTAATACTATTACTAGTCATTTATCTTCTATGGGTACTAATTTTGATGAAGAAATTAGGGCTCTCTTGATTTTGTGTTCTTTTCTTGAAAGTTGGAATGACTTGGTAATGGCTATGAGTAATTTTGTTTCTAGATCTAATACCCTAAAATTTGATGATGTGATTGGTGTTATTCTAAGTGAGGAAACTCCTAGGAAAACCTCAGGTGAATCTACATTAGGAAGTTCTTTGAACACACAAAGCAAAGGTAGAATGACTAAGAGAGGAAATAATTCTAGAAATCATAGGAAATCAAGAGAAAAGTCAAAGGGGAAGAGGTCTCAATCTAGAGGACCAAGAGATTTTTGGTACTATGGTAAACCAGGGCATAAGAAGAAAGATTGTTGGACTCAAAAGAAAAATGAAGGAGATAAACCAAAATGGAACAAGGATGTGGTAAGTAACAAATCCAAAGAGGATGCTTTGCTTCTTTTTTTAGAGAGTGTTGATGATTCATGGGTTTTAGATTCTGGTGCTTCATTTCATGCTACACCTCATAGAGGTTATTTTATTGATTATGGCCAAGGCGATTTTGGGCTTGTTTATTTGGGGGATAATGAACCATGTCAGATTGTTGGAAAAGGAAAAGTTAAGATTAAGCTGTAAAATGTGAATCATTGGCTACCACATGAGGTAAGACATGTTCCAAGGCTGAGTAGGGATTTAATTTCAGTAGGTCAACTTAGTGATGAGGGTTATGCAGTTTCTTTTAATGATAAAAAGTGGAAGGTTTTAAAAGGTTCCCTTGTAGTAGAAAAAGGTGCGAGAATAGGCACCTTATATCTTTGTGCAAGTCCTACTATTCCTTCTACTTTGATTGCTTTAGAGAAAAATATATGTTTAGGAACAATTGTTGTAGTTGAGCAGGGAGAAAAAAAAAATGTTGTAGATTATAATACAATACTATGATACCATAGACTTGGACATATGAGTGAGAAAGGTCTGAAAGTACTTCATTCAAAGAAAGTTTTACTAGGTTTGGAATGTATTAATATGGATTTTTGTGAAAGGTGTATGTATGGAAAACAAAAGAGAGTGAGTTTTATAAAGATTGGGAAGGAAAAAAAAAGGGATAGATTAGAGCTTGTGTAGACAGATGTATGGGGTCCAAATTAGGCATCTTCCCTTGGTGGCTCTCATTATTATGTTACATTTATTGATGATGCAACTATAAAAGTATGAGTTTATTTTCTTAGATAGAAATCTAATGTATTTCAAAATTTTAAGAAATGAAAATGCTTGGTTGAAAATAAGAGTGGTAAGAAATCAAAATGTCTTAGATTTGATAATGGTGGTGAGTATTGCAGTCATAAATTTGAAGATTACTGCCCCACTAATGGTATTCATAGACATAAGACTATTCCAAGGACTCCATGAGAAAATGGAGTGGCTAAACACATGACCATGACTATAATGAAGCATGCAAGAAGCATGAGGTTGCATGTAGGGTTTCTCTTAAACATGTGGGGAGAGACTATTAATATTGTTGTATATTTGTTTAATAGAGATCCCTCTACTCCTTTGGGTTGTAGTGTTCTAGAGGAAGCATGGACTGGTAAGAAGATGAGTTATTCTTTTCTCAAAACCTTTAGTTGTGTAGCATTTTCTCATACAGGTTCTGAAAATAGAACCAAGATGGAAGCTAATTCAAAGAAATGTGTATTTTTTGAATTTGGTATTGATGAATTTGGTTATAGGCTTTGGGATTTTGAAAATCATAAAATTGTAAGAAGTGAGGATGTCATATTCAATGAGAAAGTATTGTACAAAGATCCATTATAGCAACATGAGAAGAAAGAAGATGATTATGTAGTACTGGATGATACTCCAAAAGATGATATTCCAACAATTCCTCATGATCTGCAACAACTACAACAACAAGTACCACACACTCTAGTGAATGTTAGATGGTCAACAAGGCTAAGTAGACCTCTAGAAGGATTTTCTCCTTTTTTGCATTCTATTTACTGATGTTGGTGAACTTGAATGTTATGATGAAGTTATGTGAGTGGATATAAAGATTTAGTGTGAGTCTACAATGAAAGAAGAAATGGACTCTTTTCTGAAAAATAAGACTTGGGATTTATATAAGTTTCTTATAGGTAAATGAGCTTTATGGAATACATGGGTTTATGCTGAAAGAAGAGGATGGAGGTAAGAAAATATTGAAAGCCAGGTTAGTTGTAAAAGGATTTGCATAGAAAAAGGGGATTGATTTTGATGAGATATTCTCTCTAGTTGTTAAAATGACTTCTATTCATACTATTTTATGTATTATAGCTATTTAAGATTTGCATATTGAGTATCTTGATGTTAAGACAACCTTCCTTTATGGTGATTTGGATGAAGATACACACGCACACACACACACACACACACACATATATGTATATATATGTATACATATATATATATATATATATATATATATATGTATACATATATATATGTATATATGTATATATGTATACATATATATATGTATATATGTATATATATACATATATATCTATATATACATACATATATATATCTATATATACATACATTGTATATATGTATGTATATATAGATATATATATATGTATATATATAGATATATATGTATATATAGACATATATACATATATATATGTACACATATGTATACATACATATATATGTATACATGTATATATACATATATACATATGTATGTATACATATGCATACATACATACATACATACATACATACATATAAGCCATAGGGATTTGAGGTCAATGGTAAGGAGAACATAGTGTGTAGATTGAATAAAAGTTTATATGGCTTTTAGCAGGCACCTCAAAAATGGTATCTAAAATTTGACAATTTTATGCATAAGCATGAATATAGTAGGTTTCATTCATATCATTGTGTTTATTTTAAGAGGTTGAATGATTAAAGCTACATTTTTTATGTTTATATGTTGATGATATGCTTGTAGTTGGGTCTAACATGAATCACATCAAGGAGATGAAATGCTAGTTAGCACATTTATTTTCTACAAAGGATTTGGGGGCAGCAAAACAAATCCTTGGTATGAAAATTTGGAGAGATAGGAAGAAAGAGACACTAGCATTATCTTAGGCTGATTATATTTAGAAGATGTTGCAATGTTTCTCTATGGAGAATGCTCACATTGTTAGCACACCTTTACCTGGTCATTTGAAATTGACTAAGGAGATGTGTCTAAGGATGCAAGAAGAGTAGGCTAAGATATCTAAGGTACTTTATGCTTCAACTGTAGGAAGATTGATGTATGTGATCATATGTACAAGGCTAGATATTGTACATGTAGTGGGAGTCATTAGTAGATATATGAGTCATCTAGGAATTGAGCATTGGAAGTAGTAAAATGGATTCTCAAATATTTGAGAGGAATATTTAGTATGTGTTTACATTTTGGGGGCTCTACTATTGATTTTGAGGGTTATGTTGACTCAAATTTTGCAAAGGGTGGTAATACTAGGCAGAGTACTATAGGTTATGTAATTACTATTGGTGGGACTGTAGTGAGCTAGGTTTCTCAATTGTAGAAGGTTAATGCTTTATCCACTATAGAGATAGAGTAGGTTGTTGCTACAGAGGTGGTCAAGGAGATGATATGGATTCAGTTCTTCATAGAAGAGTTGGGACACCCATAGAGGGATAATTATTTGTTCATGAATAACTAGAGTATCATTCATCTTGTTAAAAATTTAGCTAAACATTCAAAGAAAAAACACATACATTTGTGGTACCATTTCATTTGGCTAGTTTTGGATGATGGATATTTAAAGCTAGAGAAGATACATATAGATGATAATCCAGTAGATATATTTACCAAGGCGGTAATAAGGGAGAAGCTAAACTCCTCTTCAACTTCGATTGGTCTTTTAGACTGAATAGAATAAAAGAGCAATAGAGTCCTGGGTGGTTTGGTAATCTAATGGGAGCTAGAGGCTTAGTGTGCTATGATTAGTCTCCAAGTAGGAGGTTATTATTGTGGAGTCAAATTAGTCTCCAAGTGGGAGATTGTTGTGATGTGGAGCCTAATCGAAATCCAAGGTTTTTTTAGCACAATTTTCTCCCCATATTATTTATATAAGGGTTTAGGGGTAGTGCCTCCAAGATGGGTTCTTGAGGAAGCTCCCTAGGTGTGCTCCTTGTTGTAGTACAAGGTGGGGTTGAGGGGCAATGCCCTTGTGGTTTTTGAGGGTAGCTCGCTTGAAGCCAAAAAGGATTTTATATTATAAAATGTGTTGACTATTATTTTCCTATTGGATGACTTATTCTAGCCCTAATTTTGTTAGTAGTAGAAACCTTGTATAAAAAGGGTAGGGTTAGGGATTTCATAATGTAATTGTGATATTGTAGCTTCTTGTGGCAGCATTGAGTTGTAAGGGATTGCACATTGTAATCACTAGATAATAATAATAAGATTGGACTTGTTGTTAGTGGACATAGCTCAAGGATTGGGTGAACCACATTAAATCTTGGTGTCTTATTTTCTCTTCTGTACGATCTATTATTTTTTGATAATGTTTATATTTGCATGTAACTATTATTTTTGTTTGAGGTTAATCCTAACAACTTTATGCTTATGCATGAGAGTGATATTACAAAAGAAATGGATAGGGATGTATTACCTATCAAATTGTATAGTGTAGACATGTCATGGGATTGGGAAGATGCCAATTTTGTCAGGTTTGATAGATACTTTTCTACCAAATTGAGAGTATTCTTGTCACTACATAACTCAAGAGTCCCAAAACTACTCCTTGATTTCATTAGGCCAAAGGAGTTTGCTAAGGATTTGAAGATTGTGCATAATTGGGGAGACATTATTCCCTACTTTTCTTCCACATTTTTTAGAGTGTACAATTTTCAAGGAACTCCCCATGTATTTCCCTATAAGGTCCCCTTCAAGATTAGTGTTGCAGAGGTATTATGGTAGATTGGTAGTTTACAAGAAGCAGAGTTAATAAGGAGGTCCAAATGTGCAAATTTTTCCTTCATTCACTATTGCACATAATTTTTTGATCACAAAGAGAGGATGAATATATTTGGATAAAGTTTTGGAACCTTATAGAATGGAAAAATCTCATTTTAGGTTTTTTGAACCCGATGGATTCAATGAAATGATTTGACAAAGAATTAAGGCTAAAATCTTGAACCACCAATTTTATTTTCCTAAAGATATAATTAGAAACGAATACTCTTTGCAGGAATGGGAAGTTAAGAAAGAAAAGTGGAGGATCTAAGAAAGGGCCTTAAAAATTATAATTTCTTTTGATAAGGACTATAATCCCTTAAAATATGCAAAAATTGGGGGTGATAAACTAAGAAAATAGATGAAACATTTTGGATAAATTATGAATATTCTAAATGAGAAAGGGCCATGGTTATGAGTACAAGTCTTGATCAAGAAAAGGAGGTAATGGAGAGGGTTGCACTTACTCACACTATTTCTCTTTGTCAATAAACTCTACAAAGGAAGACATGGTATATTATTGTGAAATTAGAAGAAAGCACTAGTAGGAGAAGAGAAGGATCAGAGGGTAGACCTACATCTCCCTTTACATCAAATGTTCCTCCTCCCTCAAAACATAAAATATTTCCATAAAAAATTCCTCCATTACAATCTACTTCAAATAGGTAGAGAGTTGAAGAGGAAACCTCGTCAGGTGTTCATCTTTCCAATCCCCAATGCATTATCAAACTAAAAAAATAAGGGTTGAGTAATTGATGTAATTGGGAAATTAAGGGGACCTAATAGTTACCAAGGATGAATTAGAAGAAGGAATGTCTAAAGATCCTACAACACAAATTAAAATAATGGGCCTCACTATGGGGGATTTTAAGGGAAAATAAATGGACCTTATTGTTAAATAGGCATGTGACAAGTTATTAGCAGATGATAGGTTTGTTGGATCTAGGGCCTTTATCCAATTTTTTTGGAGGTTCAATACTTATAGTTTTGAGGGAAGATGTTATAAGATAAAATCAAAGCAACCTAAAAAGAGGCCTCTATCATAAGAGAGTAAATTAAAGAAAAAATGAAGGAGTTTGGAAAAATTACTCCAGAAGAGGGAAGAATGACAATAAGGGAAGTAGAAGTGTTGATCCTTCCTAAGTGGGATATTATGGATGCCATCATTTTTATGTTGTTAGGAAGGAGAAAAATACTAAGTATAGAATAGAGGAAGAAGCCAAATCAACATCTAGAGGTGTAAAATATAGTAAGGATCATGTTACACTAGTCATGTGGTCACGAAAAAAGAGACATAAATCCAAGCAACATAAATTCCCTAACGTAGACCAGGTGGGAAGTTTAATGATGAGAAGAGTGGGGAGAAAATTAGGAGTTGAAGTATCATATATGGTTGAGATATTGAAGATTTTTCATTTACCACTACTAAAAAAGAGAAACAAATTTTGGATGAATTAAATCATGGGTATGAAATGGTTATGGTGGTGCATGGTGTGGAAAGAAGGAAAAAAGTGAGTTAATGCAAAACATGGATATGTATGAAAACCAACAAGTTAGGTAAAAGTAAGTGGATTAATATTCTCATAAAATGATTGCATCATCACCTACCCCACCACCTCCTACTAGTCCTATTATTGAAATTCCTCAAACTCCATTACATATTTTAGAACAATTAAATGAAGGGGTGGAGGATGAGAAGGCCAATCTAAAATCCTTACAAATAAATGTGGCATAGTAATCTGAAGAGAAAATATAAGATACAATATTTTATTTTGTAAGCATAATTGATACCAAGATTTTCCATTATTCGATGTCAAAGCTAGTCGACATTGGGGTTTCTTTTAGTAAGAATGAGATTGTATCAAGACAAATTTTGGGTAAATGGATTAGTAAGAAATATGAATTAAATGAGATTTATTCATCCATCAAGGAGAAATCACAAGTTGAGGAATTAATGGTGAAGACATATAATCATCTGGAAAACCTATTGTAATTTGATATCAAAAGGGAGTTAGTGAAAAGAAGGGTAAGGTTTATTTTTTTTTAAAATATGGCAGTAAGATTTTTGAATTTTTCTCTTATATCATAAAAATACAAATAATATGATAGCTTGAGAAGGATGGGAAGGAGAACTAAGTGCAACCCTCAACCATAAGATGAATGAAATAATAAATAATGCTGACAATTTTTTATTCACAAGAATTTTTGAGGAGATTGTAAGGGATGAGATATTTTTAAGTCTTCAGTTCTAAAATAAAATAATTGAAGGAAAAGTGGAAAGATACTATGATGAAAGAAAAGGACGATATTGAATTCAATTTGCCTAAGGATATGGTTTTCAATGATAGGGTGACAAAATATGGTCCAAAAGGGAATAATCCACAAGTGGTAATTGATGTTCAAGAGCACAAGAAAATAAAAGATGATGCACCACCACCTAAAGCTATGGCCCTAATGTAGCATAGGGTAGGAGAATCCCCAAAGGAGATGTCCTAGCCCATAGCAAATAACCACATAGCAAAAACACAATAACAATGCAAGATCTGATACCAAATTACAATAATTTATTCAAAAAAATATAATTGATTACATGCAATGTGTTTGGTTGTAAGGCCTTCCTAGTTATGGAAAAATACAAAGAACTTACAATAATATTTTTTCAAGATCCATCCCAAACACTAGCTAGTCTAGATCCACACTCTAGTAGAAACCTCCAAAGAAGATCTCAACTTGTGCTTGCAAGCCCACTTAGCAATCTCCTTTTTTTCCAGGTTGTAACCCTAGCTCTCCTCCAACTTCATCCAAGATCTAAGTGTAAACTACCTTACATTTGGTGCTCTATCCATATGGTCATAGCTCCATCATAATCCTACTATAAACTACCTCACATTCGGTGCTCTATCCATAGACTTGAGAAAACTTGCTCTTTAGCTACTCCCTACACTCACTCCTCTTTTGAATGAATCAATCACTCCATTAATAAATGACTAAAACACTCCAAAAAACCCCTTATTTATACCCAAATAAGCTACAAGTTGGCCACAACACAAATTAAATACCCATACATAAATTAAATGCCAAAATTCAGCTTCCAATAACAATTAAATATCCAAAATTTGATACTCTAGAAAAATCATGATATCTCCTAGCTCCAATTGAATTAAAACTCATGCTTAAAAATAAATGTATTAATTTAGGTCCTCTAAAATTCCTAAAATGCACAAAGGCTTATTCTTTAAGGATATATGTGCATCCATCCCATAAGTCATGCACATAAACTTGTCATGCAAACTACTAGAAATGGATACTCTAGGAGAGTTGCTATATCTCCCAACATATAATGAATTAGGAGTTTCAACTTTGATAAAAGAAAGTATTCTAGGCCCTCTTTAATCCATACAATAAAAATATTCTCATTCATTAGGAATAATTAGTTACATGGCCTGCGATAGGCACTTAAAAACTAGAAAATACAGTTCCAACTACAAGGTAAAAACAACTCAAACTTCAACTCAATCCATCCAATCTCTATGAAATCATGAGGAAAGGTTCTCCAATGTGTCTCCAACACATCCATAACCATGAAAATAATAACTCCACCAAAATCAAGCTTAACTATCCTACATCAGACTCCCTACGTAAATAGAAAAGTATGTACCATACTTTGATGCCCAAAGGAAGATTTGCAACCAACTTCATCTTTACCAAAGGCTTCCACTTCATCAAAGTCAGTAGAAAAAATATGAGAATCAACCATCTATGCTTCATCTACTAAAACATTAGAATCAAATACATATCAATAACTCAATCAACATACTCACACCCAAGAACAAATTGAACAAAATGCTTCATCAACAAACCCTCATCTACATTAGCAACTAGTGAATCCACAACAACAAAAAAAAATCCCACATTAGTAGCAAAAAGCTCCACATTAGTAGAAATATGTAGATCTCCATCAGCACATACTAAACTCACAACACTAGCAATCTTATTGCTCACAACAAGATGCTCCACAACATATTGTTAGGATAAACTATAGACAGAAATAAAAACTACATGCAAATATAACCAATAACAGAAAAATAATAGATCACATAGATATGAACACAAGGCACCAAGATTTAACATGGTTCACCCAATCCCTAGGCTACATCCACCAAACAGTAAGTTTGATCTTATTACAATCCAGTAATTACAACCTGATTACAATTTGTAATCCCTTACAGCTCAATACTGCCGCAAGAAGCAATTTTGCATCACAACATAATGAAAATACCTAACCCTAAACCCTTTTATGGGTGAACCCACAATAATGGGTTCCACTTTAGTGGGACAAACAAAAATGAAAAAAAATTCAAAATGAGAAATTGAGTTCGCAAAAACATGATTTGCATGTTCACGCAAACATAGGTTCACGCAAACATGGTAAACGTGTTTGCGCGAATGCCATGTTCGCACAAACATGCAAAATCATAAAAATTTTAACCTTTTTTTTCTTTTTTTCTTTTTTTTTCTCTTTTGACTGCCATAATTGTAGAAGAATGATCTCCCACTATAAAATTAAAAATGTCAAAATGTGCTTCTTAGAGCAAGCTTTCCAATGACTATAATTTTATTACATAATTTAATCATTAAGACTTTCAAATATGAGTTGAACTCATTATAGGTTCATTACCGATTGAACATCAACCGACTTTGACACCTTGGGAAAATTAGTAAATTAGGTCAAAAAAAATTTGAAAAATATGGAGGCACTAGCTTATTGAGATACCTTTCTATTCAAAAAAAAAAAAATGGTTTATGATAAATTGACTTCAAATTATCTGTGTCAAACGAAACGTATGTCTAAATTACAGTTCATGTCATTTCAAAACTTCATAAACTATAAAATATTCAACAAAAATAAATAAAACCAAATGCAAAAACTGGATATTGATGCTACAAATCCAACGCAGAAAGAATTACTTCATTATCATTTCTAGAAAAAAAGTTATGTGTGTCAAACAGACTGTCACTTTTTAAAATATTGAATTTTATTATGTTCCACTTTTTGGAGGAGCTAAAAAAATTGACATAAATAATTTTTTTTTTAAGATTAAAAAATATGGTTACAAAGTAGGAACAAAGTACTCAAAATCACTAGTTTATGGCATCTTGAAATTATTTATAATTTTGGAGATATAGTCACGTGAACGTGACGTTTGTTGCAAAAATATTGATTTCAGAGTCAAAATTGGTCAAAAAGTGGAACCCATTATTGTGGGATCACCCTTGTACAAGTATTTTATCCATTTTAGGGTTACAACATGTCAGCCATATGTCAGGCATAATATGTCAGCTACAATGTTGGCCACAGCCCAAATTTTTTTCGGGGTGATGCCCTGAACCCCACTAATTATGAAGTATGTACAGTACTTTCTTGATCAATCATCATAATCTAACAGTCTCCCACTTGGGGACTAATTAGGCTCCACACTAAACAAGAATCTCCCACTTAGAGACTGATCCTGTAGCAATACCACTACCACATGGGGCTCCCACTGGATCAAACCACCCTGGACTTTATTGTTCTTTTATTCATGTTCAGTCTAGAAGATCAACTGAAGCTGAAGAGGAGTTTAGCTTCTCCCTTGTTACAACATTTGTCAACATATCTGCTGAATTGTCATTTGTATGGATCTTATCTAGCTTTGACTTTCCATCCTCCAAAACTAACTGAATGAAATGGTACCGCAACTATATGTGTTTTTTCTTAGAATGCAGAGGTGAATTCTTTGCAAGATAAATGGCACTCTGACTATCTCTGAACAAATAATTATCCTTCTGAGGATGTCCAAATTCTTCCAAGAAGAAATAAAGCCATATCATTTGCTTGGCTGCGTTTATAGCAGCAACATACTCTGCCTTTGTAGTGGATAGAGCATTAATCTTCTGTAACCTAGAAACCTAGCTCATGGCTACTCCACCAACAGTAAAGACATAACCTGTAGTACTCCTCCTGGTATCAATATCCCCTACCAAATCTGAGTCAACATAGCCCTGTAAATTAGTAGTAGAGCTCCCAAACCATAAAAATTTATTGGTTGTTCCTCTCAAATATCTGAGAATCCATTTGACTACATTCTAATGCTCAATTCCTGGATGACTCATATACCTTCTAACCACTTCCATTGCATGTGCAATATCTGGCCTAGTACATAACATAGCATAAATTAAGCTTCTTACAACTGAAGCATAGGGTACCTTGGACATCTTATCCTCCTCTTCTTGTGTCTTGGGACACATCTCCTTAATCAACTTCAAATGACTAGGTAAAGGTGTGCTGACAGCTTTAGCATTCTCCATAGAGAAACATTGCAATACCTTCTCAACATAATCAGCCCAAGAGAATATCAATGTTCTCTTCTTCCTATCTCTACAAATCTTCATACCAAGGATTTTTTTTTCTACCCCCAAATCCTTCATAGCGAATACATGTGCTAATTGGCATTTCAACCCCTTAATATGATCCATGTTAGACCTAGCTACAAGCATATCATCAACATATAAACATAAAATAATGTAGCTATCATCATCCAACCTCTCAAAATAAACACAATAATCTAAATGACACCTTTTATAGCCATGCTCATGCATAAACCTGTCAAATTTCAGATACCATTGTCGAGGTGCTTGCTTCAAGCCATATAAACTTTTCTTCAATTTGCACACTAGGTTCTCCTTACCTTTGACCTCAAATACCTGTGGCTGAGCCATATATATTTCTTCATCCAAATCACCATGAAGGAAGGCTATTTTAACATCCAGCTACTCTAAATGCAAATCTTCAGTAGCCACAAGACTTAAAATAGTATGGATAGAAGTCATTTTAACAACAAGAGAAAATATTTCATCAAAATCAATTCCCTTTTTTTGTGCAAATCCTTTTACAACTAACTTGGCCTTAAATCTTTTCTTACCTCCTTCCTCTTCTTTCACCCTATAAACCCACTTATTCTATAAAGCCTTTTTACCTGCAGGCAACTTGCACAAATCCTATGTCTTATTCTTGAGCAAAGAGTCCATTTCATCTTTCATTGTAGACTCCCACTAAATCTTAGTATCCACCTGCACAACTTCATCATAACTTACAGGTTCACTAGCATCAGTAAGTAAAATAGAATACAAAGAGGGAGAAAATCTTTGCGGAGGTCTAATTTGCCTCATTGACCGTCTAACATTCACTAGTGTGTGTGGTATCTGTTGTTGCAACTATTGCACATCATGAGAAATGGATGGAACATCAAGTTTTGAAGTGTCATCTAGCACTACATAATCATCTTCTTTCTTCTCATGTTGCTGCAACAGATCTTTGTACACCACTTTCTCATTGAATATGAAATCTCGGCTTCTTACAATTTTATGATTTTCAAAATCCCAAAGCCTATAACCAAATTCATTAATGCCATATCCAACAAAGACACATTTCTTTGATTTAGCTTCTATCTTGGTTCTATTTTTAGAGTCTATATGAGCAAAAGCTTCACAATCGAAGGTCTTGAGAAAAGAATAACTCACCTTTTTACTAGTCCATGCTTCCTCTAGAATACCATAGCCCAAAGGAGTAGAGGGACCTCTATTAATAAAATATACTATAGTATTGATAGCCTCTATCCACAAGTGTAAGGGAAACCTAGCATGCAACCTCATGCTCCTTATGCGCTCCATTATAGTCCTATTGATGCATTCAGCCACTCCATTTTCCTGCGGAGTCCTTGGAATAATTTTTTGTCTATGAATACCATTAGTGCAGCAATAATCTTCAAATTCATGACTGCAATACTCACGACCATTATCAAATCTAAGACATTTTAATTTCTTACCAGTCTCATTTTCAACCAAGCATTTCCATTTCTTAAAAGTTTGAAATACATCAGATTTATGTCTAACAAAATAAAATCATACTTTTTTAGTTGCATCATCAATAAATGTAACATAATAATGAGATCCACCAAGTGAAGATACCTAAGTTGGTCCCCATACATCTGTATACACAAGCTCTAATTACTCCTTTTTATTTTCCTTCCTAGTCTTTACAAAACTCACTCTCTTTTATTTTCCATAAACACAACTTTCATAGAAATCCATATTAACACATTTCAGACCTAGTAAAACTTTCTTTGAATGAAGTAATTTCATACCTTTCTCACTCATGTGCCCAAGTCTATTGTGCCACAATGCTATATCAGAATCTACAGTAGCTATTTGTTCTCCCTACTCAACTACAACAATTGTTCCTAAACATTCATTTTTCTCTGAAACAATCAAAGTAGAAGGAACAATATGACCTATACAAGGATATAAGGTGCCTACTTTCACACCTTTTTCTACTACAAGGGAACCTTTTGAAACCTTCCAATTTTTTTCATTAAAAGTAACTACACAACCCTCATCACCAAGTTGCCCCACTAAAATTAAATTCTTACTCAACCTTGGAACATGTCTTACCTCATGTAGTAGCCCATGATTCCCATTCTATAACTTAATCTTAATTTTTCCCTTTCCAAAAATCTGATAGGGTTCATTATCCTCCAAATAAACAAGCCCAAAATCCCCTTGGACATAATCAATGAAATAACCTCTATGAGGTGTAGCATGAAATGAAGCACCAGAATCTAAAACTGATGAATCATCAACACTTTCTAAAGATAGAAGCAAAGCATCCTCTTCAGATATTTTACTTACCACATTTGCCTCCTTGTCTCTATCTAATTTATCTCCTTCATTTTTCTTTTGATTCCAATAATCTTTCTTTTTGTGCCCTGGTTTCCCACAGTACCAGTAGTTGTTCAGTCCTCTTGATTGAAACCTCTTCCCTTTTGACTTTCATCTTGATTTCCCATGATTTCTAGAGTTACTTCCTCTCTCAATCATTCTACAGCTGCTTTGTGCATTCAAAGCACTTCCTAATGTAGATCCACTTGAGGATTTTCTACAAGTTTCCTCACTCAAAATAACACTGATCACATCATCATATTTTAGGGTACTAGATCTAGGAACAAAATTACTCATAGCCATTACTAAGCCATTCCAGCTTTCACGCAAAGAATACAAAATCAAGAGATCCCTAATTTCTTCATCAAAATTGATAGCCACAGAAGATAACTGACTAATAATTGTATTAAACTCATTTAAATGATCTGTAATAGATCTGCCTTCTGCCATTTTTATATTAAATAAATGCTTCATGAGAAATACCTTGTTTGAAGCAGAGGGTTTTTCATACAGTGTCGCTAGGGTTTTCATCAACTCTTTTGTCATCTTTTTTTTTGTAATATTAAATGCCACTGATGGTGCAAATCATAACCAAATTCTTCTGAGTGCCTTTTTGTCCAAAAGATCCCATTCAGCATCTGACACAGTTCCCTGATTCTTGGCTTTGCCTTCTAATGGCTTCTATAAATCCTTTTGATACATATAGTCTTCCATTTGCATCTTCCATAACTAAAAGTTCTTCCTATTAAACCTATCAACCCTCAGTTTAACCTCATCTGCCATTGCTCCCACTCAACCATGAAACTTTCCTATAGAGGATAGCTAGAAAAACAACTAGGCTTTGATACCACTTGTTAGTATAAACTATAGACATAAATAAAAACTACACGCAAATATAACCAATAACAAAAAAATAATAGATCACATAGATATGAACACAAGGCACCAAGATTTAATGTAGTTCACCCAATCTCTGTGCTATGTCCACCAAACAACAAGTCTGATCTTATTACAATCTAGTGATTACAACCTGATTACAGTCCATAATCCCTTATAGCTCAATACTACTGCAAGAAGCAATTTTGCATCACAACATAATGAAAATACCTAATGCTAAACCCTTTTATACAAGTATTTTATCCATTTTAGGGTTACAACATGTTAGCCATATGTCAACCATAATATTTATAGTACTTTCCTGATCAGTCAGCATAATCTAACACATACAAGTGACTACCAATAGCAACTAGATCTTCCACAACCAAGAGCTCTCAAATTTCCATGTCAGACCTAATTGACTGATCATGAAAAGAAATGTCCATCCCAATATCAACAAGGTTAGGAATATCTTTAGCAACAATCTCCAGCTTCTCTATAGGTTCTGTATCAGGCTCCAAAGACTGATCAATAAAACCAAACTCTTCCAACTCGACCTTGCTATGCCATCTTCTCTCTCGAACAAGTCTTCTAACTAGCTAGACAAATATCTTTTGGATTAGTAGACTCTAGCTCTACAAGAATCTATAGAATGCCTTTCTCATCCTATCCTTTTTTTTATCATTTGAACTAGTTTCAAACCAAGCAACTACCTCTTAGCTCAATCAGCCAAACTAGCTTCAAACCAAGCAGACATCTCAGAAAATCTCCTTTTTAGCACATCACAAATATTTGTAGTCATCTCAGGGTCCAATCCTCTTGGAGCCATCTCCTAAGATCTTCTTAAACCATCTACAACAAATCCTTCCCATGGTCCTTGTGATAACCTCAAATTGTTTGCAAGTCAGATTGTAACTTGCCATGTCACATAAATAATCAAGAACCACATCACAAGTCTAGGACCATGAATTTATAATCCACAAATTTTCTATGATCATGCCTTAAGAAGATTAGTATTCTATCTTCACATCTATTTGTCCATCTAAAAGACCTTTGCAATTGCAAGTTAGAACCATGATCTGCCACCTTGCAACCAAGAGATCTAGGACTCCAAAAAAAAAATCCACTACTAGATCAAGATCAATTTAGATCCACTTCTCCAATCCAAGTCCTAGTATAAATTGTCACAACTTTAGTGATCTATCTACACACTCAGAAACAACCATGCTATAATACCACCTAACATAGTGTAGGGTAGGAGAATCCCCAAAGGAGATTTCCTAGCCCCTAGAAAATAATCACACAATGGAAACACAATAACAATGTAAGATATGATAAAAAATTACAATAATTTATTCATAAAAATATAATTTATTACATGCAATGTGTTAGGTTGTAAGGCCTTCCTAATTATGGCCAAATATAAAGAAATTACAATAATATTTTTGCAAGATCCCTCAAGATCCAACCCAAACACTAGCTAGTCCATATCCACACTCTAGTAGAAACATCCAAGGAAGATCTCAACTTGTGCTCATAAGCCCACCAAGTCTCCTTGTTTTCCAAGTTGTAGCCCTAGCTATGCTCCAAATTCATCTAAGATCCAAGTGTAAATTTCCTCACATTCAGATGCTCGATCCACATATTCACAACTCCATCATAATCCTATTGTAAACCATCTCACATTTGGTGCTCTGATCACAAACTCAAGAAAACTCACTCTTCAGCTACTCCCCACAGTCACTCATCTTTCAAATGAATGAATCAATCCATCAATAAATGACTAAAAGACTCCACAAGACCCCTTTTTTATACGCAACTAAGCCACAAGTCAGCAACAACACAAATTAAATACCCATACATAAATTAAATGCCAAAAGTCAGCCTCTAATAGTAATTAAGTTTCCAAAAATTGATACCTAAGAAAAATTGCGATATCTCCTAGCTCTGATTGAATTAGAACTTTTTCTTTGAACTAAAGGTACTACTTTAGGTCCTCTACAACCTTGAAATGCACAAATTTTAATTTATTAATGATATCTACACATCCATCTTGAAAGTCATCACAAATTGCTAGAAATTATGCTCCTAGAGAATTGCGATATCTTCCAACATATAATGAATTATGACTTGCACCTTTGATAAATAGAAGTAATATAGGCCTTTTTTAATCCCTAAAATTTGCATCTTCTCATTTATTAAGAGTAATTAGTTACATGGCCTACAATAGGCACCTAGAAACTAGAAAACACAGTTCCAACAACAAGGTAAAACCAACTCATATTTCAACTCAATCCATCCAATCTCTATGAAATCATGAGAAAATGTTATCCCATGTTTCTCCAATACATCCCTAACCATTAAAATCATAACTTAACCAAAATCCAAGTTCAATGCTCCTATATCAAGCCCTACCATAATATTGGAGATACAACTAAACATTATGTTGTAATGATCATAAAAGCCAAAAGACGGAAATAAATTATCTAAATTTGGTATCTTAATTTTTTAGTTCACCTACTATGGATACACCTACACTACAAACCACAAACTGAACTTGAAAATTTGGGTTGCAAGTTGTGTGAACTTTCAACTACTTCTTTCTTTATTTTCTTTGTTTCGAAAAAGATTGATGTTAAATTTTTATCTCTTATGTAACAAGTTTGTTTTTCAAGTGAGAAGGTGGCATGTGTCATTCCTTCCAGTCTAAATCTTGTTGCAATCCTTATCTATAAAAGTATTTCCAAGGCTTGGAAGAGGGGTATGAATTTAGAAAAATTAATAGCATGTTTCCATTTTAATTCGGTCCAATACTATGTATTGTAGTTTTTGGTTTTGCTTATAAATGGAGAAAAATAAATTTCCATTGTTTTAAGCCCATCTTGAGTTGTTCTATTTCATAAATCTTATACTATAATTTTATTATTTTCAATAAAATTAATGCAAATGAAGAAGTCATTGAAGTTGCCCAAGCGAGATCTTTTCTCTTCACATATTCTTCTTCAATTTTTTGTATTCAATAACAAGTAAATTGAATTCTAGTTTGAGTTCACTTCTAATTGTATCCCATATCAAGTTTTATTTTCAATCAAATTTATTTTGTAAATTCTAAATGTGCTATGATAGAATTCAAAGGTTTCATTGAAAATAATTTATAAGTATGAGATTTTGATTGAGTATTGATGATATTCACAAACTCAGGTAGTAGATCTAAGGTTTTAAATCCCAATGGATAAAGCACTAATCATGTTATAGTTCTGAATAAATCACTAGGCTTGCACAAGGGTGATCTTGCAATAGTGGGTGTCACTTTCTGACCAATTTTGACACTGAAATCAATATTTTTGAAACAAACCTCATATTCAAGTGACTATATCTCTAAAACTGTTAATAATTTGAAGATGATGTTAGCTAGTAATTTCTAGTACTTTGTTCCTACTTTGTAGCCATATTTTTTTATTTACATTTTTTTTTTTTGTTAATTTTTCCTTCTCCCCTAAAAAGTGGTACTGCTTGACAAGCATAATTTTTTTCTACATATGATAATGAGGTAATTCTTTTGATGTTTGAATTTTAACATCAATATCTAGAGGATCCATTTGGTTTGATTCAATTTGGTTGAATATTGTATAGTTCAAGAAGTTTTGAAGTGACACCAATCATAATTCAACTATATAATGCTTATTTTCACAAGCATAACTTGAACTCAATATATCATAAATTACTTTTTCCTTTTTCAATAGAAAGATAACTTGGTAACCTATTTACTAAAAATTTTCAAAAAAAATTGACCTAATTTATATTTTTCCCAAAGTGTCAAATTCAACTGATGTTCAATTGTTAATCAACCTATAATGGGTTAAACTCATATTTGAAAGTCATAATGAATATAATACCTATTAAAATTATAGTTGTTGGAAAACTTTTTCTAAGCAACATAATTTGACATTTTTAGATTTATAGTATGAGGCCATTTGATCCTAGTTTTGAGGATCAAAGGCCCATTTTTCCTTTTTTTTTTTTGGAAAATAAAATAGTTTTTTTAAACCATGTTTGCACAAACATATTTTAAAAAATTATGTATGTTGTGAAAGTTTTTAATTATATGTTCATAGGAACATGTAATAGAATTTTATTTGTGCAAATGTAATTTATGTGTTCGTGTTAACATATAGAGTTCACATGAACAATCTTAATTGAATTCATTTTTTAGCATTTCCAATTTTGTTTGTGCCACAAATGTGGAACCCACTATTGTGGGCTCATCCATAATTTTAAAATCTTTATTCAAAAATCTTTTTATTTTTACTTATATTTTCAATCTAGAAGTTCTTGTCCATACTTGACTTAATGATCATATAACATGGAAGAGTAGTTGTCTTGAGTTTATTTGTTTTGAGTTAGAAGAATTAAGCACAGCCATCTACTTCATAGGGACTAATATAAGTGATTTTTTTATAAAAGTACATATTAATCCTAGGTATACCTAATTGAACTTTGCAGAGTTCAAAGGGAAGAAGATTGCATTGTCTTGTCATTTGGTCCTATTGGTTTTACTAGATATACTAATAATGGTTTGTAGCTATATCCTATGTATGTTCCACATCTTAACAAGTGATTAAAAACTTGTCAAATCAGGGGCCAACTCCCCCTATATAGATCTTGAAAACAATTATGTAATTGTATAAAGTATTTGATGTTACACATAATGTCAAGCATTATCGAGAAATTCAGTGATTTCCAAGACCACTTGGGTATTGAAGACAATTTTCTCTGTATGCTAAGAATTCTAGTTATAACAAAGTTCAAAGTTAGTTCTTGTCAATCTCACTTAGGCATCAAAGGCAGATCTTATGTTAACCAAGTTCACTCAATTACCAAAGGAAAATTAGCATGGATCCTATGTTGACTGATTTTACTCAGCTACCAAAAAGAGTGAGTTCAGAATTAGTATTGACTAAGTTAGGTGGGTTAACAAAGAGTATCTCTGAGTTGATCAAGTACTCAATTCTATATTAGCCTACTAACAACATATTGGGTCTAATAGATTTATTAGCTAATGCTACCCAACTTAAGGATGACAATTGTTTGATTAAAATTTTATTTAAGCCAACCTGACAAGATTATCCATATAAATACAACGTCAAGTTGAGAATTAAAGAATAAAAATCATAGAAATGAAGAAGTCAAATTAAGGAAAAATGATATCTATAAGAGGACCAAGTATCCAAGTTGACCAAGTTGCAAAAAACATTCTAATAAAAGAAGATCAAGTAATTAAACTAGAACAAAGATCTAAAATCAATAAAGATAGTTGCATTAGATATCAGGTCAAGTCATTCTTACTCTCTAATAATTGTAGCAATGAATCAAATCTCTTAATAGAGTTAGCTTAACATCTATTTGACAAATCCTCTAACAAGGTGGAATTTATAAATTGAAGTGTCCAAAGACCTCTAATAAGGCCAGTCCTAATAGGTTGAATTGAATCCTTTAACATGGTCACACCTAATAGTGTATTTTGTAACCATTAACAGGGTTGGTTCATAATAGGGCTCACTTCAAAAGAGTGAAAAATAATAACTAGTTACAATTGGTGTTTTTCCTAAATTACATTTCCATGTCAAATATAGGTGTCTCATGTTTTCATGTTATTTTATCTATGTTTTTAGAACTAAGTTAATGAAGGTTAATCACATTTAAATATCTTAAGATTTGCATGATCAGTGTTAATCAAGTGGCAATAATATATTTAGTATTAACTGAGTTACAAAAAGATATTTGGTTATATATTGTCTTGACATCTTAAAAGTGACCTTTGGATTTGTTTTTATAGTAACCAATTCTACCCTCCCCTCTCTAACACTACTTTCCATTTCCAACAATTGGTATCAAAGCATTTGGTGCTTGCAGATAAGGTTTCAAGGACCTAAGCTAAAGATCAAGATGTCTTATAGAAGGGAGATTTCTAAACTAAACAAAGATAGTTTCCAAGAATGGTAGGAGCTCATGAAGGTACATTTGGCAACCATTGCTGATAAAACCCTCAAATATCTAGATAAAAAATATGTGGTACCTATTGGACCTTTCTCTATGGATCAAACTGTGGAAAACAAGAATCACAACATAATGATGATTGGCATTGCGTTTACTCTCAATTATGCTAAATTTGATGAAGTCAAATATTTTCCTATGGCTCATGAAATGTGGAATAAGCTGAAATATATCTATGGAGGAGATCACAATGTGAGGAGAGCTAATGCAGAAAGTCTAAGAGGTCAATTTGATCAGATGAAGATGAGAGAAGATAAAAACATTACACAATATAGTGAAAGAATCAAAGCAAGTGTAAGTGCAATTAGAGCCTCAGGAGAGAAAATAGATGATGTGATAGTAGTAAACAAGGTACTTAAAACTCTTCTTCCTATTTATGCAATTAGAGTGTTAGTTATTCAAGAGATGAGATGTGATCCTAAAAATGATATAAGTTTGGATCGACTAGTGGGAAGGTTGAATCATTTGAGTTAGATAACTTTGATGACTATGTTCCTACCTCTGGTAGCATTGAGTCTACATTTCAAGATAAACTATCACTCAAGAAGAAAGGTAGAAGATTTAAACGAAAAAAGTTTGATAGTGAAGATGCAGATAATTCTAATGATGATATTTAAGTCATTGAAGCCATGCTTGCAAGAAGATTCCCAAAAGGCAAAGGAAAGTACAAACATAAAATATATCTAATCTATTTTTCTTGTGAAGAAATTGGTCACATTTTTGCAAGGTGTCCAAACAAAAAACGCAAAGAAGAAAATAAGCATGACAAGTACAAAGGCAAGAAATATTTTAAAAGCTACAAAGACTAAATGGATAAAGGTAAGAAATCTTGTTACATGGCTAAAGACTTAGATAGTAGTGATGAAGATGAAATGGTTTACATTTCTATAAAAGATGAATTAGATGATGGCAATGATAAGATGGCCCTCATTTATCATATTAGCAAAAATAACACATGGATTATTGACAATGGTTATTCTCACCACATGACTGGTAATAAATCTAAATTTGAGTACTTGGAACACTATGATGGTGGGAGTGTTAGATTTGGAATTATGAACCCTATTATGTAAAAGGAAAAGGTTGCATTGCATTGAATAATGAACTCAGATGTGACAATGCTTACTGGGTTGAAGGACTAAAACACATTCTACTTAGTGTAGCATAGTTGAACAACATTGGATTTAAGGTTGAATTCATGAATGCAAAGGCCAAGACACTAGATGAGAAAGGAAATCTAGTTGGGATTGGAAATCAAATAAAAGGTAATCTATTTTATCTAGATCTAACTGAAAGTTCATGTTTTCTAGCTCAAGTAGAGAAAAGTTGGTTATGGCATAAAAAGTTGTGTCATGTGAATTTTGATAACCTAGTCAACATAAACAAGAACAAAAGAGTAAGAGGCATTCCTAGTCTAAAGAAACCTGATATGGGCATGTGAAAATATTGTCAAATTAAAAAAATGGGAAAGAAAAGCTTCAAAGGAAAGAAATATCACTCTAAAGAAGTTCTAGAGTTGGTTCATACATATCTTTGTAGACCCACTAGCATAGAAAGCTACTATGGAGATAAGTACTTTGTTTTATTTTTTGATAATTATTCTAGGATGATGATAGTTATATACCTAAAAGATAAATCTAAAGCCCTTAAAAAATTCAATGGGTATATAGCAAGAGTTGAGAAAGAAATAGGAAAGAAACTAAAGTGTCTAAGGTTAGATAGAGGAGGAGAATTCATCTCAAATGAATTTAATGAATTCTGCAATGAAAGAGGAATCAAAAGATAGGTATTTGCACTTGGTACACCTCAGTAAAATGGCATAGTAGAAAGAAGAAATAGATTCATTAAATATTGTCCAAGAAAATTGATGATAGAGAAAAATGTTGCACTCAACTACTAGAAGGAAGCAATCAACATAATAGTTCATACCTTAAACCAAGTTTAGCTAAAGAAGGAACCAAGTTCTATTGAAGAAGGACTCATATCAAATAGCTTATGAATTATGGTATTGCTATAAACCTAATGTTTTCTATTTCAAAGTATTTGGAAGAAAATGTTATATCTTGAAAGAATCTAGGAAAGGAAAATTTGATGTCAAAAGTGATGAAGGAATATTCTTGGGATACTCCAACAAGAGCAAAGCATATAAGTGTCTAAATCTTTCCACTTACAAAGTCATAAAAAGTGCACATGTTAAAATTGATGAGTTTGTAGAAAAGAGTTAAGAACAAAGAAAAAAAGATCCTAAAAATTACAAAAACATTGTCTACTATGAACCTGATACATTACCTACAGTTCAAGAAAATAAAATTGAAAATCAACAATCTTCACCACCTGAGTCCCCGAAATCTCTAGTTCAACCTAAATTATAGCTAGTGAAACCCAAGTCATAATTAGAAGGAGCTGAGTCATAGTCAAAAGGACCTAGGTTTCAACAAGTGCAAACCGAATCATAGTCTAATAGATTTGAGTTATAGATAGTGGGACCCGAGCATGATTTAGAAGATCATTTAGAGCATGGTGAACTAAGTGCAACAAGTTCTAGAGAGAAGGTACTTATACTTGCTAGATATGTTAGAAAGCATCATGTACCTGAGAAAATCATTAGAGATTAGTCAAAAGGCACAATGACAAGGAATAAGTTAAAAGGTACATGCTTTCTTACTGAGTTTGAACCTAGAACTATTAAAGATGCATTAGAAAATGAAAGCTGGATTGAGGAAATGAATGCAGAGATTGATCAAATTGAAAGGAATAAAACTTAGACACTTGTTCCTAGACCCAAGGAAAAAATTATAATCGTCACAAAATGGGTATTCATAAATAAGTTGAATGAAAATAGAGAAGTTTCAAGAAACAAGGCATGATTAGTATGCAAAGATTATGCTCAAGAAGAAGGTATTGTTTATGGAGAGACTTTTTCTCCTATTACAAGACTAGAAGGTATTAGAACAATGTTAGTAGTGTTTGAGTCACCATTTTTCAAAGGTCTTTCTTTCAACTTTGCCTATCTTTTTGTTAAAGCCTTTCCCTTGTCGCTTTGTGATGCAGGAGCATCCAGAGGTATAAGGGCAATCCTGTGTCACCAAAAAAAAAATGTACTTAGACTTAGTTTCTATTTTATGTCTTTACATTTTTGGATACCCATTTGGCTCAAATAAAGGTTCCAACTCTCATAGTTCAACTATCAGTGCATTTGAAAATCCCGAAAAAATAGGAGCATGCAATTTGACCATCATTTTGGTGACCTAGAAGGTGCGACTTGGCCAGATGAATGTAATTGAGATTTAGAGCATTCTAGAAAAAGAATCAGGTCAAAAGGCCCCACGGTTTGAAAGTTATTGCAGTTTTTCGAGTTTTGGAGACCTCCTAAGAATGCTTCAAAGTCAAGTTTTGGGGCATTAAATGACCTCGAAAAGGGTCAAAAAATGGGGGATGAGTGAAGCTGGTCCATAGGGCTATAGAGTGCTTCAAGAGCTTTCTGAAAATGTAAACGGTTCGTCAATCGGAGCTACGGTTCAAAAGTTATGCCTCTCGGAAGTTCGACTACCGTTTCTAGATTCTTCTAGATTTGCACCGACTTCTAACGCGGCTTCTGGAACCTTCTATTTTGTCGGTGGATGCCTACTAGAACTTTCTAGAATGTACTCCTAGTCCTTAACCCTCCGGGGTCTATTTAAGGAGATTTTTGGCATTGTAAAAGGCAGTTCGGATTGGAGCTTGAGAGGAGGTGCTAAAAGGAGAAATATTCTCCAGATTTATGCTATTGTAAGCCCGCAGGGCATGTTTTGAAGTTTATTTTCTCTGCACTGTTTGTACTGGCATATTTTCTCAGTTAATATAATTCCCCCTTTCTATTGTGTCTATTCTGTTGTTGGGTTGTGTCCCCATCAAGTGGTATCAGAGCCTAGTTTTCCTGAGTGTGTAGACAGAGCGCCGACTGTGAGGCAGTTTACACCAGGACTATGTGGTTGTGGGTTCAAGTTAGAAGATGCCTCCACGAAGAGAGCATGGTAGAAGGGCCAGAGCTATTGATCCTGAGGAGGTTAGAGCCCTCCAGAGACAGGTACAAGCATTGCAAGAGGAGCTTCATAGAGGAGCAAATATTGCCGCAGATGACAATAGTGAGGATGACAATGAAGAGGAAGTAATGGAAGTTGATAGGGAAGTTCTGAATCCTATAGAGGAAAGGCTTTTTAGGGCCATTTCTAGGTTTGGGAAAAGACCTACAATTGAAGTGGGTATATTTTCGGGAAATTTGAAACTAGATGAGTTGATCAATTGGATCAATGAACTGGACGAATACTTTGAGTATGAGGATATAAGGGACCCAGATAGGGTTAAGTTTGCAAAGGCCAAACTAAAAGGCCATGCCAAAATCTGGTGGCAAGAGATTCAACTGGAAAGACTTAGAAGAGGAAAGGAGAAGATCACAAGATGGGATCGCATGGTGGACAAATTGAAGAAGCAGTTCATTCATGTGGACTACGAGCTTGATCTGTTTAAAAAGATGCATGGGTTAAAGCAAGCAGGAAGGTCAGTCCAAGAATATACAGAGGAGTTTTACCGACTCCTGATTAGAGTGAGGCATGCAGAAGCAAATAAGGAGAAGGTTGCTCGTTATATCAGTGGGTTACGACCTAACATCCAGGAGGAACTAAGTCTGGTAAGAATGACCAGCATTGAAGAAGCATACCAATTTGCCCTACGAGTTGAAGAGAAGCTGAGTAAAAGGTTTGAAGGAAGACAAAGAGGGTGCGGTCAAGGAGGAAGGGGAAGTGGTAGATCATCTGGAGGCCGCAATGAAACTCAAAAGAAAAATGAAGATGAGGGTACTAGTAGGAACCAGAGGAATGAGGGTTTCAACCGCTCCCATGATCAAGACTTTGGAAATCAAAGAGGAAGAGGTAGAGGACATGGACAAGGAAGAGGAGGCTTCCATGGTACCTGTTTCCATTGCAATAAAGAAGGTCATCATGCCTTTGAATGCCCTCAACGACAAGGAAGGAAAGATAGGAGAGCTGAGGGCCAAGCTAGGGTTGCTCATGTGGATGAGGATGCACAATCATCACATTCAAAGGATGCAGAAAGAGGAGAGACCTTGGTAAATGAAAGAGTCCTACTAAGTGGTGAAAATGAACCAGGACAATGGAGGAGTTTGTTCTGTACCAGATGCAAGTGTGAGGATAAATGTTGTGATGTGATCATTGATGGTGGTAGCACTGATAACTTGGTATCCGAAGAGATGGTCTCTAAGCTGAAGCTCAAGAGGGAGAAACATCCCCAGCCCTATCGGATTTCTTGGGTAAAAGATGATCATAAGGTCTTGGTAAGTGAAAAATGTTTAGTAAAATTCAAAATTGGGAGTTACCATGATGAAGTTCTCTGTGATGTTATTTCGATGGATGTTTGCCATCTATTGTTGGGTAGACCATGGCAGTTTGATAGACATGCAATACATGATGGACATGCAAACACATACTCTTTGACAAAGGATGGAGTTCACCACAAATTGAAGCCCATGAAAAAGGAAGGTGAAAAGGTATGTAGCAGTGCTAGGATTTGTCTTGTTGATGGAAGGAAGTTTTTAGATGGCATGAAACATCAGTGTATGTGCTATGCGTTGATTCCTAGGAAAGATAAAGAAGGTAGTAGTGAAATACCATTTGAAGTTTCAGATTTACTAGGAGAATTTGGAGATATTATCTCCGATAATGTTCCAGATGGATTGCCACCAGTAAGGCAAATCAGTCATCAGATAGATCTGATTCTAGGAGCTAGTTTGCCTAACAAGGCTGCTCACAGGATGGCTCCTACTGAAACAGAGGAGCTAAATAGACAGGTTCAGGAGCTGTTGAGGAAGGGCTTGATTCGAGAGAGCCTGAGTCCATGTGTAGTACCTGCAGTACTTGCACCAAAGAAGGATGGAGAGTGGAGGATGTGTATAGATTCTCGAGCTATAAATAGGATAACCATCAAGTACCGATTTCCTTTACCAAGGATGGATGATCTTATGGACTGCTTGAGTGGAGCTCAGTACTTCACAAAGATAGATCTGAAGAGTGGCTATCATTAGATATGGATTTGAGAAGGAGATGAGTGGAAAACAGCCTTCAAGACCAAGGAGGGTCTTTATGAGTGGTTAGTCATGCCCTTTGGATTGACGAACGCCCCAAGCACCTTCATGCAGCTCATGAATGAGGTACTTAAGAAGTTCCTGGGAAAATTTGTTATTGTCTATTTGGATGATATTTTAATTTTCAGCAAGACTTTGGAAGAACATTTACTGCATATTCGTAGTGTCCTTGAAAGGCTAAGGGAAGAGAAATTGTTAATTAATCTAAAGAAGTGTGTCTTTGCAAAAAGGGAGTTAGTCTATTTGGGATTTGTTATATCACCTAAAGGTCTCAAAATGGATCCAGAAAAGGTAAAAGCCATCTTGGAATGGCCTACTCCAAGGTTTGCTACTGAGGTAAGATCATTTCATGGTCTAGTTAGTTTTTATAGGAAGTTTATTAAGAATTTCAGTGGCATATGTGCACCTCTAATTGATACAATAAGAGGGGATAGAAAAGAGTTCAAGTGGACTGCAGCAACTGCGAGAATTTTTGAATTGCTGAAGAAGAAGGTGACTGAACAACCTGTGTTGGCACTTCCAGATTTTAGAAAAGTATTCCAGGTGGATTGTGATGCTAGTGGTAGCGCTATTGGGGCTGTATTAAGCCAAGAAGGTAAGCCTATTGCATATTTTAGTGAAAAATTGAATGATGCAAAGAAGAAGTATTCTGTTTATGATCAAGAGTTCTATGCAATAGTTCAGGCCTTAAAGAAATGGAGGCATTATTTATTGCCAAATGAATTTGTTTTGTATACTGATCATTAGGCATTACAGTACCTAAAAAGCCAAGGTAAATTGAATCAGAGGCATATGAAGTGGGTAGAATTCTTGAAGAGTTATACATTTGTGTTGAAGCATAGAAGTGGAAAATCTAACAGGGTTGCAAATGCATTAAGTAGAAGACAGTTGTTGCTTACAACAATGTAGGTTGAAGTAGTTGGGTTTGAAGAACTCAAGAATTTGTACCCCGAGGATCCTGATTTTGCTGAAGCATGGAAAGCTTGTAAAGAACCTATTGTTGTAGATAGAACCAAGTGGTTAGACTATTTGATTCAGGATGGCATGTTGTTCAAAGGTAGTCAATTGTGCATTCCAAGGAGTTCCATGAGGGAAAATCTAATTAAGGAGAAACACAGTGGAGGGATGGCAGGACATTTTGGTCGGGATAAGACCATTGCCATTCTTAGAGAACATTATTTTTGGCCTCAAATTACACAGGATGTGAAGAAGTTTGTACAGAGTTGCCAGGTTTGTCAAGTTGCCAAGGGGTTTAGTCACAATACTGGCCTATATCAGCCATTGCCTTTTCCATCAAGGCCCTGGGAGGACATAAGTATGGATTTTGTTCTTGGATTGCCAAGGACACAAAGGGGTAATGACTCAGTATTCGTGGTGGTTGATAGGTTCTCCAAAATGGCACATTTCATTCCATGCCACAAAACTCATGATGATGTCCATATTGCAGACTTGTTTTTCAAAGAGGTGGTAAGACTACATGGTCTTCCAAGGAGTATAGTTTCTGACCGAGATACTAAATTTGTGGGGTATTTCTAGAGGACATTGTGGAAGAAGTTGAGAACAGACTTGAAATTTAGTTCCACGCATCACCCACAGACTGATGGCCAAACAGAGGTGGTAAATAGAAGTCTGGGCAATTTGCTGAGATGTTAGTTGGAGATAAGCCCAAGGGATGGGATTTGATTCTACCACAGGCAAAGTTTTCTTATAATAACTCTGTAAATAGGAGTACTGGAAAATCACCATTTCAATTTGTATATGGAAATAGCCCAAGGACTGCACCAGAATTGAGGAAGATAGAACAAGGGGAGAGAACAAGTGTTGAAGTTGAGGAATTTGCTGAACACATCAAGCATCTACATGAGGAGGTTCAAGCACACATTATCAAGATGAATCAAGAGTATAAAGCTAGGGCTGATGCAAGGAGAAGACATAAGGAATTTCAAGTAGGGGATCTAGTCATGGTGTACTTACAAAAAGAAAGATTTCCAGTTGGTACTTACAACAAGCTGAAAATGAAGAAATTTGGCCCCTGCAAAATTTTGAAGAAACATAACTCAGGAAATGCATATGAGGTGGAGCTTCCAGATGGTATTCACATTTCTCCCATTTTCAACATTGCAAATTTAATAGAGTATCATGATGATGGTGCAAATGAAGAGCTGGTTTTAGAGCCATGTCCAATTCCTGCTTCTAAGAAGGAGGAGATAGAAGACATTCTAGATCATCGTGTGGGTAGGAGTACCAGAAACAGGCAGTATGAAGAGTATTTGGTAAAATGGAAAGGACGGCCGATGGAGGACTCAACTTGGATTTCAGCAACCGAGGTTTCCCATTTGGGATTTCCTCTACCATCCATAAAGTGACAGGGTCACTTTTCAATCTACCCTGGGTGTCTGATGCAGGAGCATCCAGAGGTATAAGGGCAATCCTGTGTCACCAAAAAAAAAAATGTACTTAGACTTAGTTTCTATTTTATGTCTTTACATTTTTGGATACCCATTTGGCTCAAATAAAGGTTCCAACTCTCATAGTTCAACTATCAGTGCATTTGAAAATCTTGAAAAAATAGGAGCATGCAATTTGACCATCATTTTGGTGACCTAGAAGGTGCGACTTGGCCAGATGAATGTAATTGAGATTTAGAGCATTCCAAAAAAATAATAAGGTCAAAAGGCCCCATGGTTTGAAAGTTATTGCAGTTTTTTGGGTTTTGGAGACCTCCTAAGAATGCTTCAAAGTCAAGTTTGGGGCATTAAATGACCTTGAGAAGGGTCAAAAAATGGGGGATGAGCGAAGCTGGTCCATAGGGCTATAGAGCGCTTTGAGAGCTTTCCGAAAATGTAAACGGTTCGTCAATCGGAGCTACGGTTCAAAAGTTATGCCTCTCGAAAGTTTGACTACTGTTTCTTGATTCTTCTAGATTTGCACCGACTTCTAACGCAGCTTTTGGAACCTTCTATTTTGTCGATGGATGCCTACTAGCACTTTCTAGAATGTACTCCTAGTCCTTAACCCTTCGGGGTCTATTTAAGGAGATTTTTGGCATTGTAAAAGGCAGTTCGGATTGGAGCTTGAGAGGAGGTGCTAAAAGGAGAAATATTCTCCAGATTTATGCTATTGTAAGCCCGCAGGGCATGTTTTGAAGTTTATTTTCTCTACACTGTTTGTACTGGCATATTTTCTCAGTTAATATAATTCCCCCTTTCTATTGTGTCTATTCTGTTGTTGGGTTGTGTCCCCATCACTTTGCGTAGTCACCATCTCCTGAAGTGATTGTTTGAAGTCCCTTTTGGCCCCTGATTGATATCTCTTCCCCTAAACCAATTTGAACCACTTTGAACCTTAGTTCAAAGTAGTTCAAAGTAGTTCAACCAAATATTTTTACTAATGGTTCTTGTGGTAGGTGATATGTGTCAACTTGGTAGAGATCTCTTTTTGAATCATTTTGAACTACTTTGAACATTAATTCAAAGTAGTTCAAAGTTGTTCAATGGTGAAGGTGTGTTGGCAATATTAAATTTTGATGTATGACACATTTCCATCCCGCTAGGAAATTGATGATCATGTAAGAGAACAATGAGTAAAAGGAAATTTCTATTCCCAATGTGGAAAGTCATCATTATGGGGAAAGTGGGAAATCTTTGGCCGAAAAAGGAGTCATATGTCACATTAAAACTATTCATTACCAATGCATCCAAAAAGGAAATTATTAAATGGAGAGTTTATACAACAAGGCTTTCAAACATGTGAGTGTTAATAGGAACTGATGTGTTATTAATGTCGTATTATGAGTCTATACTTTCGCACGTAAGTACTTTCTTTTTAAAATTTGGTCGGCTTTCTTTTTCTGATTATCATGTGAAGAACTGAAAGTGTAGAGAAGAAGTTGTTAAGGGGGATAGAGAAAATCATTGACTTTTTAGTAGAATATAGGTGAGAGCTTAGCAATTCTTTTTTTTCTCTGATATCTCTATATTTTTGAAGCTTTGTTGTTTAATTAAGAATGAGGTCTATATTGCATTTCTTCGGTAATGTCATAAGTTTAGAATATAGAAAGCTAGTCATTTGTGATACGAATTTGCAAGGGGTGAAGTTGGCGAATTTACAAGAAAATTTTCTTGAATATGCTGATGAGGTGAATGGGTGTATGGAAGTCCTAACTAGTGAGTTAATTGAGGCTATTGCTTTTCCCCTAGCCTTTGTGAGTCTTGAACTTCTACAAGTCTGTATTGATCATTATGATGTCAAAAGCAAGAGTATTGTAAGTAAAAGTGGCAACATGATGCTCACAATTTAAAGAGACACTATTGCCTCTATATCACATTTTCCAAAGAATACCTTTGTTACATTCTCCCCTGTTCAAGCCTAGGCCAAGTCCCAAGAAACCCCAAATCAATTCTGCAATACTATGGCTAGGAAATGGATTGAAACCATGTACAATGGAGGTTCCAAGCTACCCAAGGTCATCACTACAAATCACCTAAAGCCCCATATTCATGATTTAGTGGTGTTATTACATAGGCTAAAAGGTTCACCTTATGTACTCCTTTTTGAAGAATGGACGTATAGGTACATAGAAATCATTTTGAAGGGTGAACAATGGATGGATTGGGTAGAGATTATTCCTAGTTCAATGAGGTCTCAACTCAGACATGCTAAGGAATTCTAAGAGGATTTTTATATGGCTTCCTATTTAACTTACTACATTTCCTATACTTGTGATCTTACCCCTCTTCCCCATGAAATATGGGGTGAAGAAATGACATTTTTTTAGTATTACCCTCTACTATAGAAAGATAGGGTCTTGGAAGATTTTAGGAAAGTTCATGACCTACTAATGGAAAGGGTTTATATGTCTCTAAATGAAGTGCCTATGCCTCAGTTGCCTCCTAAAGCCCAAAGGTTAATTCAACAATATGGAAGTCACTTCATATAGTTCCCTAGATTCACTTACTTGAAGATAGGTAGATTTGAAGAACCTACAAAGTTGCCACAATCAGCTTTAAACTATTTTGTATTGGCTAAGGTATGTAGGCAAATTTTCTCTATTATAAAAAATAATTTACTGCAAGATGATTGGGAAACAACTTTCCCTATCAAGCTGGGTTCCTTGATTTATGGTAGCATGGCCAATGCTTGTATTACTGGAAGTAATTTTCTTAGGTTCAATTTTGGCTATTACCATAGCAGAAGGAACTTTGATAGTAAAGGATATGCAATCTAGATTCTCAGCCTTGAAGTTCACCCCCCAACAACCCCATAGTTGGAAGATTTATAGAAATATTGTAGGAATGAAGGAGAAATTCTAAGGAAAGATCATCCAAGCCTGAATTTACAACAAATTAATTCCTTCAGGTTGAAGTTCAAAATAGGAGTGGTTGAGGATGGCTCAAATATAATTGAACTTGGCTGGGATGAATCTAGTGAACCAAAGTCTTTGGTTGTAGACTAGAATAAATATGAAGAAGACGATATCAACTTGGGGGCTAGATTTATACTTACCTTCACAGATAACTAGTTTAAGAAAAAGGGCAAGGGAATTATCAATAAACCTCCTTTAGGGGAGATTTCTTTTTTTGAACCATCTTCATCTAATGCCCCACTTTCTCCTGTTGTAGGTAGTACATTGGTTTAGGATAAAGAGAAGAAGATGTACTTTCATTCAAAAATTATGGCTCTAAAGACTAGATCCCAATCTAAGTCTAAAGCCCTGAAGCAACATAAAGTTCAAAAAGAGAGAATGTTGACTCAAGGGTAGGATTTGAATGACGTCCTCAGTTCCTCAAATGGTGCAGATGCTAATGTTCAATTCATTAAAGCTCCTAAGGTAGATCAGCCCAGATTCCTGACTCCTACTAGAGATGCCCATGCAATGGCCATGAGCCCTGTGATTCCTTCTTGGCTAACTAACACAATCAACAAGAAAAGAAATTTGCAACGAGTATCTACACCAGTGAAAGACATTGTCACTAAATATGTAGCTAGAGGTTCAAAGACAAAGAAGCTAAAAATAGACACTCAATTCACTAATGACCTAGTAATTGGAAAGATCACTATTGAGATAGCTACCTACAAGCAGAAGAGGGCATCATGAGATATTGATGATGAGGGCTTCAAGATTACATTTTTTAAATTGGGAACTATCAACATAAATACCAATAACCACTTCTTTAAATTCTCTACTAATCATATCTTAACACAGTCTGAAAAGGATAGTAAAGAGAAAAAGGAGCTAAAAAGCATGGTATCCACAATGGCTACATATATTGATTCACTGATGAACCTTGGTCCATTTCCAATTGTTCAAGCTCCACAACCCTTTGATCCTAATTTTGTGGGAAGTTAGCAATTAGTGAAGCAAATGCAAAGAGGTGAGCTCCTAGTTGATGACATGAAGGACTGGGTGGATGCTATTGTGAAAGAGGGTAACAAATTTATTTTTGAATTTGTTAATGTTTGTGCTAAGGGTGAATCATTTCTAGGAGAGATACAAACCTTTGTTCCAGCTTGGGAAACAGAGCTAGGTTGATGTCAAGCAATTGTTTTTCAAGTGGCTAAAGTTGAGAGGTTTGGGTTCATCAAGTTCCTGAATGAAAACCCAATTAAAAACATGTATCCCTCGATGTTGTTCATTATGAAGAACAACATGGGCTAGAAGGAGTCGGTTTACAAAGAAATAATTAAGGAAGTGTAGGGCATAGAAAGTAGAATTACTGAAATGCACGAAGAACTCCTCAAGGATATGAAGGTAGTTGATCTAACAAGGATCCTATAGTTTTACGATAGGAAGATGGATGTCAAAATACTAATGAAGAGTTTCAGTGAAGTCGTGGAACAAATCAATGATAGTGAATCACCAAGTGCCAATGATTTCTTTACATTGACAAGTATTGAATTGATGTTGTGTCTCAATAAGTACTTGATTCCACATCAAAGTTTAAAGGTAAAGGAATTCAAATGGTAGAACGATGTGTGTAGAGCCTGATTGCTGAGCCTAAAGAAATTGCACTCCCACGTGATGCAAGAATTTATGAATACCTTCCAAAATTGGAAGCTGGTATGTCAGACCATTCATGATTAGGAAAAAATTGGCGATAATGCTTGAGCTAAATCATTGCTTTTAGTTACTTTTTGGTGCTCATTTTTAAACTACTTTCTTCTTTTGTAACTCTTTCTTGTTTTAACCAAAACAACTAGGTTTTGATGGAGGACTTTTGTATTTGTATGGAAAAACTATAAATACTGGGGCATTGAATTGGTTTGAAGTTAGCAATAGATAGTTAGAAACTCTGCTAAAATTGATACAATATACAAAAATTGAAGGATATCATATGGATGTTTTTTCTTTTGAATGATTATGTGCATGTAGAAGGTTTAACACACACACACACACACACACACACACACACACACACACACACACACACACACACACACACACACACACACACACACACACACACACACATATATATATAAAATCTTGAATTTAGCTTGGAAACCTTGTGTTCAAAGTATATGGACCACTGTTACTTTATGAACTTTGGTTTATTGGTTCGAGATATTTGATCGTTGTTCTTACAATAAGTTCGTTTCAATTAGGGTGTTTAAATGGTTCATATAAATTCATGGTGTTATTCAATTTTTTGAAAAAGATTTCCTATATATGTGTATATATTTTGTGTATGTTACTTTGAGTTTGGAGTTAATTCTTTACTTCACTGCCTAAGAGTAGTTGATAGATCCTTAAGTGCTTTCAGGTAGAAGTTCAAAAATAATTTGAATTCATTGCAAATCTAATAAGGGAGCTATACCTTTGAAATTTTAGAGAGAAAGTCAAATAATATGAGATTTTCTCAACTGTTGTGGACACTTTGTAATTTTTGAACCTTGAGCATAGAGAGAAATTATTAAAATCGTTGAAAGGACAATCTGTTCACCAACAAATTTTTGGTGACTTTGTTGGGGAAGAGTCCCTTTTCAAAAGAACTTGATTAAAAAAAAAACATGTGTAAAAATGGTTCTTCCACATAACAAGGTCATCCCTAAACTACAACCTAACCTTCAATTTGAAGACACTCAAGAAGATATAATCTCAGACTTGGTATTAATTGCTTGGGCATTACATAGAAGCAACTAGCAATATCAAGTAGTCTTAATTGTTTTAGAAAGAGAAGAAGAAAGGGATGATTTGTTGAGAGTGGCACCAGAAGTTCAAGAGGAAGTGATTGTGAATAGACTTGCTGAAGCACCTATAAGACCTTGAACTTAGAACTAGGAGTTAGAGCTGGCTACCCATAGATACACAAGAGGGGAGACAGAAAAGGGGATCCTTGATGAAAATTTTGAGCCATTAAAGAATCTAAATTTCTTGATAGATTTTAACAATCCTAAGAAGAAGAGTATTAAATCCCAAAGTAGACCTAGTTCACCACTAAAGTAATCTCCTCTTTCACCTTTAGTACAATCTTTACTTCAATTGAACACTCTCATCCCTACTATTATAACCATCCAACCTTTTTGAGTTGTACCACCAAACATAGCCATAAATCAACCATGGGGCAAAAACATAGGACCATTAAATTTGGGTGTAAATCTTGCACCGTTACCCAAAGGAGCCATTAAAATTTTACCCAAGTTCAGTGGAGATGGAAATATTTCAATAGATGTTCACCTTAGTGTTTTTCATTCTTCTTGTGCTATTATAAGTGTTCCCATGCAAGAAGTTGCTGTAAGATTGTTTGTGCGGACCCTAAATGATGCCACCATAGATTGGTTTAACCACCTACCTCATCATTTCATTACCAATTGGGATGATATGAAAAATGCTTTTGAAGATAGATTCAAGGCTCCTAAAAACAAAAGTTCTCTATTTTTCCAACTTAGTTAGATGAAGAAAGAGATGCATGAACCTATGAGGGAGTTCATTGCCAAGTTCAATAGATTGATTCAAAGAATCCCTGCTAAGTCTAGACCTAATGTAGAGAACCAAAAGTCATTATTTATAAATGTTGTTCATCCAAACATAAGCTTCCATCTCATAAAGGATGCATGTCCTAATTTGGCTACCACCTAGAGACTGGCCATTTAGTTAGAGGATGCATTTATCAATGCTGGTAAGTGGAAATGAGAAGTTAAAAACCTAGGACTAGTTTCCTCCTCTAATCCTACTAATATTGTTGTACAAAAATTTATGAATGATGTAGTGATGATGAAGAGACAACAAAACAAAATTCATGGTCCTTACCAAACTTTCTATCAGGACATACATAGATGACAACAACTTCAAAATTTTGGTAAAACTCCCCTATTGGCTACTCCTCAACTAAGACTACAAATTGAAGAAGCTCCCAAGGAAACAATGTGTTCTTTTCAGATGAATTTAGATCATGATGAACAAGAATATCTTGATTGGCTCAATTATATGAAATTAGTGAAGAATGCTCTTGCAGCAGCGCAAACACCTGAAAATCAAAATGTAGAAAATGAAAATTCAGGGGCTTATTTTCTTGAGTATGAATTTGATTCAGAAAGAGGAGGTGTTGTGTTCACAACTCTTCAAGATCCTACTTGCACGGTGATGACTAGAGGACAAAGAAATAAGAAATCCTACCCAGGAGCTAGCCCAAATGTGTCAAACTCCAAAGGCAAGGAGCATGTACATGCTAATTCAACAAAAACTATAGAACCAAGAATCTTGTCAAAGACAGAAACAAGGCTAGCACTTCAGCTTTTGATATTGTTGAATTTTGCAAAACCTCTTCCATATCTATTTCTCCAATTGAGTATTTGAAGCTTAATCCTAGGGAGTTAGATAAATTGATTCAATATGTGAAAGGGGGTTCCACTAATAATGCACAATTTTTGAGTGAAGCTACGAAGAGTTCAAAGGCTTGGAATGAACTCATTTTTGTTTTTGAAAGATGCAGAATAGAGGTTCCTTATGGTGAGGAAGTTGCTAATTGTGTCAAAAAAGAAGTAGATGAGAAGAAACCTAATCCATTCTACATATCATTTTTATTGAATGCTCAAAAGATCAGTAGTTGCATCATTGATTCAGGAGCATCAGACAATATCATGCCTTAAGTTGTTGTAAATGCCCTTGGTCTAGAGCTTACTAAAAATTTTGGGTGTTACTATTCTATGGATGGAAAACAAGTGCCTCTAGTCAGTCAAGTGAAGGATGTACAGGTCGTTCTCTATGCTTGCCTTACAAAAAGAGTGAAACTCACTATTCTTGTAGTTGATATACCAGCTAGCTATGGAATATTGCTCAATAGAACCTTTTATAAGGATATGGGTGGAGAAATTAAAATGGATTGGTCAGAAGCCTATATCCTAGTATGAAAGAAGAAAGTGAAGCAGGAGCCTGAGCCAAAGAATAAATATATAGTAGTACCCTCAGATAACCCCAAAGCATAGATATTGTATGAGGAATGTCATTTCAAAAACTATATTATTCTTCCTAAAGAATCATGCAATGAGAAAGAGATAGTAAGTTCTGAAGAACACCTGTGGACTCTAGAATTCAATGGAAGCTATTCAAATTTAGGATCAAGCATGGGTGTTGTTCTTATTTCACCCACTGGGGATGTTTTTCCTTTCTCTTTCAAATTTGATTTCCATAATACCAATAACACTACAGAATATGAAGCACTACTTCTAGGCCTACAAGAAGTCAAAACCAAAGGAGTGAAGCAGTTAAAAGTGAAGGATGATGCTGAACTTATTGTGAAATCGGTAAGTGTTGTGGTGTTCACAACACACACCCCATTCCTTACTAGGAATGGAGACCCCCTACTTTTTTCAACTCCCAAAATCATAGTTCGAGAGTTGGGAGAAGAAAATTTGGTTAGAAGTTAGAACTTTAGAGTTGAAAAAAACCAAAAAAAAAACCTTCATGCATACACCTCTCATGGAGGTGTGTGTGCACGCGTCCTCCATGGAGGCAACGTGCACATCCTCAATGGAGGCACCGCACGTATGCATCCTCCATGGAGGCACCATGTGCACGTGTCTTCCATGGAGGTGTTGCGTGCATCCTCAATGGAGGTACCACACACACCTCTTATGGAGGTGTGCATACACACGTTCTCCATGGAGGCATCGTGTGTGCCTCTTATGGAGGCTTCATGCATGTGCCCTCCATGAAGGTGCACTGTGTGTGCATCATGGTGTGCATGTCTCCAAATAAATGAAATAAAAGGGGCTTAAAATATATCATTTAAGTATAAGCAACTTATACTTAAGATATATTTTAATATATGCAACAAATCTTTTGAGATAGGTTTCAGACCTCCTTGAGATAAGGTAAAGATTCTAGGAAATTTTAGGGCTTCAAGAATCTAGACTTAGCCAAATTTCAAGGCTTTAGGATTTTAGACTTAGCCAAATTTTAGGATTCACCTCCAGTTTTGTTTGAGTAGCTAGTGTGTCTTTACTATGCATTGTTAACTCTACAGACTAATGTTTACTTCTTTTGTAGGTAAAAATCGCATCCTCAACTTGTTGAGGTCATAACTTTTGACCTGTAGCTCAAAAATTAGAACCATTTACATCATTGGAAAGAAGAAATTAAAATCTAATTTTAGTCCCTAAAATAGTGAGCCTTTCACTGCCCAATTTTACAGACCGACAAAGGTTTTGACTTGAAATTTTGAGCAAAAGACCTCCAAAAATGTCATTTAAAAATGCCTAGAAAAATTTGCAAAAAAATATGAAAAGGTTGCAAACATTTGATTGTCTTGGATAATTTGGATCACTTGGTTTCTTGCTGAGAAGGATTGGATAGGTGGAGAGAAGAAAAAGGTCAAAGATACAGAGGTTCAACACATAAAGAAAATCAGGTTCCTCATCTTATGCAGCTATTGAGGACAAGATTCAATGTAGGTGCCTTGAGATTTTTGATTGAAGAAGCGGAGGGAGTGCAACTTTATGAAAGTAATTGGCTATAAAGAGGGTATAATTCATAAGAAAGGGGCATGGAGCATATACAAAAAGTGATCTAAAACCTCATTTGAGAAAAACCTAGAAATCATTTTCAAAATTGAGAACTTTAATTTTTTGGCAAATTGAGGTCTACAGCTACACAGGTCCATAGCTCCGCAGCTCCACATTTTCATGTAGCTCCACAATTCAGAGGTGCACCGACAATTGACTGCTAGTTCCAAAAATGACATTTTCCATGCATCAAGAATGCATTTTGATGGAAATTTAACTCCAACACATGCCTAATGAAGGGGCAGCTTCTATTTTTGGTCTCTCCATGCACTTCTACTTTGACAAATGGCTTCCTCCTACTTTCTCTCTCATTCTTTCATTTTTTTTGACATGTAAAGGGATCATGAATCTAATTAATGAATAAAATATGGATGGAGTCCCTCTAAGCACCAGTAAGATTGTTAGTTTGTATATATTTAGTTTTTTTAAATGTTTCGAAAACATTTTATTACATCAAGATATCTCTCACTCTCAACACAAATTGAGGAGAGTATTTCTTATAAATACCCCATTGTAAAATGTAAAAAGGGCTGCCATTATTATACAATAAAGTTATGCTTTTGGTGTTAGCATTCGAAGTGTAGTTATTCTTGCCTGAATGTGTCATTGTTTTGTGGATTTTATTCATGAGATTGTGATTGAGCCAAAGGTTTATTGCATTGTTTCTGGTTGTGCAATCTTTTAGTTCTTGTGTTTGCTACAGATATATGAATTTTGTTGACGTAACGAGCTTGAGAAGAGATCACCCGATTGTGTCTACATAGCTTTTTGTCTTGCATGAGCCCACTTTCTGTGGCCTTGTGATTTGATGAAGAGTGAAACATCATTTGATTTGTTAAAGATTCTCATCGACGATTGCATCAGTGGATTCTAGGAAGCATTGCTCCTATTTTCATTGGTTTCCTATCAATTTCTTTGAAGGTTTAACTCATAGCATGTTGTGTTCTATAGCTTATGTTCATTTAGGAATTTCAATTTCAAGTTATTTGCTTTCAGTTTTGTTATTTGCTTTGCTAACCCCCTGTTAGAATAGGACCTCATAGTAGCTACATTGTTATAATTGTATTCATTGAAAAAATAGAAAAATAGAAAAATATTGTTCTTTTGGTGTGATATTTTGAGACAGCAAATAGATTTTACTTCAGTTCCAAGATAACAAGGTTTTTAGAACGAGTAAAGGCCTCCTTGTGAACACTCACATTTATCTTCTATTGAGCAGATTTTGGTACATCACAAGAAAAACATTGAACGTTGGAGTGGATCCTTAGAAAGATTTTCTTTTCAAGAGAGGAATTACACTATGGATTCCTGCCATTGACCTTGTGTAAAATGAATGCCCAATAGTAACAAATCAATTTTATGTTAAAAATGATAGACTAAATTATTATAGAAACCTAGTTTGGGATGAAATTGAGTCCTTTGAAGCTTTTTCTATTGAATTCATACCTTGTTCCCAGAACACTAAAGATGATTCTTTAGCTATTTTAGCATCACTATTATTACCACATATGGAATTCAAAAATGATACTTACGAGATTGAGATGATCTATAGATACTGTTAATCATTGGCAGGTTTTTGATGATGATATGTAATTGAGAGAGTTCCTTGAATGTGCTGGAAATTTTTCTAATATCTTCTTTGAAGGATATGATCATGAGGGAAAATTGATTGGAGAAGAATTAATTGAATCCAAGGAAGTCATTCAACTCAAAGGTAATCAGATTCCTAAAGCATTGATCTCTCTAGAACACCAATTTAGAATGAAGGATGATAGTGCCTTTAAAAGGAACATTTGCTCTGATAAAAATGTTGAAGGATATGATAAAATTAATATCAAAATTGAAGAAGATCCCAAATGGATTTGAATTGGTAAGACTTGTTTTGGCAGGGAAAAAGATAAGTTGACTAAGCTCCTTGCTTAGTACTAGGATGTTTTTTCTTGGGGATATGAAGACTTAAAATTTTTTTTAAATGGGGAGTTCGTACATTATATACCTTTGAAATTAGGGGCAACCACTTTTAGGAAAAAGCTTAGGAATTATAATCCCAAAGTATCTGAAGCCATCTTTAAAGAAGTGGAGAAAATGTTAAAGGATCATATAATATACCCAATTCATCATTCAATGTGGATAGCAAACATTGTCCCTGTGAGAAAGAAAAATGGTGAGATAAAGATTTGTGTGGACTTCAAAAATCTAAACCAAGCAAGCATCAACGATAACTATGTGCTCCCTACTATGGATCATGTTTTGCAGATGGTTGCCAAATCAGAGGTCATGTCCATGCTTGATGGTTATTTAGGGTACAACCAAATTAGTGTTGCATTAAAATACCAACATAAAATAGCCTTTATTATTCCTTGGGGCACCTTCACTTATAGCTAGATGCCATTCAACTTGATTAATGTAGGAGCAACCTTTCAAAGAGCCATGAACTCATCCTTCAATGATTTGAGAGATAGGATAATCATGATATATCTTGGTTATTTGACCATATACTCTAGGAGAAGAAAACACCATTTAAGGGACTTATAAAAGGTCCTAAATAGATGCAGACAACATGGTATATCCTTAAATCCTAAGAAGTTTGTGTTCTTTGTGGAGGAAGGTAAATTGCTAGGGCATATTGTCTCTAAAGATGGTATGAAAATTGATCTGGAGAGAATCAAAGCTATAGAGAGGCTGGCTCTACCCACTAATAGAAGTGATTTGAAGTCCTTCTTCAGTCCAATTAACTTCTTGCAAAGTTTTGTTCCTAAATTTTCTGAGAAGGTGAAATACATGTTCAATATGATGAGTGAGAAGCATCCTTTTAGATGGCAAGATGAAAGTAAGAAGGCTTTTGAGGATATTAAAATAGCTATTGCAAATGCCCCAATGCTGATAAGCCTAAATTTTGAAAAGGACCTCATTATTTATTGTTATGCTTCTAAATATTCCTTATTCGGTATTCTAACTCAACAGGTTAATGAGGGTAATGAGGCTCCAATCACCTTTATGAGTGTTCCATTAAAGAAGCATGAGTTGAAATATACTCAAGTAGAAAAGCATGCATTCACTATGGTAAAGGCATTGAAACAATTCAGGTATTATATCTTGCATTCTCATTCAATTGTGTATTTACCAGAAACAACGGTTAAGAGTATATTAACTTAGCAAGAAGTAGGAATGAATAAAAGGGTTATATGGGTAACCAAAGTCCAAGAATATGACTTGACTATTAAGCCCACTTCTTTGCTGAGGGGGCATGGTTTATGTAAATTAATGGCTGAAAGAAAGGATATATCTCATGATGAAAATAGAAAAAAACTTGTTGTTTTTTTTTTTTTAGCTTTACGGACCCCTGGTTCTCAAATATTGCATATTTTCTAACATATGGTGAATGTCCCCCAAACATGAGCTATAAGGAAAGGAAAAACCTTAGGTTAAAGGCTACTAAGTATGTCATTTCCAATGGTATTTTGTATAAAAGAGGAGTTGATGGAACCTTCCTAAGGTGTGTGGATGTGGAGCATCAAGAATTTTTTTTAAAGGCATATTATTCGGAGTATTGTGGAGGGCACTTCTCATCTATAGTAACTACTTTCAAAATACTTAGGAAGTGTTTCTATTGTCTTGGTATGTTAAGGATGCTTATAAATTTCTAAAAAATTGTGAGAAATGTCAACTTTTTACTGGTCACCCTCAATTAGCAGCATTACCTCTCAGGCCAATTTTTATTGATGAACCCTTTTAGCAATGGGGTATCAATTTTGTTGGACCTTTCAATCCTCCATCAAGTGCTAGACATACATACATATTAGTAGCAATAGATTATTCCACTAAATGGGTGGAGGCTATTCACACTAAAAAGGCTACCTCCCATGTAGTATGTGATTTCCTGACGGAATATATTTTTGTTAGATTTGGGGTTCCTCAAAAGATAGATTCAAACAATGCAACCTACTTTTCATCCAAAGAGATCTCCATATTTTTTTATGAGCATAGTATATCATTAGCCCATTCTTTGGACTATTTACCACAAGGGAATGGCTAGGCAGAGTCCAATAATAAAAACTTGATAGCTATAACCAAAAAATTCATATATGAAAATTCCCAAAATTTGTATAAAAAGCTTTATTGGGCTGATAGGATTACTCAAAAAAGAGCTATTGGTATAGCTCCATTTGAATTGGTGTATGGGATTGGAGCTCAAATATCACTACCTCTAGAGCTATTTGTTGGTATACTATAAACTATTATTGAGGATCAGTTCTTTAAGGATTCACTATAGAAAATAATAATGTACTTACACAAGTTGGAAGAGGAAAGGAACAAACTGATTGATCATATTACTGAGCATCAGATGAGGGTAAAGTAGGCCTTTGATAGGAAAACTAGACCATGTGGTTTCCTAAAAAATGATGAAGTACTTCTCTAAGATACAAGAAGAGAACCCAAGGGTGCACATAGAAAATTTGAGTCTCTTTGGAAAGGTCCATTTGTGATTTCATAGGTTGTTGGCCCCAATACTTTTTGTTTGAAGTATCTGGATGGAACGGCCTTGTCCTTTACCCATAACAGGTAGGATTTGAAGTTAATCAAGCTCTAAGTTTAAAAGTCCTCTATTATACACATAGTATTTGTTTGTTTTCCTTTCCTATCATTTCCCTTTTTGTTAGCTTAGGTTTGTCTGTGTTTCTCATTTTTTGAGTTCTCTTTGTACTTTGCATACATAGTCCCCAGTTAGAGCCCCTGTTAGTAGTGTTTGAGTCACCATGTTTCAAAGGTCTTTCCTTCAACTTTGCCTATCTTTTTGTTGAAGCCTTTCCCTTGTTGCTCCATGTATTTACCATCTCCCAAAGTGATTGTTTAAAGTCCCTTTCATCCCCTGGTTGATATCTCTTCCCTTGAACTACTATGAACCACTTTGAACCTCAATTCAATGTCATTCAAAGCAATTCAACCAAAGTTTTGTACTACTAATTTTTTTGGTAGGTGATATGTGTCAACTTGGCAGAGATCTCTTTTTGAATTATTTTGAACCGCTTTGAACCTCAGTTTGAAGTAGTTTAAAGTTGTTCAATGACAAAGGTGTGTTGGAAGTATTAAAGTCTAGTGTATGACACACTACCATCCCACAAGGCAATTGATGATGATGTCAGAGAACAATGAGTAAAGGGACATTTCTATTTCTAATGTGGAAAGTCATCATTATGGGGAAAGTGGTAAATCTTTAGCTGAAAAAGGAGTCAAATGTCACATTAAAACTAATCATTACCAATGCATCTAAAAGGGAAATTATTAAATGGAGATTTTATACAACAAGGCTTTCGAACGTACAAGTGTTAATAGGGAGTGATGTGTCATAAATGTTGTATTATGAGCTTGTACTTTTTCATAAGTACTTTCTTTTTAAAATTTTCTCTGCTTTCCTTTTTTGATTATCATGCATAGAACTAAAAGTGTGGAGAAGAAGTTGTTAAGGGAGACAGAGAAAATCATTGATTTTTCAGCAAAATACAAATGAGAGCTTAGCAATTCTTGTTTTGTTTCTGGAATCTCTGTATGTTTGAAGCCTTGTTGTTTGATTAAGAGTGAGGTTTTTATTGCATTTCTTTGGTAATGTCACAAGTTTAGAATGTAGAAAGTTGGTCATTTGTGATACGAATTTGCAAGAAATGAAGTTGGAGAATCTACAAGCAAGTTTTCTTGAATATGCTGATGAGGCGAATGGGTGTATGGAAGTCCTAACTAGTGGGTTAATTGAGGCTGCTACTTTTCCCCCAACATTTGTGAGTCATGAACTTCTACAAGTCTATATTGATCATTATGCTATCAAAAGCAAGAGTATTGTAAGTAAAAGTGGCAACGTGATGCTCACAATTTCAAGAGACACTATTGCCTCTATATTACATTTTCAAGAGAATACCTTTGCTGCATTCTCCCTTGTTCAAGCCTAGGTTGAGTACCAAGAAACCCCAAATCAATTTTGGTCCCAATGCAGTTATGTACAATAGGTAATCATTGTTACCACTATAAAAATTTAGTTCAAAGTGCGTTTGTACAATATACGTGAAAAAAATATAAGTTGGGATACAAAATACAAATATAGAGTAACTTGAATTGGATTCTCTTGGCTCCTCTTTTCATAGTCTCTATAGCTATGAATAGAATATAAAATGTAGTATATTAGAAAGTGAATATTGTAGTTATTATGGAATACAATATAGTATAGGGCCGGGTAGCTTACATTTTCTGGAGCCTTTTCAACTGAGATTATATTTCCATTGAGTTCAAATGAAAATGCACCATGTATGTTGAACAATTTGGCAATTTAGACAATTGTTAACATGTTTTTTGTGAATCACTCTAATTTTATTTTTTCTAGTTCAAGAATGTGTTCTTATAGTAGCTTACCATGTAGAGTGCAATTTATAGTTTTGTCTGTAGTCCTATTATACATTCCAAAATGGGTTCTTGTGTAAATTTGTGAATATTGCATAGCCCTAGTAGTGGAAAGATGTAGCTATAGATAGTTGGAAGGGTGGTAGTGGTTGGTGGAAAATAGTGTAGCATAGTTGATAGGGTTGTACATGGGAATTTTTTGGTTTTAGTGTGCAAGTAACCTACAAAATCAAACATGTAAAATGATTATTTCCATGTAAATATATTTAGTAGCATATGAATACATGTCACATCTCTAGACTATATTATTTGCGAGTAGGAGATGGAGTAATAGAAGTGAAGATATATAAAATAATTTAACTTAAAGATGGTGGAGACCAAGTTAGTAAGTGCAAGTTTGCTGCATTCATCATTTAGCTCATCAATGGAAGTTGTAGAGGTGGATTTAGAACTACACAAGTCCTTACCATTTCTTTGATTGACACTTTTTCCTAGTAATGGTGCTCTTGTTTTGGCAAGGAGTTTCTCTAGTCTAGCATTTGCTTCTATGTGGAAATTTGAATTGTAGACCTACAAATAAAAACCAGATTTTAGTGACTATAAATTAGAAGAGTACATTTTTTTATGAGTGAGGGTTGGAATAATGTGGAGAGGAGTTAGCATATAGTTTCCTTTTCTGAAATTTTCTCTCCATCTCAAACATGTAGCTAGTACTCATTTGCTGAATGGTTGTATCTGGTTATAATAACACCTAATGAACTGATGGGGTAGTTTCTTTGTGAATTCAATAGCTATGCTATTGTTGTGCTAGGAATGAGTTTCTATTGCTTACAATATCTATTGATAGTTTCAATAATTGTGTCCCATCAAAGCTAGAGATAGCATGTAGCATCCCCTCTTTCAAACTCAGACCTTTTCTTTGTGAAGAAATTTGTTAACTGTACACTTACGCCTAGGTTTAACTTAAGTACGAATTTCTGAATTAGATTGTTTATTATGTTGGGGCTAGGAAATGGACTAAAACCATATATGAAAAAGGTTTTAGGCTACCCAAGGTCATCACTAAAGATCACCTACAGCCCCATATTCATGATTTAGTGGTGTTATTGCATAAGGTAAAAGGTTCAACTGATGTACTCCTTTTTGAAGAATGGATATATAGGTACATAGAAATCATTTTGAAGGGTGAACAATGGATAGATTGGGTAGAGATTATTGCCAATTCAATGAGGTCTCAACTCAAATGTACTAAGGAATTTTGAGAGGATTTTTATATGGCTTCCTATTTAACTTACTACATTGCCTGTACTTGTGATCTTACCCCTCTTCCCCATGGAGTATGGGGTGGAGAAATGATAGTTTTTTAGTATTGCCCTCTACTATAGAAAGATAGGGTCTTGGAAGATTTTAGGAAAGTACATGAAATGATAATGGTAAGGGTTTATATGTCTTTGAAGGAAGTGCCCATGCCTTGGTTGTCTCCTAAAGCTGAAAGGTTATTTCAACAATATGGAAGTCACTTCATATAGTTCCCTAGATTCACTTACTTGAGGATAGGCAGATTTGAAAAACCTACAAAGTTGCCATGATATGCTTTAGACTATTTTGTATTGGCCAAGGTATGTAGGAAACTTTTCTCTATTATAAAAGATAATTTACCACAAGATGATTGGGACATAGATTTCCCTATCAAGCTAGGTTCGTTGATTTGTGGTAGCATGACCATTGCTTCTATTATTGGAAGTAATTTGATTGGGTTCAATTTTGGCTCTTACCATAGTAGAAGGAACTTCGATAGTAAAGGATATGCAATCTAGATTCTTGGCCTTGAAGTTTACCCCACAACTAGAAAATTCTAGGAAAGATCATTCAAGGCTGACTTTATAGCAAATTGATTCCCTTAGCCTGAAGTTCAAAATAGGAGTGGTTGAGGGTGGCTTAGATATAATTGAACTTGGCTAGGATGAATCTAGTGAACCAAAGTCTTTGGTTGTAGAATGGAATAAAGATGAAGAAGATGATATCAACCTAAGGGCTAGATTTATACTTACCTTCATAGATGACTGGTTAAAGAAAAAGCGCAAGGGAATTATCAATAAACCCTCTTCAAGGGAGATTTCCTTTTGTAAACCATCTTCATCTGACACCCCACTTTCTCCTATTGCAAGTAGTATATTGGTTCAGGATAAATAGAAGAAGACATCCCTTCATTTGCAAACTACAACCCAAAGACTAGATCCTAGTCTAAGTCTGAAGCCTTGTAGCAATATAAACTTTAGAAAGAGAGAATGTCAACTCAGGGGCAAGATTTGAATGATGGCCTCAATTCCTTAGATGGTACGGATGGTGATGTTCAATTCATTGAAGCTCCTAAGGTAGACAAGCCCATATTTCTAACTCCTACTAAAGATACCCAGGAAATGGTCATGAGCCCTACTATTCCTTCTTGGCTAGCTAACACAATCAACAACAAAAGACATTTGCAACTAGTATCTACACCAATGAAAGACATTGTCACTAAATATGCAGCTAGAGGTTCAAAGGCCAAGAAGCTAAAAATAGATGCTCACCTCACCAAGGACCCAGTAACTAGAAAGATCACTGCTGAGATAGCTACCTACAACAAAAAGAGGGAATTAGGGGATATTGATGATGAGGGCTTCAAGGTTACCTCTATTGAATTGGGAACTATCAATAGAAGTACCAATAACCACTTCTTTAAATTCTCTACTGATCATATGGTGACATCATTTGAAAAGGGTAGTAAAGAGAAAAAGGAGCTAAAAGGCATGGTAACCACAATGGATGCATATATCAATTCACTAATGAACCTTGGTGCATTTCCAATTGTTCAAGATCCACAATCCTTTGATCCTAATTCTATGGGAAGTCAACAATTAATGAAGCAAATGAAAAGAGGTAAGCTGCTAGCTGATGCCATGAAGGACTGGGTGGACACTATTGTGAAAGAGGGTAACAAATTTATTTTTGAATTTGTTAACATTTATGTTAAGGGTGAATCATTTCTACGAGAGATACAAATCTTAGTTCTAGCTTGGGAAACAGAGCTAGGTTGATGTCAAGCAGTTGTTTTTCAAGTGGCTAAAGTTGAGAGGTTCAGGATCATCAAGTTCTTGAATGAAAACCCAATGAAAAATGTGGATCCTTGCATGTTATTAATTATGAAGAACAACATGGGGTGGAAGGATTTGGTTTACAAAAAAAGGAAGTGCAGGGCATACAAACTAGAATTACTAAAATGCACAAAGAACTCCTCAAGGATATGAAGGTAGTTAATCCAATAGGGATCCTACAGTTTGATGATGGGAACATGGATGTCGAGACACTAATGAAGAGTTTCAGTGAAGCCATGGAACAAATCAGAGATATTGAATCACCAATTGCCAATGATTTCATTATGTTGGCAAGTATTGAATTGATGTTGTATCTCAATAAGAACTTGATGCCGCATCAGCATTTAAAGATAAATGAATTCAAATGGTAGAAGGATGCATGTAGAACCCAATTGCTGAGGCTAAAGAATCTACACTCCCACACGATGCAAGAATTTATGAATACCTTTTGAAGCTAGAAGCTAGTATGTTAGACCGATGGTGAGGAGGAGAAAACTAGCGATGATGCTTGAGCTGAACCATTGCTTTTAGTTACTTTTTCATGCTCATTTTTAAACTTCTTTCTTGTTTTGTGACTATTTCTTTTTTTAATCGAAACGATTGGGTTTTGATGGAGGCCTTTTGGATTTGTATGGAAAAACTATAAATTTTGGGGCATTGAACTGGTTTGGGGTTAGCAATAGATAGTTAGAAACTCTACTAAAATCGATACTATATACAACAATCAAAGGATATCATATGAATGTTTTTGCTTTTGAATGACTATGTGCATGTAGAAGGTTTAACATATATATATATCATCTTGCATGCAAATTGGAAACTTTGTGTTCAAAGTATATGGACCACTGTTACTTTGTGAACTTTGGTTTATTGGTTCGAGATATTTAATTGTTATTCTTATAGTAAGTTCTTTTTAATTAGGGTGTTTAAATGGTTGATATAAATTCATGGTGTTATTCAATTTTTTGAAATAGATTTCCTATATATTTGTATATATTTTGTGTATGTTACTTTGAGTTTGGAGTTATTTCTCAACTGTTGTGGACACTTTGTAATTTTTGAACCTTGGGCATAGTAAGAAATTATTAAAATCATTGAAAGGACAATCTGTTCACCAAAAGACACTACTTTCTTATTCTACACATAAAGGATTCAAACTATATTAGATGGATGTAAAGTCAACTTTCTTGAATGGAATCCTAGAAGAAGAAGTCTACATTGGGTAACCTCGAGGTTTCATAGATACAAAAAAAAATGAATATAGTTTATTGACTACAAAAACCTTTATATGGTCTCAAGCAAGGCCATAGAGCCTGGTATGAAAGATTGCATAGTCGTATGGTAAAGACTGGCTTATAAAAGACAAATGAAAATAAAAACCTATAGATCAAGGAAGGACCAGATAAGAGGATAGTATTGGGAAACATATTTGTAGATGATATATTATTCACTAGACATGGTGATTTATGCAAATCATTTTATGAGGAAATGAGTAAAGAATTTGAAATGTCAATGTTTTGAGAGATTAAATTCTTTTTTGGCTTGCAAATTCAATAGAAGAAAGATGGTATCCACATTAATCAATCAAAGTACATCAAGGAGATAGTAAAAAAATTTGTAATGGAAGATTCCAAACTAGTTGGATCATCTATTTCTACTAGAAATAAGCTTTCCAAAAATGATGACTCCAAAGAGGTAGATTGATAAACATATAGATCAATGATTGGGAAACTTATATTTATTTCTAAAATTGACACTCCGTAGAATGTCTGTAGTGCACACAAGACCTGATATTGCATTAGTAGTTGGTATGGTGGCAAGAATTTCTACTAATTCAAAGAAGAGTCATATGAAGGAAGAAATCAAGGATCTAATAGTTATCTTCTGTGATAACACCAATGCAATTAACATATCCAAGAACCTAGTGATACATACCAAGACAAAGCACATTGCAATAAAGTATGATTTTTTGAGAGAATTAGTGCAAGTCAAAGAACTGAGATTGGAATATGTGAATACAAAGGGAAAAAATGAAGATGTATTCACCAAGCCATTATCTAAGGATTCATTCTTGTATCTAAGAGGTAAGCTAGGTGTAATTTCCCTATCTAAAGCTTACTAATTAGATATTAGTGTTGCACCAACCAAGCATTTTGAAAATCAAACAAGTGGATGTAGTATTGTTAGAATAGATTGCATATGAATCAATACATTAGGTGTATGAAAAATAAATTGATTATTGTCTTTGGCATAAGATGTCAAAGAAGGAGAGTTTGATGTCATATCAGATTAGAAATTTTAGAAATCAGGAGAGTTTGTTTTGAAAGAGAGAAATTATAGTCAGAGAAATCAGATAATCATTCTATAGGAAGAGATTGATATCAAAGAGAAATCTCACTAATAGAGGGAGTTCTAATGGATGAGAATCAAAATGAAACTAAGGATATTATCCTTACTTCTATTTTTCTTGAAATTTTCTTCATATCATTACATGTTGTGTTACCATCAATGCCAAAGAGGGAGATTGTTGAAAACAATTATGCAGTTGTATGTTGTCTTTGATGTTACACAAAATGTCAAGCCTTATCGAGAAAGTTAGTGATTTTTGAGCTCACTTAAGAACTAGAGATAATTTCCTCCATAAACTGAGTGTTCTAGTTATAACCAAGATCATAGTTAGTTCTTGTTGAGTTCACTCGGGCATCAAAGGAAGATCCTATGTTAACCAAGTTCACTTGGCGACCAAAGGAAAATTAGCATGGATCCTACGTTGACCAAGTTCACCAGGTTTCCAAAGGAAAGTTAGTTCAAAATTAGTATTGACTAAGTTCGGTTGGTTAACGAAGAGTTTCTCTTAGTTGACAGAGTACTCAATTCTATATTGGTTGACTCACTACATATTGAGCTTGATAGATTTATTAGCTAATGTTAGCTAACTTAAGGATGAAAATTGTTTGATTAAAAGTATATTCAAGCCAACTTGACAAGATTATTCATATAATTATAAGGTCAAGTTGAGGATTGAAGATAAAAAGCATGGAAATAAAGAAGATGAGTTAAGGAAGAAGGATATTTGCAAGAGGAAAAAGTATATAAGGTGACCGAGATAAAAAGAGCATTTTGATCAAATATGATCAAGTAATTAAGCTAGAATAGAGATCTAAAATCAGAAAACAAAGTTTCATCATCAATCAAGTCAAGTCATTGTTACTCCCTAATAATTTTAGCAATGAATCAATTCTATTAATTGAGTTAGCTTAACATTTATTTGGTAAATCCACTAACAAGGTGACATTTCTAGATTGAAGTGTGCAAAGACCTCTAACAAGGCCACTCCTAATAGGGTGAATTAAATATTTTAATAAATTCAAAACTAATACTATGTTTAGTAACCTCTAACATAGTTGGATCCTAACAGGGCTCACTTTAGGAGAGTGAAAAAAGTAACTAGTTGCAATTATGGTGATTTTCCCAAATTGGGTTTCCATGTTAAATCTTGGTGTCTCATATGCTCATGTTATTTTCTTTATGTTTCTACAACTAAGTTAATAAAGATTAATCACATTTAAATATCTTATGATCTGCATGTTTAGTGTGAACCAAGTGATAGTAATATACTCAATGTTAACTGAGTTACAACAAAATATTTAGTGTTAATCGAGTTACAAAAAGTTATTTGGTTTTATATTGTGTTGATATCTTAAAAGAGACTTTTGGATTTATTTTTGTAGTAACTAATTCACCCTCCCCTCTTAGTTACTCCTTTCCATTTCTAACAATAGATCTATCATTGGTATAGCTTGTGTTTTTCAAAATAATTTTCCAAATTGGTTTTATTTGTAGTATATATCATATTTTATTATAACTTTGAAATAAATACAAAAAAATAGATACTAACATGAGAAACATGTATTTTCTTCCTATTTGGCACTTATGTCAAAAGAATTCTATAGCATAGAAAATTACTTACTTTGGGGTAATCCAAAATGTTCCAAGAAATCCTTATGATTGTTCAATATTATGTCCAAGGCGGTGTCTCAATTAGACCTTATCATCTCTAAAATCTAGTTCTTAGTTCTAAGATTAGTTACCAAATCAATTATGTGATCATCCATAGAAAGACATGGGACAGCTATGAGAACCTTGGCATCTCTAATATGAGTTTTTATAACCTCTCGATGAGGTAATAGAAAATATTAAATCTCATTTATCTCTATTCTCAAATAACTCTCCTCATATAGAAACTCATGTTAAAGTGCTACAAGAAATATCACTCTAGTATACTATAGTGATGATGTACTTCTCTTTGTTTTTAGCTCACATGCAATGGACTTCAAATCTTCATATATTTTCTATAATTGATTATTGACATCTCTTGTAATGAATGGGATGCCAAAATTTTTTTTTTAATAATAACAAAACATTTTGTGCAATTGTATCTAGAATGTAGTAGCAAAAGTGGATAAAGCCACTTGTTTTTAATAGAAATCTTAGTAGAGGCTCTCTCTAATACATTGCATTCAAATTTATTTTTAGTAATTTTGACTAGGTATCAATAGATGGATCATTTAGTTTATCAATAATTTTAATTTTTTTATCCAAGATGAGAGCTTTATCATTTAGTTCAATCTCAAGAATTGCCTCAAGTAATATATCTTTCACATCATGTAATACCTACTTGTCCTTGTGCTCTCTCCTCAATCTTGCTTGTTCTTTGTTTATTTCACATAGCTCAGTGCAAATATCCATTCAATCATCATCCAAAGTATTTAGACTCAACTTGATATGAAAATTTCCTCTTCTAAATTCATTGGGTTTGACTTGAATGTATGTAACTTCTTCCTCTTGAGCTTCTTCCCTCTATTGATGTTTGGTGAGACGTTAGTGTAATAATGAAACTTAAATTTTTAGATTTAGTGATGTGATTCTAGATTTTATTTTTTCTTCTTCTCCATGTTTTTCTAGTTCAAAATTAGATATAGAAATTTGTGGCATGGGTGGTACAATTTTCAAACTCAAAGATGTATTTGTTGGACTAACCACCAATGTTCCCGTTCAGGATTCGTGACATAGCTTAACTGCCTCCTATGTTATATAAGTCTAGTGGTTGTATTGGGCATTAACAAGTTTATCTTTTGGTAAAATGAAAACTCTACCTTGTAACAAGTGGTATTAGAGCTTGGTCATAGGTTTGAATCTCCTTAGGTAATGTTAAGGGGGTGATTGTTGGACTAACCACCAACATTCCCCTTTAGGATTTATGACATGGCTTAATCACCCCCTATTTTGTATAAGTCTAGTTGATCTTTTGGTGCAATGGCAACTCTAGCTTGCAACAATATTCACTTCTTAATTTTTCTTGTGCTCATCACTCAGTATTTCTTGCACCTTAACTTCAAGTAATCTCAAAACTAATGTTTGTAAGAACATTAGATTAATAGAAAAACTTGATAAATAATTTATAAAAGTAAGTACTCTATTATTTTATTCCTTTGCAATTATTAATTAGCTTTCCCCAATCATTCCCTCATTTAGAGTTTTGTACGTTGGTGTTTTATCGCCTATAGAAGAAGTGAATGCATTGGGCTTCGTAGAGTCTCCTCGAGTTTGAGCATATCAAGTATCAATATTTTATCCTATTTATCACCCTTGTGTGTGTTGTGATTTTTTCTCAGTATCAAAATTTATATTTTGTCCCTCGATACTCATGGTAGTATCTGCTAATATATGTAAAGAATGAATAGGTATGTCATGTACATTTTGTTCCATAGGCTTGGGAAACTCTTTGATATGTTGAATGATTGGCTCAAATCTAGGTATGTGGACATGTATTGGCTCAGTATTTACTATGATATCTTCCTTTTTCTATGGTTACTCAGTAGAAGCTACATCTTTTAGATCTTCAACTATTACACTTTCTTGGTTCCCAACTATATCACCAACCGTTTCATGCATTGAATCTTCAAAATCTTGTGTTATGTTGATATAATCATCTTCCTATTATCAAGTTCAACATCTTGCTTGGTTTGAGTATCATCAACATCAATAGTTACATTTGGACCCTTGATATTATAAAATTTTCTCAATATCATCTTAGAATCTTCATCTACCAATTTCAAATTATTGGATAACACATAAATATCTCTATACTTTTGCATAAATCTATTCTTTTATTTCTCCAAAGCTTCAGTTATGTCTTCCAAACTAAAATCTATCATAATGTTATCCAATGATAAACTTCTCACTTCTTTCTCAATTTTGATAGCATACTTCCATCGATTATTAGTCCTTTAGTATAGCTCATTAGGTATTTGGTCTTTGATTTCTAGTGGTGGATATTTAAATTTTGTCATGATGATAGTTAAAGAATCTTCAATTATCTTCTTGTATTTATCATTCATTGTTTCATTTTTATAATATTTAAAATTTTTCACACCATTATTTTCACTAAGATCTTGAACAATTTCATCTATAGTCTTAGGCATTTTTTTATATAACATCTTGGTTATTACTTACCTCATCAGACTTGGTTAGTTCACTATCATTAGCATCATCATATTTTATTATGAATTATCTTCTCTTTTGATTTTTCTTAACCTATTTCCTTGTTTACATAGGAGCTTTCTTCCATTTTTAATATGTCTTGACCTATGGTGTAGTGGACTTTGTAATCTTAACAATACCCTTCATTATTGTAGGATTAACTTGCTATGCAACTTGGGTTCTGGATCTTGTGTTTTGTTGGCTGATGTGGATAACTGTAGGTCTTTTCTTACATTTTTTTGTTTGTGTCTTGGCAATAACAACTTATTTTCCCATTCCTTCTTCTCCAACCTCATCTTCACCTTTCCCTTCAGTGGTCATCAATGGTTTTTTAGATTTTGTCCCACCGAATGTTCTCTTAAGTGTACTTGACATCTTCTTGGATTTGTTCTCAATTTTGGTGACTATAATGTTAGTTTTATCTTTTATTTGGCCTCCTCATATTGTGTCATTCAAAAATTCTTCAATGGCCTTAGTAGCTTGATCTATGTTTACTTCATAATCCATGGATTCAAGTCATGCAACCCTTGGTAGAACAACTTTGACAGGTGTATTGTTTGTGTCAACTTGAAAACAATCATCACGATATTTTTCAGCCAATATAGGGGGTATGAATCTTTGCTTTATTATCAATTTGAAATTCTCAATGTACTCATTCATAAATATTTCAAAATTATCTCCCATTTTCTTGATAGACACATTAATTTTATAGATTACTAGGGTATATGTCTTCCAATTTACTAGACCAATAAATTAGAAATAATTTTGCATACAAAATAAAATACATACCAAAAGTAATCCAAAATTGCATGTATTTCATCTAGCAAGTTGGACAATCTTCATGTTATCTACAAATTGGTTTAGTTGTATCTTAGAAATGTCATACATGTATCCTTTCTTCATAATTTTGTAATCCAAGTTGACTACCATGAAAGGTACACTATTGTGCCTACTAGATTGAAATATTTCGTAGGCATCTATAGGTCAATTATGATATCCAATTTTAGGCCTCTTCTCTCTAATTTCACTTTAGTGTTCTCTTCTATCTCATTATTTGATGTCATCCAAAAGGTTTTGACCTTCTCTATAATATGGTGTCTGGTAACCATATGGATAACATCTTTAGTGATCTTACTTGGCTCATCTAGCTACATGTGCATATAAGGAACTCAACTCAATATTACCCTAATCCATCTCATTTTGAATTCTCATGGAAAATATAGGGTATCGATGAGACTTGTCACTTGAAAATGCTTAAACTCATTCTTGAAATTTCCATCAACACACATTTCCTCATACACCTCATGCAACTCACAATCCCTGACTTAAAATTTTTTGCAATGATAAAAGTAATAGATATTGTTAAAAATGAAAAGCCTAGGTAGAATATGTTGGAAAAAAATATTCAAATTATATATTGTAAGGCCCACACTAGTAACCTATTATAGATCTTGATGAAATAAATATGATTAGGAGTTAATTAAGTTATGATTGACATTTTCGTTACTAATAATGATTTATGAGATCCTATTAGAGACTAAAGCAGATTTTGGTTATTATAAGTGTAATACCCATTCAATAACATTAGGTTGAATAGCTAATGTCATATGAAAATGAAAATTGATATGTTCAAGCTAGGGACTCAATCAAGGGATTAAGAGAATGATTTAGTAGCCAAATTGGGAAAGTTGAATTAACATTTTCTCTTGTAAGAAATAACAATAGATATAGATTATAACAACAATAAAACATAAATGGTTGCATTCATAGATTTTTTTAAATCATGACAACATAATTTTGAAACATCCTAATGGCTTGAGGGATTAACCCTTGAACACACACACCCTCATAATGTAATAAAGGGGTATTACTAGGAATGTTGTTATGTTTAACTTGACTGAGAAGATACTAGTTACATGTTCCCATATTAGTGATCTCCACTTTAGACATATACTAGGATCCATTTATTTGTTTTAATGATGTAATAGATATGACCTCAGGTTTCATGGTTATGATATACAAGTATTGTAATAGTGATTAGAATAGTAATTTCATTATGTTAAGAAAGGTAAATGTTGATACACATATATTGATATAGCAATGTTTTGAATATTTTATGGAAATGATTAGATGAAAGTTAATTGTATATGTTAATGTGAATTATGTGATATTAGATCATTCTACACTTATCCATATGTATTTCTATAATATTTCATTGGGCTACTCACGTTTAAGTTGAGTGTGCAAGGAAATTGAACCATGGAAATTATTTGGGAAAACAAGGTTCAAACCTATGTGAACAAGGTAAAGCCAAGGTGAATCTTTGGAAGATTCAAAACCTCATTGTATTGTGTTTATTTCATAATGTGACTGCACATGGGTGTTTTAAGTTTAAAAATCATGATTAAATAGTGACATGTCATCATGATGTGTAAAGTATTTAATGTGTGTGTCATTTGGAACTTGTGTTTTCTATGTTTAAATGACATGTCATATATGATTTTTGGGCATGAAGTCACTTAACCTAAACATAATCCAATTATGAAATTAAGTTAATCCACCTTGGAGAGTGTTAAGATGAGTCACCTTCATGATGGAATTCAAATTAATTTTGATAGGAACTTTAGAGAGCCTAAAAGTGGTTCCCAAGTGTTATTTTGGTGAAAATAAGCCACTCACATTCTAGTAGTATAGGTTGGGGGTTTAAATATAACCATAAGTTGGCCTAGAGGCCTTAGGAGATCCTCTAAACTAATAATTTTCAAGCCAATTCGAAATTTGGGTGTCACATGACTTCTATTCTCATTACTCCACTTGGGTATATTTGTATTGGTAGAAAGGTACAAATGTGTAAGAGGGTAGGTGAGGATGGAAGTGGAGGTATTTTTAGGGACCTTGTGCTAAAATTAGTGGTTGTTTACCCACTCTATAATTATAGAGACACTTAGGGTTTGAGGGAAGAATCATGGAAGCCAAGGAAGGAAAGCTCTTCATCACCATTCTTAACCATTAGCTTGGAAGGAGGTTAGTGCTTCATGCCATATTTTCCCTCATCTCATGAAAGTTGATGATGGAAATTGCAAGAGTGTTTCTTGTAGGATCTATGCGTTTGTATATGATGCATGTTGTAAATTTTTCTGTATGTGAGTGAACATGTTCAATCTATTTGCATTTGGTTATGTTTCTTGGATTGTGGTTGTGGATTGAATGTTGTGTTGGGTGTGAAGGCTTCTCTCAGCCTTGAGAGGGAAGAGAAGCCTTGGGGTGAAGGGGTTAGTTGGGCTCAACACTAAAGTTGAGAGATCCTTCTCTTGGAGAGGGGATAGTTTTCATGGAGTATGGGCTCCATTGAATCCATTGCCTTTTGATTGTTCTATGGGAGGTATAAGTGAGGATATGTGAAGAGGAGTAAGTGTTGATAGCCTTGTTGAGGCATGTATTAATGATAGCCTTGTTATGGCATGTTTCTTGGAAGCCTTATTGAAATATTACAATTGCAAGATTTGTTGCTCCACAAGGATATGGCATTCTCCTCCTTGAAGAGCCCATCTTCACCCAATGTTATGATTTCATATGTGAATCATTGTGCAAGCCTTGGTTGGGGATTGTAAATGTGTTGTTAAACCTAGTATTCATGTTGGTTCTTGTTATTGTGATGTTTTTTGAATATATCTCGGTTAAGCCTTGTTTCCCCTAGCACAGGGGTGGCCTCCTTGAGGCCTAGGTTGGGAGGTGAGCCTCCATGGCTCTATAATTTTGATCTTTGCAGGTTTTTGATGCACTTGGATGCTTGGAAGTCATAAATATTTCATTGAATATGAGGAGGGAATACCATTGTAATTTCTTTGATAATGGAGCAACAATCTCCATCTTGTTATGTGTTTCTATTTGTGATTTTAAGAGTGTTGATATTGCTCCTACTTCATTGGTCAGTAGAAGGATTGTGCATCATCTTGTGTAGAGATCTTTACATTATGTAATGTTGAAAAAAGAGTCTACCACCTTATGTATAGTTGTGATAAGTTTGTTGCATGTTATAGGAGAAATAGAAGAGAGAACACCATTGTATTGTTGTTGTAGATCTATTATCATGAATGTTAATGTATTGAGAAAATGGATGTAGTACCATAATAGACATTAGTAAGATGTAAATAAAACTAGCAACTTGTTATCCTATTGTTCTCCATTCTCATGAAAATAACTAAACGCATTATATGTTCAATCTTGAATCATATGTAGATATAGAATGATCATTCAATATATTTGATTTAATAGATATGAATAATAAACTAAGGTTAGATGTTGATGTTCCATTTTTTTTTGAAAATTTTGACAACCAACATCAATATTTAGTAATGCAATTGTTAGGATTAGATAGTATGGTCCCTAGAATAAAAAAATCTATGTAATGAGATATTAATTTCATGACAACCAATAAGACACACCATTAAGACTATGAGGTAGAAATGAAATAGATAGCATGAAGAAGGAAAAAAAATTATCAACTCAATCCAATATATATACTTGTGGAATTAGAAGAAGATGGAAGCAAAAGCTCAAGAACTCCAAAGTAAGGCCTTTAGGTGCAAATTATGTTCTAGAAAATGTATGGCAAAATCAATCCATTAGATGTCAATCAAGTCCATTACCAATACTAGCATTCTTGCATCTTCATGTAATTGTCTTTCCAATTTCTTGTGGAAGTTATCTTGGTCTTTAATTTGATCTTGGAGTGTTGTAGAGTCACCTAAAACTCTAATAGGAACCAATTCCCCTTGTAAGGAACTCAACCTAAAAGTATTTTCTCCTAGAATATTTGTGATCTAATAAGGGCCACTCCACAAGAGTTCAAACTTGGTATGGCTTCCCGAATTTTCTTTTTCTTTGTACCATAAAAGAAAAAAATTGGATATTCAAAAAGATTTAATCATGGCCCTCTTCTCAAACCACCTTTTAACAATAGCCTAATGTTTTTCCATATGTTCTAAAGTAGCTATCCATTTTTAATCCATTTCTAAGAGATTCATTAGTCTGATATAAACCCTGTCAACATCTTTGGTGTACCTACTCATGAATTTTCAAAATTAGAATCTTGAGTTCAAGTGGAAACATTGGCTCCTATCCATAGACAAGTAGATATGGGAATGTACCCAAAGCATTTTTTACCCTGAATCAGTCTGTCTACAAGGAATATTTGAGTTTAGTATGCCAATATCTAGGATTTTCCTTCAACAGATGTCTTATTATTGTGATCAAGTTTTTATTCGTGGTCTCTACTATACCATTCCCTTGGGGATAGTAATTTGAAGAGAACTTAATTAAAAATTAATTTTTGAATGCACACTAGGTAAGGAATATTGATACAAAGGCTGGTCCATTATCGTAAGCAAGGAAAAATTTCATCCCAATCTAGTAACAATATGTTCTTCCAAGAAATTAGTGACCATTTTAGCTATGTAGTTTCTGAAAATTTTTGCTTCTATCTAGCACATGCAATAATCAGTAGTTATGAGAACAAAAGTATGTTTGGTTGATGATGGTGGGTTTACTGGACCAATAAAGTCCAATCCCCACTTTTTGAAGGGACATACCTTTAATACTACTTCTAATGGCATTGCAAGATGTTTTTCTATGTTAGCATTGAAAAATATGCCAAGTATGCATGTGTTCAAAAGTATCCTTGAAGATTGTAGGCCTAAAATAACCTAATCTTAAAATCATATGGGTCGTAGCCTCTACTAAACCATGCCCTCTACCATACCTACCATGAAATTTCTCCAAAACTTCTTTTACTTCTTCTCATCCCAAACACTTTAGATAAATTCCTTCATAGTTCCTTTTGTACAATTTTCTATCGTGCAACATGTAGGATTCACACTTCATTTTGATTGCCCTACACTATGAACTATTCATCCAATTGGCGTAATAATTTTGTAAAAGGTAGTAGGTAATATCCTAGTACTAGAAATATATTATCATACCTTGATTAATACTAAATTGAGATACTACAATCATCTTTTGATCTTCTACATCAATTTCGTCATAAAATGAGAATTTCTTCTAATTCTTGATTTGGTTATCAGCTATCATTTTTTATAATCCTTTCCCTCTTACCAACTTCATGGGTTGAATTTATAAATAAAACTCTTTTGGGATTTCCATCCATTTCCCTCACCTTTCAACCAATTCATTTTGCGTTACTAATGACTTAACCATAGGATTAGGCACAATTGCATACACCTTGCTCCTAAGTATATAATGGCAGGATTTTCTTACCACTTTAATCAAAGAAAAAGACTATTTATCAAGATTATAATAGTTTAGCTCAGCATTTTTTAGAGGTCAACTCATAAAATATATGGGCCTTTGATCTTCTTTATCTTTCTTCTATGTAAGAATCCCAACACATAAATCTTCTAAAGAAAAAGAATATATTTTGAAAGGTAGTCCATAATCTAGACTCACAATCACTGGGGCCATGGAAATAGCCACTTTGATATCCTAAAATGATTTCTTAATTTCTAGAACCCACTCTATTTTCACTCCCTTTTTGAGTAAATCATTAAGGGGGTGAACTATCTTTGCAAATCCACGTATAAAATTTTGCACAAAATTTATCTTCCCAAAGAAAGACTTGAGTTCTTTATGACTGTGTGGAGGTGACAACTTTAGAATGGCTTTGATTATCTCAAGATCATTGGAGATTCCTACTTTAGAGATAAAATAACCTATGAGCTTTCCTTTAGTAACCCCAAATTAACACTTCTTGGGATTAAGTGATATGCCATACTTACAACATCTGTTGAATACCTTTCTTAAATTAGTAATGTGATTGCTTCAATAGTTTGAATAGATAGTTAAGTCATCCATATAGATTACTATAAATTATTTCTTAATCCATTAAAATCTTCATCCATGGCTCATTGAAATGTATCCCTTGCATTAATCAACCCAAAAGGCATTCTTCTATAAGAAAAAGTCCTTACATTTTGTCATGTAAGTAGTCTTTAGCCTATCTTCTTCATCAACCATTACTTGGTTATGTCTAGAATATTCATCCAATAAAGACATCATCTTGTAACCATTGAAAATTTGTAGTATTTCATCTAGTGAGTGCAAAAGATAGTTATCCTTCTGAGATTCTAGGTCCAAATTATGAAAATCCACACAAAAATGAATCTCTCTAGTCTTTTTCCTCATAGAAACCAAGTTAGCCACCCACATAGAATGACAAATAGGGAAGATAATCTTATCATAAAGTAATTTATTGACTTCCTTCATTAACAATGGTTCAATAATGAGATTAATGAGTATTTTCCTTTGATAGAAAGGTTTAGCATCTATTTTCAATGAAATATCATATGTACTTATTTTAGGATCATAAATTTTGAGCTCCTCATAACTCTAAACAATGACATCCTTGTGTTCTCTAAGAAATTTGAGTATATCTTCCCTTTCCTAGGTATTGCACACCTTTCTAACCTTTACCATTTTAGGATCGTCATCAATACCCAAATTATATGAATTGCATTCCTTGATCTCCTTTTCTTTGACCTTTTTTTCTTAAGTTTTCTTTCATCATGATCAAAGATGCACTCCAAATCAACCATCCCCTTAGGGATAGTGTTGGTTATCAAATTTAGGATCACATCTTCATATTCAAGTTCATCATCCTTAGATTTTTCATCTGGAGTGTCATCAATCTCTTTCCCTTTAATGTAGTCATTGCACATGATAGATTTGAGTATATGTTGATCATCCTAAAAGACTTGGAAGTTTGTAATATTGTCTAGGATAGATGAGGCAGCAATCAATTCTACTAAAAATAATTACAATTTTTTTCTCTCGATAGGTTGTAATGTGCTAGGTAAAATTGCAAGTGTATCTGCTACCATGTTTCTCCTCCTTGGAATGGACTTGATGTTCAAAGCTTTGAAGTCATCCATTAGATCCCATACTCTTTTTTGGTAAGCAAGAAACCTCCTATCATTGAAATTATATATCAGTTTAACTTGTCTTATCACCAACTATGAGTCTCCTTCAATTATGAGGGTTATCATTCCCTTCTCTAGTTCAAAGAGAAGTCTTTAGATCAAAACTTTGTACTTGTTAGGAACAAGGTGTCTCAACCTTGGATAATTCCCATTCTTATTATTTTTTTTGTAATTGTACTTTTTGCAAATAATGTAATTAAGTGTGAGTGTACATGTCTAGTTAGCATGTTGATGTGTCATCATCTTGAATAGTGTGTAAGGAGATCATGACTAAAATGGTTATCATAGATTCCTATGATGCATAAGAGATATCTTTGGAAGATTTGATGATGGGTAAAGATGTGAAGACATTTGGAAATTTATCATTGATTACTGTACACTCGAGTCTCCATCTAGTGTGTGGGGTTTGGAGCATCAGCCCAAAAAAAAATTTGGGTTCCTACTATTTTAAAGAATGGTAAAACCCTAATATGGTTCTTCTTTGGAAGTTTCCCTAAAATTAAAAGTGCATGATATAAGTGACTTTAGGGTTGCAGATAGGGAGTCTGAAAGTGTATTTTTGGTAGTGTTTTACTGCGACTACATTTGTCTTCTATTTCTTGAAAGAACTTGCATTGTAAGTGTGTCATAACCTTTGTGTTGAGGATAATACATTGTCCTTCTTTATTCATATCTATATTCATCTTGGTCCTTCTCAAATTTCAACAATAAATCAATGTATCCAACTACTACTTTATCAGTCAATTCATAACCTAAGGGATCAAGAAATATTTCTAGAGCTTCTATTGCTTGAATGCAAGTAAAATATATATCAACCATAACACATATATCATCTTTAAATCTGTCTACAATTGTAGGTGCAATTCTAAATCTTTTTCTCATTTCATTCTAAAATGTTTTCATTATCAAGTTTTCATCATCCAAGATTTTATCTACTAGATATCTTCTATGTATATCTATGATTTTCTTCATTTTACACCTCTCACTACTCATAATCTCTATGACTGAAAAAAATGGAAATCTCTTAAGTACATGAAATAATATGTGATTGAATAGTGACTAAAATCTAAACATACCATTCCTAGTCCTCTTGATCTTCTCCAAGTTTTAAGAAGTTGCATTCTTAGAATTTCACTAAGGTTAACTTGTTCCTTCTCAACACATATCTTATGTGCTACATAGATGAATTTGGCTAACAATTCATCAATCTTAGAACTTGCACAAATAGAGTAGGAAATGATTCTACTTATTAATATTACATCATCTTGTTTAATGGTTCTAATCACCATAACCTTTCCATTATAAACTTCTTCTATGTAGCTCTCAACCTTCTTCTTAACAAGTTTTGTAACTTATAGGTGCATTGCCTTGTTTGCTAAGACCAGTTACCTCATGAATAAAGTTGGCTGAAATATCAACTACATTATCTTCCATCCACATTTTTTCATTATGAATTCTACTTAGTATCATCTATGTCCATTCATCTGTGTTCAATTCTCGATAGAAATAATATTTGAAAAGATCTAGTTCCTTCAAGTGTTCAAATCTGGGTTTCACACTCATATCATGATTAAAGACTAGTTCCTTATCCTTGTTCATATAATCACTCCCAATAGATTTAACCTTATTGGCAAGATAAATTCCTATATCTTCCAAATATACTACATTGTTTGGAGTAAGGGATAATGCTGAGTTAGGGTTTCCTTCTACAAGTTTCATAGAAACAATCCTCAATTTCAGTCTCTCCTCATTCTCAACATTTTGAACTACTAACATATCCATGATTATATCAAATATAAACTTTTATCAAATAAATTTTGTAGATAAATGATAAAATACCTCCTTTTGCAAATAGGGTGTTCTTCAAATCACCTTGTCAAGTCACTTTTGAGTGCTCTATGCTTCTAATGTGATAATAGTGAAATGAAAATCAAGTATGTACTCCATTTATTCCTTCAACTTGAACTTTCATTAATTACATACTTTACAAACATGAAAAAAGTTTTCAATTACATTCTAAAATCAAATATCTACTCAAGATCTTCTAACTAATCGTTAGATGCTACCCAAGGTTTACTATGGCTTCCTTCCACCATGACAATGCTTCACAAAACTTTGCTTCATGAAATTCTTAGTAAGAACATATTTTTCATCTTCTACTATAGAATTAACTTTCTCTTTAATAACAATAACTCTTAACTCCTTCATAACTAGTTTAGATAAGCTGTAAATTTCAAGTGAGCTTAGATATCATCTAAACTTATCTTGATACACCTTATCCCAACTTTTCCACCCATAATTCAATCTCTAGATGAAGTTTTCAAATTTGGGTGCTCTGAACAAGCTTAATTTGACTTAATTGAATTAGACTCAATTACTAACTTTGATCTTCCCATCTCATCATCATCTAACTTATCTTTTGAGATGTCTAATCCTTTTATAAATGCCTCATTGAGTTATTCTCAAAATTCACTAACAGTATTTCTTTGTTCCTCATTGCCTTTTTTAGTTTCAGAGTTCCTCTCATGGTTCCTTCTATCATTGCTGACATTTCTTCCATCATTTCTCTATTTCTAAATTTTCTTCCATTGTTCCTTCTATCTCCAAATTTTATGTCCATTCTACAATACCTTTTTGTATGTCCAAATTTTTTGCATAACTTACAGACTATAGTTCTTCTTCAAGGATTTTGTTGATCATTAGGTACATGACAACTTTGAGCTATATGTCCAAATTTTTTACACTTATAACACATGATATGTCTTCTTTCATCATAAGGTCTTCCTTCTCTCAATGTCCTTTCATTAGATCCTCTTCTATCTATAGGGTTAGTATTTCTGTACATACTACTCTTCTTTCTATCATTATCATATTTAGGTTTCCTATTATCTTTTTCTCTATGACCCATACCATGACAATTATGACAATAAAAATTTGTAAAATGATTAAATGACTTATTTTTACAATCTCTTTTCATATGACCTATTTCATTACTTGAAAAAAACTTACCTCTAAATTCATACCTAGTTTCTTTAGGAGATTCCACTTGCTTTAGTTCATCCAAAATCTCAACTTTCTTGTCTTGTCTAATTTCTTTGGGTTTATTAGAAGATTGACTAGATTCAATCTTGTTATTAGATTTGGCTTTTTCTTTTGGATCTGATCTAATCTTAGGTTTCTTTGTAGACATGTTAAATAGATAACCAAGACCAATCTTATCATAAGTAGGTCTTTGTTTTGACATTGAATCGTCAAGCTTTTCTCTGCTAGAATAGAGTTTCTCAAGTTGTTGCTCGCACTAAGTTAACTTACCTTTCACAATAGTGTTGTATTTATGAAGTTCTTCATTATCTTCTTTCAATGTTTCAAATCCAAATGTCTTCTTCATCATACTTTCTCTAAGATATGTATTCTTAGTCTTCAAATTAGATTCAACTCTGCTAGGATCATTCTTCAAAGTCAACTTGTGATTCATAATCTTAAATTTATGATTCAAGATCTTGTACTCTATCTTCAATTTTGAATAATCATCATCACTAGTTTCAAATTCAGCAGATTTAGGCTTGGATTTGAGATGTTCAATCTTTTCCTTCAATTTTTGAATGCATAATTTGGAGTCTTCATATCTATCCTTCAACCTATCTCTTTCTTTAGTAAGGAGATCAATTTGTTCAAGTGCCCCTTTAAGGTTCTTCATCAACTATTCCATATCCATAGTGATCTTACTCAAGCTATTAAGCCTCTTCTAAGTAACTATGTTCTGATACCAATTTTTAGAAATAAGAATTATTGAGAGGGAGGTGAATCAGTAATTTTCAAAATTTAGTCACCAACTAGATATTGTTTATTACTTTAAACTATATATAACAAAGTAAACAAGTAATGTTGAATAGTAATAGTAACCATGCACAAAGATAACTCATTACACCATATTTTGTTAACTAGGAAAACCTTGGCTAAGGGAAAACCTCAGTGGGGATGATACCCACTAGATAATATACTGATATATAAGTTCCTTGTTAGAGGATGAACCTTGTTAGGATTCAATCATAAAATTTATTATAGAGAGTCCCTATTAGGAGACTTTGAATCCCTATTAGGAGATTCCAACCCTATTAGGAATTGTAGTATAGTAGATGCAAGATGAACCCACTACCCAAACATGCACTTCCAATTACAAGAAGAGCTGACTACCCAAACAAGTAATTAGACTTCTAGAATGTATATACTATAACTTATTTCTTGGTTGATCTTTGATCTTCATCTTGATCTTGGATCACAAAAATAGCTTTATAAAACTTCGCATATATCTCTTTCACAAAAATTTTGCATATCACAATATTTCACACAAATCTCTTCTACTCATTGCAAGATGTCTTTTGCATAAATATCATGCCTTTACACAAATTGTAGCTTAGTCAACTAAGACCATAATACACTTTTCTGACTTAGAGTAAACATCTAGGATGTCAGCCCTAATTGGTCAAGTAATTATTTTGTAAACAAAATAATTCCTTTCCTTTAATTCTATTGTCCTATTTTACTTAGTAAAACATTGAATATCTCTTTTTTCATATAGTCCATACATACTTTTGAGGTTATACACATCATCATCAACATGTATACAATCTCCATTTAACTTTTCTTGTCATAATTTGACGTTGGTAACAAGTTACATACAAAATCACACATTTTTGTAAACCAAATTCATACTTAGACAATTTTTTAGTATTAAAAGCTAAGTATCTTTATTTATGAGGTTTCATGCAAGCATGTACATCATGAGTTTCCATAAATGACAACAGTTACATATCTTCATTAGCCAATTGTCAACATTCTAATAGTGGAACTTGTGGATTATCCTAAGTTTGAGTAGCTTATACATTTCCTAGCTCTTAGATCTCAAGTGGGCTTGAGTCCTTTCTACTTTAGGCTTAGCTTGTTGAGGAGAAAATCTTTTCCTTTTATTCTTTTCTTTCTATGCTTTGAAGTATCAAACTTCCCTATCATTTTGATACACTATTTCTATCCTAATTGGAGATTGGGTTGTGAATGTTGGTAATGTAACTTTCACCCCTCTTCCCTTTACCTCTAAGACTAGTATTTTAGGAATTGGGTCCAACTTGAATGGCTTCTTAATCCATTCCTTGGTCAAGTGGATGATATTCCTTTCCCTTTAATTGGTATTTGCATTTTCTTCTCTATCAATTTTTGGATTCATGCCAGTTGATCGTATATCTTATCTTGATTATACAGGCGATCTAAGACCTCTACAATGTGTTATTGAACAACCTTCAATGAGACCTTTATTTTTAAGGCAATACGTTCCAAATAATCCCTTATCTAGATATCATAGTCATCTACTATATTCATCCAATGATCCTCTATGGCATCTTCATGTTTAAATTGTTTTCCTACCAAGTATTGAACTCTGTCAATATTATCAAAACATGAACAAGGAGAGTTATAGTCTTCCAAGGGATATTGATCCCATTCTTAATAAAAAGTCATGATATCTTACTTTTGTTTGACACCAAACAGACCTCTAGTGATGGGCCATACCCAAGTCTTCTTATGCTATTTCCTACTCTATGATATGTAGATGAGAGTTATCATACAATCTCTAGCAAAATAAGTCTATCAAACAAATGCCTAGAGAGTTTCTTAGGATTTACAATTGTACCCACTACCCTTAGTGATGTAACACCCCAACCTTGCTTCCAAACCCCAAGCTCTCTCTCAGGGCTACCTTAGGTCATTCACTAGACCCACTAGGGCTTCTTCACACCCTATAATTACTAGGACCTTGCTCAAGAGATCCTAATCCTTCAGTTGGGGGTACACCAACAAAGTAACATCAAATTTCTTACTAGCCGGTTCCAGTCCGCTATTAACCCTCAAGTCCATCTATAGCTCCAAGGGTACCAGTTCTTCATCTAGGTTTTTTTTTTTAGACTCCTTCTAACATCCATGACCCTAAACATTGCTGATTTCATAGGCGCATTCAATCTACTAGGGAAGATAAACCAAATTGCTCCAAAAAGGCTACTAGGAATTAGCCCTCCTAAATAGCTGGAAACAAGATTTCTTGAAAAACTTCTTAAAAACCCTACAAAAAAATTATATTTTTAGATACCCTTTTTAGAGTACTTCAAGATTCTATAATTTTCTAGCCTCCAAACTTTCCGTACAATGAAAGTACAATTTTAGGCCAAAAATGAGGATTTCAAGTGCTTTATCGCTGTTGTGATGGAAAACCACCTTAGACACCTTTCCAAGACCTCTCCTTTGGACTGGAGCAAGGTTAGACCTTCTAATTACTCACTATGTAGCCAGATTAAGGTATTTGTACACTCAATCCTCTCCATAACTCATTTTCCAACTGTGATTCCTAGCCAAGTTGCATTTGGCTTGCCTAGGGCATCACCTTAAAAATGCTTGCTGATGCTTTCAAGGGACCTCCTTCTTGATACATAATGTACATGGATCCTAGTTCCAAATTCCAAAATACCAGAGGTTTCCAATGGTGGGAAGTGGCCCTAAGATCCCATTTTCTAAGTGCAGCCCTGTTCAGATCAGCAACTTGCTAAGAACAAAAAGATTTTTCTACACTAATGCAAATGAATTAAAATGATCAAACAAACACTACAAAAAGATTAAAAACAATATTTCATAACTTTTCCAACACAAAAATCAGGCCATTCAATCCTCCTCTATTAAAAATGCCTTCAAATGCATAAAACCGGCAACAAAATACTTGCTCAATTCGTACAAAATGTAAAACCAACTTGTCTAACCCCCTAAAAATGGTTGTCCTCACATTTTTAAAGGCTCCTCCATCAGTTCCATAACTTTTCTAAACAGTTAGGACGTTCTAAACACACAAATGCCAAAAAGTTTCTTTTTGCAAGAAAATGTTGTCATGACAACATGACAACATTTCAGCAACTTTTGTTCTACATGGAGTTAGACCTCCAAATTTGGCACAAAAACAAAGTAGACATATAATATGCATAAAATGACTTCAAATAAACAATTCAAAGCCATTGGAACCTTTCTAGACCATTTTAGCCTTTTTCGGACCTAAGTCACCTAGTTGACAATAGTCGGCAACTTCTAGCAACTTGGTCACTTTGGGTCTTGCCAAGTCTCCTAAACAAACCTAGGGACCACATAGGATCTATTATTAGAATAGTGATGTGGATAGCATCACTACAAGCCAAAAATAAAGAAATACCTAGGTTTCACACTTAGCCTACCTAGGTGCTCCTGCACCATACTCCCCCCTCCAACAAAGAACTCAAGGTGGATCAGTTTGCAACAAATCTAGAGGTATGCCAACCTTCTTGAACTCAGTCTCAGCAACCCATGTAGCCTCTGAAATTGGTTTCTCCTTCCATTTGATGACGTGTTCCATGTAAACCTTGTGCCTTGTAGTCTTCTTTACCCTTGAATCTAACACCTTTTCTACCTCCAACTTGTTGTTTGTAGGTGTTGAAGCAAGTTCAAGATCTTCATGAACATCGGGACTGAGCTGAGATGGGTCACCTTTGTATGCCACCAAGTCTTGCACATTAAAAATAGGGGATATGCCCAAATCGAAAGGTAAATCTACCTTATAGGCATTTGCTCCATATTTAGCCAATATTTTGCAAGGCCCTACCCTCTTCATCTGTAACTTAGTAGGAATGCCTTTTTGAAGCATTGATTTGTTCAAATGGACCATCACATAGTCCCCAACAGCAAACTAAACATCCTTCTTCTTTTCATCCACCTTGGCTTTGAGTTTTAGAGTGTTGTCTTGAATAGTCTTCTTGACTTGCTCCTGAATCTCCTTCATGGTTTGTACAAAGTCTTCAGCTTGACCACTAATCTGATCCATGTTTCCAAGACACCTTAGTTCACACACACCTCTTGGGTGCATGCCATAAACAATTTCAAAAGGACTCTTTCCGGTAGTCCTATTCTTGCTATCATTGTATGCATATTCTGCTTGTGAGATGATAACATCCCAAGTCTGACCATACTCCTTAGTTAGGCACCTAAGAAGGTTACCTAAAGTTCTATTAACCACCTCATTTTGACCATCAGTTTGAGGATGGTAAGCTGAACCAAAAGACATGTTAGTGCCAAGCTTCTTCCATAAAGTCTTCCAAAAGTGACTCATGAATTTCACATCTCGATCCGACACAATGCTTAATGGAAGTCCATGAATCCTTACAACCTCTTTGAAAAACAAATGAGCTATATGACTTGCATCATTAGTTGTCTTACATGGAATGAAATGTCCCATTCTACTGAATCTATCAACAACAACATAAATGCTATCATACCCTTGCTTAGTTTTAGGCAAACCAACAATGAAATCCATACTTACACAATCCCATGGTCTGCTAGGAATTGGTAAGGGCTGGTAAAGACCTGCAATGTTCATTCCTCCTTTTTCCTTCATACACACCATACATTGCTCCACATACTGGGTTACATCTTTAACCAATTTAGGCCAATAATAGAACCTTTGCACTAGTTCTATTGTCTTGCTGATACCAAAATGCCCACTCAAGCTGCCATTATCCTTCTCTTGTATTAGGTTCTCTATCATGGAACCTCTTGGTACACACAACTGGGTACCCTTAAATAGCAACCCATTTTGCAAAGTGTATTCTGAAAATCTGCTATGAAAGTGGTTTCCAAAATCCATGCATACCTTATAGGCTTCAGCAAAGTCCTCATCATTCTTGTAAAGATTTTGAAAACTCTCCACTCCAATGCTATGGAGCTGAATCTCTTGGACTATTAAAACCCTTCTACTTAATGCATCAGCAACCTTGTTCATTTGTCCTTTCTTATGCTTGATTGTAAAGGTGAAGGCCTGCAAATATTCCATCCGCTTCAAGTGCCTGTTTCTCAACTTCTCATGTGTGTTGATGTAGCTAAGAGCTTGATTATCTGTAAACACAACAAATTCTTTTGGCAACAAATAGTGTCTCCACTTCCTAAGACACTGGACTAAGGCATACAATTCTAGATCATAGGATGAGTATTTCTTCTTGGCCTCATTTAGCTTTTCACTATAGAAGGCTACTGGTCTACCTTCTTGACTCAACACCCCACCCACTGCTAGGCCACTTGCATCACATTCTAAGGTCAACAACTTTTCAAAGCTAGGAAATTTTAGGATGGGTTGAGTAGCTACTTGTTTTTTTAACATATCAAATGACTTTTCAGCCTCTAAAGTCCACCTAAACTTGGACTTGAATCCCCCCTTTATGGTATCAAGAAATGGTGCACAAATACCACTAAAGTTCCTAATGAACTTCCTATAAAATTGAGACAAACCGTGGAAACTTCTTACCTCACTAGATGTGGTAGGTGTAGGCCAACTTAGGATAGCAGCAACTTTCTCCTTGTCCATCTTCAAAGTTCCTTTAGACACCAAAAAGCCTAGATACACCAACTCTTGCTTGAAGAAGTCACACTTCTCAAGGTTGATAGATAGCTTCTCCTCATGAAGCCTCTTCAAAACCGCTTCTACATGCTTGACATGTTCCATTTTGGTCTTGTTGTAGATGAGGATATCATCCAAATACACCACCACAAATCTGCCTGTGAAGTCTTTGAGCACTTCATTCATGAGCCTCATGAAGGTGCTAGGGGCATTGGAAAGACCAAATGGCATCACAAGCCATTCATAAAGACCATCAGTAGTCTTAAATGTTGTCTTCCATTCATCTCCCTCCTTTATTCTAATTTGGTGATACCCACTTTTCAAGTCCAGCTTAGTGAAATACATAGCACCTCCTAGACAATCCATAAGGTCTTCAATTCTTGGAATAGGAAACCTATACTTGATTGTAATGCGGTTAATGGCCCTTGAGTCAGTACACAACCTCCATTTTCCTCCCTTCTTGGATGCCAAAACCACCGGGACTGCACAAGGGCTTATGCTCTTTTGGATCAAACCTTGGTCCATCAACTCTTGGACTTGTCTTGCCACTTCAAGGTTCTGATCTGGGGTTAACTTGTAGGCTGCCTTATTAGGTAGTGAGGCACCTGGAACAAAGTCAATTTGATGGCTGATAACTCTTCTTGGTGGTAGGGTAGCTGGTGTACCATCACTAACAATCTCCTTATACTTTACAAGCAACTCTTGTACCTCTACTGGTAAAGGTTCTTGGACTGGCTTTTCTTCCCTTGTAGCCTTTAGTATGACTGCAAATCCTTGGCTCTCCTCATGCTTGAGGTCTCTAATAAACTCTTTCTCTCCACATAGCAGCACATTAGGCACCTTGGACTGTGGTTCATCCCCTTCTAACAATGACTGAATTTTGAAGTTCTTGCTTCCTTTCTTAAATGTTATGGTATTTTCCTTGCCATCATAGACCACTTCCCTATCAAATTGCCAAGGTCTTCCTAGAAAAAGATGACAAGCATCCATTGGCAAAATATCACATAATAAGAGGTCTTTATATCCTGCAATTGAGAAGTCCACCCATGCTTGTTCATTCACTAGGATGCTTTGCCCTTTGTTAAGCCATGTGACCTTGTAAGGGTTTTCATGAGGTATCTTCTTCAATTTGAGCTTTGTAACAGCCTCCTCTGATATTACATTATCAGTTGATCCAGAATCAACCACCACCTTGCATACTTTTCCTAGGATCTTGCACTTGATCCTAAACAATGCCCTTCTATGTCTAGGCTCATTAGAAGCTGGTTGCTTGATCAGCACCCTCCTAAACATAAGATTCTCACCTTTTTCAGACTCAATATGGTCTATGTCAACATCCTTGCAACTTCTATTATCTTCTTGTGCATATGCTAGCCTTTTATCTTGGCTTGAGGAAGAGGGTTTGTCCGGGCACCTATAGGCAGGATGGCCTAGTTGACCACAATTGTAACACTTCATTGTTGCAAAGTAAGAGCTGCTCCTACCTCCTCTACCCCTACTTGATCCTCCTTTATTGCCTCTCCCTCTATTATAACCACCTCTTGAAGAGTGGTCAATAGTTTGCTCCATGGGTTTGCTTTCACTTTGGCTCTTTTGATCACTACCTTTGCCTTGGTAGCCTCCTCTTTGATTTTTCTGATTTCTGCCTTTGCCTCTATCTTTGAAGTTAGAATCTCCTTTCCTCTTGTTCTTTTCTTCTACCTTCAAAGCTAGCTGATGACATCTTTGGATAGTGGTAGGGGCCCATAAGCTAAGCTCCTCTTGAATGTTCCACTTCAAGCCACCAAGATACCTTGCCACCTTGAGTGACTCCTCTTCTTGCTTCTTGGATCTCAAACACAACCTCTAAAATTCTTTAGTGTAGGAGGTCACATCAAGATCTTTTTGCTTCAGTCCTTGCCTCTTTTTATGGAGTTGGATCTCAAAGTCTTCAGGTAGGAAGTTCTCCTTGATTTTGTTTGCCATAGCACTCCAATTTGCAATTGGATTCTTGCCCATGCTGACTCTTTCATCTTGTACATACTTCCACCATGTTAAGGCTGAGCCTCTAAGCCTTGACTTAGCAACCTTAACCTTCTGTGCCTCAGAGATACCCTCACACTCAAAGTGGTTCTCCATACCCTCTAACCAATCCATAACTGCATCAATATCCATCTTACCACTGAAAAGTGGCACTCCTTCCAAAGCTTTACCTCCTAAGGCTTTGATTTCCTTCAAGAAGGGCTCTTCCTGCAAGATAGGATCAGGTTCAAGTACAATATCTTCCTCTGCTACCTTTTTACCATTCCCATCTTCTTCTTCATCTCTTTTCTTGGCTGCCTCTACAACTGCATCTAGTTTTTGCTTCACCTCTTCTAGTGCTTCTTCAAGAAGCTGATTTCTTTGCCTTTGCTCATAAACTTCTTTAGCTAACTCCACATTTGTCACCATCATGGATTCTCCTACTGATTCTTCAGCAGCTTCCAACATTAACTACCTTTCCCAAATCTTTAACTGGCTCTGATACCACTCTGATGTAACACCCCAACCTTGCTTCCAAACCCCAAGCTCTCTCTCAGGGCTACCTTAGGTCATTCACTAGACCCACTAGGGCTTCTTCACACCCTATAATTACTAGGACCTTGCTCAAGAGATCCTAATCCTTCAGTTGGGGGTACACCAACAAAGTAACATCAAATTTCTTACTAGCCGGCTCCAGTCCGCTATTAACCCTCAAGTCCATCTATAGCTCCAAGGGTACCAGTTCTTCATCTAGGTTTTTTTTTAGACTCCTTCTAACATCCATGACACTAAACATTGCTGATTTCATAGGCGCATTCAATCTACTAGGGAAGATACACCAAATTGCTCCAAAAAGGCTACTAGGAATTAGCCCTCCTAAATAGTTGGAAAAAAGATTTCTTGAAAAACTTCTTAACAACCCTACAAACAAATTATATTTTTGGATACCCTTTTTAGAGTACTTCAAGATTCTATAATTTTCTAGCCTCCAAACTTTCTGTACAATGAAAGTACAATTTTAGGCCAAAAATGAGGATTTCAAGTGCTTTATCGCTGTTGTGATGGAAAACCACCTTAGACACCTTTCCAAGACCTCTCCTTTGGACTAGAGCAAGGTTTGACCTTCTCATTACTCATTGTGCAGCTGGATTAAGGTATTTGTACACTCAATCCTCTCCATAACTCATTTTCCAACTGTGATTCCTAGCCAAGTTGCATTTGGCTTGCCTAGGGCATCACCTTAAAAATTCTTGCTGATGCTTTCAAGGGCCCTCCTTCTTGATACATAATGTACATGGATCCTAGTTCCAAATCCCGAAATACCAGAGGTTTCCAATGGTGGGAAGTGGCCCTAAGATCCCATTTTCTAAGTGCAGCCCTGTTCAGATCAGCAACTTGCCAAGAACAAAAAGATTTTTCTACACTAATGCAAACGAATTAAAATGATCAAACCAACACTACAAAAAGATTAAAAACAATATTTCAGAACTTTTCCAACATAAAAATCAGGCCATTCAATCCTCCTCTATTAAAAATGCCTTCAAATGCATAAAACCGGCAACAAAATACTTGCTCAATTCGTACAAATGCAAAACCAACTTGTCCAACCCCCTAAAAATGGCTGTCCTCACATTTTTAAAGGCTCCTCCATCAGTTCCATAACTATTCTAAATAGTTAGGACGTTCTAAACACACAAATGCCAAAAAGTTGTTTTTTGCAAGAAAATGTTGTCATGACAACATGACAACATTTCAGCAACTTTTGTTCTACATGGAGTTAGACCTCCAAATTTGGCACAAAAACAAAGTAGACATATAATATGCATAAAATGACTTCAAATAAACAATTCAAAGCCATTGGAACCTTTCTAGACCATTTTAGCCTTTTTCGGACCTAAGTCACCTAGTTGACAATAGTCGGCAACTTCTAGCAACTTGGTCACTTTGGGTCTTGCCAAGTCTCCTAAACACACCTAAGGACCACATAGGACCTATTATTAGAATAGTGATGTGGCTAGCATCACTACAAGCTAGAAATAAAGAAATACCTAGGTTTCACACTTAGCCTACCTAGGTGCTCCTGCACCACTTAGGTAAGTGAATGTAGTAGGAATATATTTCTACAATTCTTTTTTCTACCTCTACTAACATCCTTTTTACATAATCACCTTCAATGAATCAAATAATTGCAAAAATGAAAGCATCATTCACTATCTTGTATTCTTTACTCTAATCTGACAACTTCTTCTTTACTAGCTTGGGGTATAGCACATAAGGCCATGTGTTAGCTTATTTTATGCTTCCCCTCTTGAATAATCTTGGGTAGTTTGTAGTCCTTTCTACTAATAGATATACCAAATATGAAGTCATACAGAATCTAGGGTGAGTTTTAACTACCACTAGTTATTCATCTAGATTCTCACTAAGTATTGTGGCCTAGTCAATTGGCATCTTCACCATTCTGATGGTCTTGATGAAATGTATCATCCATATGTTCAAGTACCCATTTGTTAATAGACCCATAATCCTACTAAAAAACACAATGGAATATCCAATATCATCCTTGATATACCCTCTAGTCATGTCAACACTTCCAGCTTTTCATCCCACATATGTCTTATCAATCAAATATGACGGTTGAATAATCTCTATATTTTCTTGTTCATTATCTTTGTACCACCTTTCTACTTGATGATAAGTCAATCTTACATATTGGTCTACCCTTGGGAGATCGAAAACTTTCTTAATATTCTTTGGTCTTAGGTCTAAGATGATCTCCCCTATTATTCTCTTCACAACTCTTTCCTTTCAAACATAATTCTATATTTAGGCCATAACTAGCTCTAAAGATTGCACTATTATAGGTTGTGAAGCCACATTTACCAATCCTCATGTTATAACTGTAAAAATAATTGGGGATCTCTCATTTGGCTTGTTGTAGAGAACTAAGAATGCATTCTGGTCAATATGACCCAATTCTATGTCCCAAATCTTTGAATACACAACTCGAAAGTGTGATTTCAATTAGACGCCTTTAAACTTAAAGACCACCAGTTTTGGAGCAATCTTCACTATGAGTGAAGATGAGGAGGAATACATTTTATGTACACAAAATATAAGCACATTAGTTTGGAAGGTGTGAATTTAAACCCTAAACTAACCCTAATTACTAGAAAACTAGACCCAAACTACAAAAACCTATCAACACACTCAAAAAACTTGATTTTATGCCTCTTATGCATAGTTTTTAGTGCACCTTGTGCATCTTGAGGGTGTGCTAGGTACACTCATGAAATTTACAAAAATTCAAAATGTAAGGGTGTGTATCTACATACCTTTTGGGGTTCACATGTGTGCACCCTTTTTCTCTAAAAAGTATGGAGTGTTAGAAATAGGGTGTGCACTTGTGCACCTTGTATGGTGTACATGTGCACACTCTATGCTTGTAAGACTTTAGGTTTTTAAAAAAAATGGTATGCAATTTTGTACCTTGGGAAGGTGCACAACTGTGCACCATTTTTGTGACACCTTAGTTTGTTGTTTAGGTTAGGTTTATGTTTTGTGAGGAAAAGTGTGCACCTTCTAACTTATTGTTTAGATTTGTGTGTGTAGGAAGTTGAAGGTTTGGCACACCTCTATGGGTGTAGAGGTGCACTCATAGCTGATAAAAGGTGAAGAATGAATAGGGAAAAGGAAGGATCCCATGCTTTTATAGGCCCTAGATAGAGTACAACTTTTGGAGGTGTGCACCTGCACATGTGCATAGGTGTGAACTTCCAAAGGGAAGTGCTCCCACACTTAGTGCATCTAATGCACTAGCGCACATTGAGGGGTGTGTTAGGTGCATTATTGTGCCCCTCTACATACAAAATTCATAGTTTCATCTTTAGAACTCTAATTCTTGGTAAATGGAATTTTTATGCAGAGGATCAAGCTAGATTTAGATGCCACAAAAAACCCTAAAAAAGACTCAAACCCTAGACTAGGGATCTAGGAAAATAAAATATTCACTAGGGTGTCCTCATTTCTAGGAGAAATGGGATGTGCATTTTTGAAACCACAACACTTACTAGTCAAGTTGTAGTGAACACAAACCTATAGATTAGTGTGAACTGTGATAGAAATTAAAAAGTTGAAACTAGTAGACTATACTAGCTCACCTCCTTCCCCTTGGGCCCTTAGTATATTGACTTGTGTTTGGACCAACACAAGATTCCTTTACATTTTTCAAGAAATATCCTCAATCCTAGAAAAATATAACTATGATAAGGGCTTCTTCTCGAGAGCTTCTAACTCAAACATATCCATGACCTTTCTATAGTTTAGGACGTATATTATTCAAAAGATAATTCCCCCATTCTTGAAAGAGCACATCTTTATCATCATGCCTCTATGACTATTTCACAAATTGGGTACAAGAATTTATTGGAATTTTATTGGGAAAGTGATATGCTAAGGGTTTGGGGGGGTGAATTAGGATCACTAAAACTATTATCATTTAAAGAAAATAACAACTTAACTTCATTCAACACTAATCCATATCAAATTTCGATCATGAAAAATATAATCTTAAACGTGAAATGTTGAAATAAATCTAACTATGCATCACATCCATAAACATAAAGTTAAACACATAACACAAAGATTTTGGTTACCCAGAAACCCTCCAAGATGAAGGTAAAATTGGGGTAGGGATGATACCCACAAATATTCACTACTATAATAATAAACTTTTCCAATTAGGGATACAAATGTGATCACTTATGATGATCTACCCTATGAGGGGTTTACCCCATTAAGATCTTTACAAGATTGTTAGGTATTCCTTGATTAAAGGATTTAAAACTTACAATGAAGTAAGCACTCTATTAGGACATTTGACTAGGCCTGTTAGGACCACTTTATTAAGAGATTTACCCTAATTCACTTGCTATAATGTCTCAGTACCTAGTCCTTTGGTTTGCACATATAAATTTGATTATGGATCTTCATATATCTTCTCTTCTCTTCACTTCTCCACTTGGTTTCTATACTCTATTTCTTTAAAACTTTTCTTGCAACCTCCAAAACATATTCCCTTCTTGTATACTTTTTCCGCACTTTGCATCATAGGGAATAGGGTTTGGATATTCCCTTAAATAGCCATTTGTAGAGTTTTCTATAATATAATCAACCATCTATATGCTTCCTTTTTTGCTTCTTAATTGTATTAGCTAACTCTCCTTCATATAGATTAGTTACCCATGCCAAAATGCCTAACAAAATCTATGATCATTAAATATCATTTACATGTCAGTCCAAAATGGTTTACTTCATTTTTTTTCCATTCAAAACATTCTTGTTCAAAAAAAATTATTTGGCACATATAGTTCTTGAAACTCAATCACAACTATTATGCATGTTGATTTTCGACCTCTACTAGCTCAAATCCTTCTATATGACTCAGTGCATAGTAACTCTACTTTACTTGGTATTCATTGTACATAGGATGAATCAACTTCCATAGGGATACTTTGTGACCATAGACTTGCTTGGATCCTATAGAGCTCAACATATACAAGATTATCTACAAGTTTAGCAAACACATAATGCAACCTATATAGAGTGAGTCGGTTGTAGTGATGACCAACCAACTATACCTTCTATATGACTAATTGTTTAACACTAATTGACTACAAAACTAAAGAGATCAAAAATCTCCCCTTTTGACATTAGTGTAAAAAAAAATTGTCATGATTACATCATTACATTGTAATATAGAAATGAGAGTGCTCCCCTTATGTCAATGACTCATTCCATATAGGACTACACAATTTTTACAACATACTCATATATATATTAAATATATTAGATGACTTAAATATTTTGATGTATCTTTGTCATACCTTTGATCTATCCTATGTTTCTCATCTATTCTCTGAATGATATCATTTTTCTATTTCTTCTTTCAAATTTTCTTCTTTCCCCCTTATTTTTGGCACTCATGTCTATTGTTGGGATTGGGAGGATGGAATCAAATCACACTTGTCAATAAATGGCTTGTGAATTTGTATGATCATGGCCAGGGCATGATCCCATGTGGTTCTCACTAATTCCAAAATTTGAATCTTGATCTCCATCTTGGAAGCTAAGTCAATGAGGTTGGTAGTAATAGAAAGATTATGATTTGATTGTACTAAATCCTTTGTTGAAGCTAACTCATGTTGCATTACCTCCAAAATAGGTATTAACATAGACTGTATGGAGACACGTTTAGCCTATATTTTGCTATCTATCATGTGTGGCTCGACTAACCCCCTTGTAAAAATAGTAATCTATTGTAATGCATTGATCCATCAGATTGAGAAATAGTGTTACCTAAGGATTTTAAACCACCTTCAATCTTTTGAATATTAGTCTAAAATTCATTTGTAAATCTAGGCACATCACAACAAGTATTATACAGATCTTGTATTTTATTTACAATATTTTCTAGATTATGTACAAGTGTTGGAAATTATAGTAGAGGACTTCTCAAGTACTTTCTTTTCAAACTTATTTTCTAACTAGGCCATTAGTTCTTCATTGGTATCTATATCCTCAATATTTTCCTTTTCAATAATTTGCACTAGCTAAGAGATAATAGGAGCTTTTTCATCAATATAATGAATGTAAAATGCATCAACAATAATGTCATTTATATCATATATCACTTTCCTCTTTTGTTTCTCTCTCCTCATTTCTTCTTGCCTTTTCTTTCTTGCCAAGATATCTTGCAATATAATTATTTTCTCAAATTAAAGATTCTTCAAATCCCAATCAAGTAGCTCAATTACTTCATCCAAGGTGGCAGATTTACCTAGAGAACTCATCTTTTTCTTCCTTCTTTTATTCTTCTTGGGTGTGATGCTTCTTGACACAACTAAAATTAGAGTTTGTGAAGGGGTTTTAGCATTCGGTCTATCTTGTGTATCAATGCTAGAAGTAGCAACAATAGTACTTGGAAAAGTTAGTATTTGAGGGACTTGCACCTATTGTGAAAATGTGGAATATGAAGTAGTTGGGGGTGGAGTGTGAGCTCCTACACTTGGCTCTATCTAAGATGCATCAACTTTTTTTTCTTCCTTCTCCTTATCTTTCACCTTAGTCTCCTTGTTTCCCTCTTATAGAGGTCCTAAGAGTTTTGGTCCTTGCTAATGTGTAGTATATTGATCTACCTTAGACTCTTTCTCTTTCTCTTTCTTTTCATCTTATTCCTTGGTGGATTCATTTTCGTTCCCTAGCTCCTCAACACCTATTTGTGTCTAATATGGTTGTTCGATTTATGTAATAGAGTACTCAACAACTTGAATTGGTGTCTATCTTATGATAGTCCTTTATTTGCTGCAAGATTGGAGCATTAGGTATGATCAAATGAATAGGGGATACATTACCCTACTTTTGAGATCTCAGCACACATATATCTTCTTCATCAATATAAACATCACCAATTGTTACAGTGTCTTTCTAACTATCTTTGACCTTCTATCTCATAGCTTCTTCAAGTGTTTCTAGGTCATTATACACATCTTTCTCATTATCTAGTTTAACATCACCAATACCCTTACCTTTATCATCCTTATTAGTTTCCTTTTTAGTGGTTAAACCAAAAATATTTTCCATATTAATCCACTTTACATTACAACATCCTCAATCTTATGTTGCAAAATAAAAAAATTCTCTATACTTGGGAACAAATCTATTCCTATACTTCTCCAAAAAAATTGAGATTTTCTTATTTGTTAACTCATGCATTATGTTTGTAAGTGCTCCTTCCCTAATCTTCCTTTTAGTCTTTATTGCATGTTTCTATTTGGCATCAGATCTATTATACAACTCATTAGGAATAGTGTTACCTATCTCTATAGGCGTTGTCTTAAACTTATCCATCCTGGTTTCATGTATCTTGGTCTTATCTATAGCACTTAATGTACCAAACTTTATAAACTTAAAACCAAATAAGCCTATAGAATTCCTAATGTTGTCACATACCTTATCAACTAATTTAAGCTTTGTGTATACTACTACTCAGTAGTGACTAGGTTTATCAAACTCTATTTTTTCTACTTCTTTCTCATTGTCATCTTTTTTTGAAATTAATTTTCTCCTCCTCTGTTGAGGTTGACCTTTATTGGCTAACAACTTTTTGTTTGAACTACTTGTTCCACTTGAACCTTCACCTAGTTTTGTAATCTTTGCAACTCATTTTCTCAAAGGTGGTTCAACACTTTATGTTGTAGATTCTCTAGTTCTCAATCTAGTTGGTGTGGGAGGAGAAATGGGTTTGGATATAACTTTCATCGCATATTTCATTACCTTAGGCTCTATAATTTCTATATTATTGGCCTTCCTAGCTTGTGGTAAAATAAGTGGTAGGGATTTACCCTTCTTCTATGGATTTTCTTCTTCTTCCTCTCCATCATCATCATTACTCTCTCAGTCTTCTCTAAGACCTTGTGTTATCATTAAGGGTCCTTCAACTTCAATTTTTGTTCCTAGTTTCTCTTCTAGATCTTTTATCACCTTCTTCCTATTTCTACCAGATGAAGCAATATTAACATCTATTCTTATCCTAGCCTTTTCTTCCTCATATTTTCCAAAGGGTTCATCCTTTGCATCAATCTCCTCGGCAAGAAATGCAGTACAATTGTTGCACCCACGTCATCAATAACAATATCAATATCATAAGAATATGGTTTAAGCTAGGCTATCATTGGCTTAATTTCTTGGATACATGTGTTGTCATTGTCCACTAGAAAATACACATCATTGTAATTGATGAAGGGTATTCTCTAATACCACCGATGAAGGGCCACACCACCCTTACCAATTGACAACCAAAAACACAACAATACAGATACAAAGAGAAGATGAAATGCTTCATAAAGCATCCATTAATACTTTAAAGTCACTAAAATATTCTCCAAATGAGAGAACTATAAATTCCTACAATATAAGAGAACATCCAACAAGAAATCTCCCACAAGAAGAGCTTACAACCAAATAAATTCACCAAAAAGAGCTTTCAAACTAAGATCTTCCACCTCCAAATCTTGCTTACAAGAGATTACACCTTGAGAGATTAATTACAAATGTTTAAAAACTTTACTTAAATAGGAACTTACCATCAAAGACGTTACAAACACAACCAAAGTGGGATAAAAGGTAAATAAAACCACCTTACAACAAATATTAAATTCCTACTCAAGCACAACTAAGTACCACCATGTGGCCAAATAGAAAATTGCATTTCCTTTGTGGATCACAACAAATATTAAATGCATGATTTAGGGAACTTTCCACAAACTTCTAAAGTACCACCTACACACCTCGACAAATGAAATGACAACCATTGTTTATTTATTTTTCTATTTTATGCCACCCATGCACCTTAGTAAATGAAATATCTTTTCCCCCTCTTTTTCCATTTTTATTTTTTAAAATTTTTCCTCTAATTTTTGTCACTTTCTCTCTCCTCTAATTTTTTTAAAATATCATGCCCTTTTTTTTTTATGCAAGATGCTCTTGCGTTAGACACCCATGATAGGAATTGTTTTGTGGATATGAATTCACAAAATTAAGTAGCTGGCAATGAAATTTTTTTCTTCTCTTCTAACAACTCGCTGGAACAAGTATTCATTATTGATATATTTCCTTCTTTCTTCTTTTCCAACACCTAGCTAGAACAAGTGTTCGCTGCTAAAAATAATCCTCCATAATTAACGTCGTCCAAGTATAACTCTCATCACTTCTCTACTAAGGATGTAAGAATCCTTTTTCTTCTCCTCATATTTGGCTTGACCTCATCAAAATATCCATCAAATGTATTTTCAAAATTGTAGTCATTGGAGCTTGGCAAGATCATACTCATGATTTTTTATTACAATCTTCCAAGCTTGGTTGACTTCTATACATGACACACTATTCATTCACAAACTTGTATGCTATCGCACATACATTTTTTTTTTATCAATGGATCTGTGATACTTAAAATTGATATTCCATGACCATTCATCTCAGCCTTAGTGTTTTCCTCAATAACATATTTTCTCTATTGTCTCATGGTCTTCTTCTTCTAATGTGGGATACCTTATAACCACATGTATAATCTTCTTTGTGATTTTCATTGGCCCATTCTCCATCCATAATAGCATATTGTGAATCGAGCTTAGAATTTATTTAATCCATTCTATTTTAAAATTTCTTGGAAAATCTAGGGTGAGTGTTAATCCTTTCTTCTCCACAATCTTGAATTTCTCTGTCAAAACTCCTTCATCGCATAGTTTTTAATATGCCATATGAATCTCGTAGTCTTCAAATTCACTAATATTGCACATATAAAAAATTTATACATCATGTATCATTATAACCATAGGTATTATTAATGATAACATAGCCATTGAATCTCATTTCATGGCAATATCTGGAATAGCTCGGTGTTTAAGTGGAGGACAAGTGTCACTTTTCACCTATTGAACATTACTAACCTTTTTGCCTTGATTTTTTACTATTGGTGTTGATGTAGATTCCATTTATTCATTTAGGATTTTTAATTCACTTTCTAAGAAACTCGACACTTCTATCAATCAATAATTGATCACACTTCACCAACCAATTTTCTTGCAATCACATTTAGAACCACTTCACAACATGCTCAAATTGCTTTAGCTCTCAAAATCTGAATGCAAGGTATGCAACATGTATTAAAATTACTACTATATACCTATTGCATACAATTTATTAATTGTGTGTTGTCTTTGATGTTACACAAATGTCATATTAGTTGATAGTTAGTGCATATCGAGCTCACTTGGTTAGTGAAGACAGTGTTCCCAGTCTACCAAGCATTCGTTGGTTTACTTTGAATAGATGGTAGTGTCTACCAAGCTCACTTAGGTGTTGAAATAATTGAGGTGGAAAAATAGAGTTAACCAAGCTCACAAAATTAATGAAGGGAAAGTTGGAATGAGTTAATACTCACTGAGTTCACTTGATTTCTAAAGGATTTCTACAAGTTCACAATGTTAACTGAGCTTTTTTTGGTTAACACATAGAATGATTCCAAAGTTAGTTTCTACAAAGTAGGGTTGGCTTATGAAGGATTTATCTTATTTTTGCATATGAAGCCTAATTAATTTATGTATTGATTCTAGTCGACTATGATGATGAATATTGGTCATTGTAATTTGAATTTGGGTTGACTTGACAATATGAAAGGTATAAATAAAATCTCAAGCTAAGATTTCTAGTGTGTTGATTGAATTGAAAAGAAAATAGAGGGAACAAACTTGAAGGATAAGCAGGTATCCTTATGGAGTATAAAAGTAATATTTGATCTAGACAGATCGAGTTTAAACAAAAAAGAGATCTAGATTTAGAAATTTAGTTGCATCACAATCAGGTCATTTCATTGTTACTCTCTAACCATTTTAGCAGTGATCTAAAATCTCTTGACATAGTTGGTTTAATAGCTAGTTCTAAATCCTCTAACAAGGTGGCAATTCCATTAAATTCTTTTAACACCTCTTGCAAGGCCACTCCTAGCAGGGTGATTAAATCCTCTAATAGGGTCACACCTAATAGTGTCCATTGTAACCTTTAATAGGGTTGGCTCTTAATAGGGCTCACTTTAGAAGAGTGAAAAATAGTACCTAGTTACATTGGTGGTTTTTTCCAGATTGGGTTTTCATGTCAAATCCTAGTGTCTCATGTGTTCATGTTATTTCTCTTATGCCTGCAAGTTAATTACTAATAATGTTTTAAGATCTGCTAAAAGTAATTCACTCTACATTTACTGAGTTACAACAATTTTTGTTTTTTTACCAAGCAGCAACAACAATCATTTTTCTCAAAGTAAATTTTATTGTTGACATATAAGAGATCTAGGATTTATTTTATTAGTAACTGACACAACCCCCTCCTAGTTACTCCTTCTATATTTCCAAAAATTGGTATCAAAGCTTTTGGTGCTTGTAGGAAACATTTCAAGGACCTAAGCTAAAGATCAACATGTTGGAAATGATTGAAATAATTATAAGAAAAGTTGAGGGAGATTGTTGGAATAAAATATGGAACTAGTAAATAATGTCCTCAATCATTGTTTTGTCATTGATGTCAAACTTGCTACTTGCAGGGATGACAATTGCTTTAGTGATCCAAATACTATCAATTAGTTGATTGTCAAGGTGGAGGCAATTAATAAGATGTAACTAAAATATCTAGAGAAAGGTTGAAGTTATGATGTTGTAATGAAGTACAAGGATCAACTAAGCCATTGATGAAAGAATGTATTTGATGACATACTACAAAGAATGGGCACACTGAAACATATCAAAGATTTAAGGTTTTAGCTAAGTCTTTTGTAAAGCTCAAACTAAGTTCATTAGAGAGAAGGAGCCAAGAAAGCTAGTAAGAACTAAGCAAGTTCTAGTTAATGCCAAGTAAACTTCAGATGCCGAGTGGTGGCGAGTAGAATCAAGTGCCGAGTAGAATCAAGTGCCAAGCAAGTTCAAGTGCCGAGTAAGTTCAAGTGCTGAGTAAGTTCAAGTGTCGAGTAAGTTCAAGTGCCGAGAAAGTTCAAGTGCCAAGCTGGTATAGGTGCCGAGTAACACATAGGTGCCGAGTTGCTGCATTATTTAGGAAATTGAAGATTCACCAGATCTAAGCTGACAAGATTTTTATCTAGAAATCTGTGAATTAAAAGGAAGATAAGAATGATGAGTTGGTGGCACAAAACACCATGTAGAACATTTTTAAGATACAACTGGCGAAGTTTCAAGAAGAAAACAAGATATGGGGTAGATACATTGTATCCTACCTAATCCATTTTGAAACCCTAAAATTGAAGAGGGAGAATTGAGTGGTAAAGGAAAATGAGACTTCTATATGAGAAGACATAAGTTAATTAGAGAAGTAGAGAGCGAGAGGGGATAGAAGGAAAGAGTGACAGTGGTCCAGCATAAAAGCATGAAATGCTGAAGAATGTGCCTAGGAGAAGATAGCACCAAAATTCTATTTGTATAGATGACCACAAAGATGATTACATTGGCAGAATGAGTTAGAAGACTCAAGGAGACAAAGCTTCAGAGGAAGACAAGAATTCAGAGCTAAAGAGATTAAAGCCAAGCATAAGGATTGAACTGAAAGTGTGATCTGAAATCTGCAAAGTATGTTGTAAGTTATATTAGATCAAAAGACCATTATTGTTACTTTCTAGCAATTGTAACTGTAAGTCTAAATTCTATGGACTTAGGTTGGTTTAACAACCATTAGAAAAATCCTTTAACAGGGTGACATTCCAAGTGAATTTTCTAAAGACCTTTAACCAGGCCCATTCCTAACAGTTTGGTGAAATCCTCTAACAAGGTCACATTTAACAGTGTGTTGTAAGCCTTTAATAGGGTAGGCTTTTAATAGGACATCACTTCAGAAGAGTGAGAATCAAGTAGCATATTACTGGTGGTTTTTCCCAAATTGGGTTTCCACATAAATCATTGTGTCATGTGTTGATCTTGAATGCTTTATCTTTGCATGTTGATTTACTGTAACTTGCTTATATGATTGATTTAAGTTTGAATAGGTGAAAAGGGTATGGATTCATTAAAACTAGTAAAAAGGTATTAATAGGGCATTTGGATCTTCAATAATTTATTCACCCCCTCTCAGTTATTCTAAAGAATTCTAACAATCGGTATTAGAGCGTGACTGTTGATTCAGTTTAAAGGGACTGCTAGTAGAAAAGATCAAAATGCCAAAAAGAGAAGTTCCCAAGATCAACAAAGACAACTTTGTTGCATGGAAAAGTTTGATGAAGCTACATCTTGGATCCATAGGAGATTATGCCGAAAATTCAATTGTCACTGAACATGTAGATCCAACAGGTGCTCCTACTGCAAAAGACATGAAAAACAAACAAGAACACATCAGACAATGCTAGAAATTGCATCTGCACTCAGCTATGCTGAATTTGATGATATCAAAGGATGTGACACTGGATTAAAAATTTGGAAAGCTCTATTAGAAATCTATGGAGGAGATCAGAATTTACAAAGAGCAAAAAGAGAAAGTCTCAGAGGAAAGTTTGACGACATGAAAATGGAGGAAAATGAGAATGTTGTTCAGAATGGTGCAAGAATAAAGGAAGTGGTGAAATAAAAGAAAGGAAGAAAAATAAAGTATGTATCTAGTGACAGTAGCACTGATGAGGAAGATGTGGAACAATTGGAAGCATTTCTCGCTAGAAGATTTCACAGGGGCAAAGAAAAATTCAAAGGTAAGATGCTTATCATTTGTTTCAATTGCAATGAATTAGGTCATATTGCTGCAAGATGTCCACAAAAAAAGGATTCTAAGGAAGGCAATAAATACAAGAATAGAAGAGATGATGACAAAAGAGATTAAAAAGAAAAAGGTAAGAAGTGTTATATTGTTGAAGAAAATTTTGATGACAGTGATGATGAAGTTGTTTATGTAGCCATGAAGGACCAATCTAATGAAGAAGAAGCCATAGCACTGGTGACATGTATAAACAAGAATGACAGATGGATCATAGACAGTGGATGCTCACATCACATGACAGGAGAGAAAAGTAAGTTTCTCAACTTTACTCAATATGATGAAAATAGTGTTAGATTTGGTAATGATGCTCCATGTCAAATCAAAGGAAAAGGTTCTATTAAGCTCACATAATAGATTTCATGTGATAATGAATACTATGTTGAAGGATTAAACTACAATTTACTGAGTGTCTCACAGTTAGGCAATATAGGTTGCAAAGTGGAATTTGGAAACAAAACTACAAAAATCTATGATACTGATGGTAAACTAATAGGAAAAGGAGATCAAACAAAGAGTAATTTGTTTTACCTTGATATGGATGATGCTTCTTGTCTATTTGCAAAATTTGATGATGAATGGTTATGGCATAGAAGATTATGTCATGTCAATTTTGATAATTTAGTCAACATCAGTAAAATGAAGAAAGTCAAAGGTCTACCAAAATTGAAAAAGCCTGATAATATCATGTGCAAACAATGTCAGCTAGGAAAGATGACAAACTCAAGTTTCAAAAGCAAGAACTATACATCTAAAGATATACTTGAGTTAGTTCACACTGACTTATGTGGCCCAATGGAAATAAAAAGCTATAGAGGAGATGAATACATAATGCTATTTGTTGATGATTATTCTAGGATGATGATTGTTATGTTCTTAAAACAAAAATCTGATGCTTTTCAAATTTTTAAGTGGTATGTGGCCAGAGTTGAAAAGGAAACTGGAAAAAGCCTAAAATGTCTAAGATCAGATAGAGGTGGTGAATTTACATCAAAAGAATTTGAGATATTCTGTAATGACAATGGAATCAAAAGACAAATGTCAGCTCCTAGAACTCCCTCACAGAATGGAATTGCTGAGAGAAGAAACAGATCCGTGATTGACTGTGCCAGAACATTAATAATGGAAAAAAATGTTGCTCTAAAATACTGGAGAGAAGCTATAAGTGTAGCTATTCATACACTGAACCGAGTACAAGTCAAGAAAGGTACAAATACAACACCTTTTGAATTATGGTATGGTTACTCACCCAATGTAAAACATTTCAAAGTGTTTGGTTGCAAATGTTTTATCCTGAAGGATACTAGAAATGGAAAATTTGATGCAAAAAGTGATGAAGGTATATTTCTTGGTTACTCCACTAGAAGTAAGGCATATAAGTGTTTGAATGTTAACACTAACAAAATTGTGGAAAGTGCAAATGTAAATTTTGATGAGCACACAGAAGTCCAAGCTGAAGAACCAAAGAAAATGAGAGAATACAGAACCTTTGTATATTCTTATGAAGGAATTACTGCTGATGAGGATGATGACAATCAAATTGAAAATCAACAACAAGTGTCAGTTTTCGCCGATTCATAACCAATGAATGCCAAGTTGCATTCAGAAGCCGAGTTACAAAATGAAGAAAATGCACAATCTGATTCTAAAGACAGTACACATAATGAAGAACAACCTAACAATGAAGTGCATAGTGATCCTGAATCTAAAAGATCAAACATGGAAACAAGGATAGAGCCAAGATTATCCAAATATGTAAAAATACATCACCTTGTTGAAAAGATAATTGGTGACAAAGATGCAATACCAATGACAAGGAATAGACTAAGACATGAATCATGTCTGATCAGCAAATCTGAACCCAAGACAGTATATGGTGCATTATAGGATGATGACTGGTATAAAGCTATGGAAGAAGAAATTAATCAAATAAGGGAAAACAAAACCTGGAGTTTGGTTCCCAGACCAACTAACAAGAATGTGATTGGTACCAAATGGGTATTCAGAAAAAAACTAGATGAGAATGGTGAGATTACCAAAAATAAAACCAGATTAGTATGCGATGGTTATGCTCAAGAAGAAGGAATAGATTATGGAGAAACATTTTCTCCTCTTGCTAGAATGGAAGGAGTAAGAACTTTACTTGCATATGCTGCCTACAAAGATTTCAAAGTCTATCAGATGGATGTAAAATCTGCCTTCTTAAATGGTATGCTAGAAGAAGAAGTCTACATTGAACAACCAGAAGGATTTGTTGATGAGAACAATAGGGATATGGTGTGTAAGATACATAAAGAACTCTATGGTTTGAAACAATCACCTAGAGCATGGTATGAGAGACTTCACAAATATCTAGTGCAAATTAGATTTGAAAGAACTAATGATAACGACAACATGTACATCAAAGCTGAAGAAGGTAAAGACATTATTATATCTAAAATTTTTGTGGATGACATAGTATTTGGTGGTAAGGAAGTACTTTGCAACGGCTTTGCTGACAAAATGAAACATGAATTTGAAATATCTATGTTTGGAGAAATCAAATTTTTTGTTGGATTGCAAGTACACCAAATTAAACATGGAATATTTGTTACACAATCAAAGTACATCAAAGAAATTCTTAAAACATTTGGATTGGAGGAATCCAAACCAGTCAGCACACCAATGGCCATAGGAAATAAGCTGTCCAAAAATGATGAGTCAACTGAAGTCAATCAAACAATGTACAGATCCATGATTGGAAAACTACAATATATTGTACATACTAGACCAGACATAGCATTAGCAATTGGAATAGTGGCTATGTTTTCTGCTAATCCTAAAGAAAATCATCTCATAGCAGTAAAAAGAATAATGAGATATCTCAAAGGGACTAATGATTTTTGTCTATACTACAAAAGGAATGAAAAATTTGAACTCAATGCATATACAGATGCAGACTGGGGAGGAAACATTGATGACAGAAAAAGCACAAGTGGAGGTGCATTATTTCTAGGCAAAAGGATAGTTACCTGGACTAGCAAGAAACAAACATGTATATCCCAATCCATTGCAGAATCAGAATATGTGGCAGTTGCAGTCAATTGTACAAACATTGCATGGCTCACACATCTATTGAATGGAATGAAAGAAGAAGTAACAAAATCAGTGATATTGTATTGTGATAATACAAGTGCTATAAACATATCCAAAAATCCAGTGATGCATGCAAAAACCAAGCATATTGCAATCAAGTATCATTATGTCAGAGAATTGGTAGAAGACAAACAAGTGAAGTTAGAACAAATTGCAGATATCTTCACCAAACCATTACCCAAGGATGCCTATGAATATCTTAGAGGCAAGTTGGGGGTCATACCCCTAATCCAAGCAGTTTAAGGCAACAAGGAAGCTTCCTTGCATCAATAGGAATAAATTATTGAAATATTAATACTTTGATGCAAAGGATGATAGCAGGTACAAAAACTCCAAATCAGTTGCAAGCATGGTGACAGAGGGAGAAAAAAAACAAGAAGCCAAAGCTTATATTTTGCATGATAAAAATGATACATCTTTGGCATTTATGTCAAAGAGGGAGAGATATGCAAGAAAATGATCAATGCAAAGAAAGAGGGAGATATATGAGATTAGTAGTGAAATACAACAAGACAACATATACAATCTTGGTGGTAACTGAATTGATTACTTGATCAGTTTGGTTTGCCATCAATGCCAAAGAGGGAGATTGTTGGAAATGTTGAAATAATTATAAGAAAAGTTGAGGGAGATTGTTGGAATAAAATATGGAACTAGTAAAGAATGTCCTCAATCATTGTTTTGTCATTGATGTCAAACTTTCTACTTGTAGGGATGACAATTGCTTTAGTGATCCAAATACTATCAATTAGTTGGTTGTCAAGGTGGAGGCAATTAATAAGATGTAACTAAAATACCTAGAGAAAGGTTGAAGTTATGATGTTGTAATGAAGTACAAGGATTAGCTAAGCCATTGATGAAAGAATGTATTTGATGACATACTACAAAGAATGGGCACACTGAAACATATCAAAGATTTAAGGTTTTAGCTAAGTCTTTTGTAAAGCTCAAACTAAGTTCATTAGAGAGAAGGAGCCAAGCAAGCTAGTAAGAACCGAGCAAGTTCTAGTTAATACCGAGTAAACTTTAGATGCTGAGTGCTGGCGAGTAGAATCAAGTGCCAAGCAAGTTCAAGTGTCGAGTAAGTTCAAGTGCCAAGTAAGTTCAAGTGCCAAGAAAGTTCAAGTGCCAAGCTGGTATAGGTGTCGAGTAACACAAAGGTGCTGAACACTAGTAACTCAATAATGCCGAGTTGCTGCATTATTTAGGAAATCGAAGATTCACCAGATCTAAGATGACAAGGTTGTTATCTAGAAATCTGTGAATTAAAAGGAAGATAAGAATGGTGAGTTGGTGGCACAAAACACCATGTAGAACATTTTTAAGATACAACTGGCAAAGTTTCAAGAAGAAAATAAGATATAGGGTAGATACATTGTATCCTACCTAATCCATTTTGAAACCCTAAAATTGAAGAGGGAGAATTGAGCGGTAAAGGCAAATCAGACTTCTATATAAGAAGACATAAGTTAATGAGAGAAGTAGAGAGCGAGAGGGTATAAAAGGAAAGAGAGACAGTGGTCAAGCATAAAAGAATGAAATGCTAAAGTATGTGCCTAGGAGAAGATAGCACACATAAATTCTATTTGTATACATGACCACAAAGATGATTGCATTGGCAAAATGAGTTAGAAGACTCAAGGAGATGAAGCTTGAGAGGAAGAAAAGTAGTCAGAGATAAAGAGATTAAAACCAAGCATAAGGATTGAACTAAAAGTGTGATCTAAAATCTGCAAAGTATGTTGTAAGTTATATTAGATCAAAAGACCATTATTGTTACTTTCTAGCAATTGTAACTGTAAGTCCAAATCCTATGGACTTAGGTTGGTTTAACAACCATTAGAAAAATCCTTTAACAGGGTGACATTCCAAGTGAATGTTCTAAAGACCTTTAACCAGGCCCATTCCTAACAGTTTGGTGAAATCCTCTAACAAGGTCACATTTAACAGTGTGTTGTAAGCCTTTAACAGGGCATCACTTTAGAAGAGTGAGAATCAAGTAGCATGTTACTAGTGGTTTTTCCCAAATTGGGTTTCCACGTAAATCATTGTGTCATGTGTTGATCTTGAATATTTCATCTTTGCATGTTGATTTATTGTAACATGCTTATATGATCGATTTAAGTTTGAACAAATGAAAAGGGTATGGATTCATTAAAAGTAGTAAAAAGGTATTAATAGGGCATTTGGACCTTGAATAACTGATTCACCGCCCCTCTTAGTTATTCTAAAGAATTCTACCACAGCATGTCTTACAAGAGAGAGATTCCAAAGCCAAACATAGACAAATTTTCAGCATGGCAAAGACTCATGAGACTTCATCTAGCTACCATTAGTGATTCGAGCTACAAATACCTTGATGAAGAATACAAAACTCCTCCTGGTACATTATCTGTTGGAGATCTTGTTGAGAAAAATAACCATAATATCATGATGATTGATATTGCATCTACTCTCAGCTATGATGAATTAGATGAGATCAAAGATTGTAAAACTTCTTTTGATATGTGGAACAAGCTAAAATATATCTATGGTGGTGATGACAATGTAAGAAGAGCCAAAGTAGAAAGCCTTAGAGGACAATTTGATCAGATGAGAATGAGAGAAGATGAACATGTTGTCAAATATGTGGAAAGAATCAAAGCTAGTGTTAGTGCAATTAGAGCTTCTAGAGGAGAAATCAAGGAAGAAACTATTGTAAGTAAAGTTCTTAGAACCTTGTTTCCAATCTATGCAATTAGAGTATCTACTATTCAAGAAAAGAGATGTGACCCAAATCACAAGTTAAGTTTGGGTGCCTTGGTAGGAAGATTGACAACTTTTGAGCTAGACAACTTTAACAATTATGTTCCAACTTCCAAAAATGTTGAGTCTACATTTTAAGCTAAACTTTCACTCAAAGAAAAAGGAAAGAAAATAAAGGACAATTAGTCAAAAAGTGAAGACTGAAATAGAGGAAAGTTCAGATAGTGATCTTGAATTTGTTGAAGGTATACTTGCAAAGAAATATTCTAGAGGTAGAAGAATGTAAAAAGGTAAAGTTCCTTTAATCTTCTTTTCATGTGAAGAAATTGGTCATATTGTTGTCAAGTGCCTAAATAGAGAAAAAAAGATGAGAAGAAGAGCCACAAGTCAAAAAGCAAGAAGGAATCCAAAAGTCACAAAATCTTCAAAGAAAAAGGTAAGAAGACTTGTTTTATGGCTAAAGATTCTAATAACAGTGAAGATGAAATAGTGTATATTGTTGTAAAAGATGAATCTGATGAAGAAGAAGATAAGATGGTACTTATCTCTCATGTTAGTAAAAATGATACATGGATCATAGATAGTGTATGTTCACATCATATGACTAGAGAAAAAAAAAATTGAACACTTTGAACACTATGATGGAGGTAGTGTAAGGTTTGGAAAAAATGAACCTTGTTGCATAAAAGGGAAAGGTCTCATCTCATTAACCAATGAATTTGTATGTGAAAATGCCTATTGGGTTAAAGGACTAAAACATAACCTACTAAGTGTGGCATAGCTAATCAACATTGGATTCAAGGTAGAATTCATGCATAGAAAGGCAAGACTACTAGATGATAAAGAGAATTTGATTGGATCAGGAAAACAAACAAGAAGTAACCTATTTTATCTTGATCTTGGTGATTTCTCATGTTTTATTGTGCAAATGGAAGAAAGTTAGTTATGGCACAGAAGACTAAGTCATGTAAACTTTGATAATATGGTCAAGATAAGAAAATTTAGAAAAGTAAGAGGTATCCCTAGTTTGAAGAAACTAGATGTTGGTGTTGGAAATACAGATGAAGTAACTAAAAGGGGAGGGATGAACTGCTGATACTCGATAGGTTAACTAATTACTGATCATCTATCATTCATTGCTATTAATGTGCATGCAAAGGTTAAATAAATGAACACAAGAGACACCAGATTTAACGTGGAAACCCAATATGGGAAACACCACAAAGTAACTAGTCACCAATTTTCACTTTTCTGAAGTGAGCCCTATTAGGATCCAACCCTATTAAAGGTTACAATACACACTTTTAGGTGTGGCCTTGTTAGAGGATTTAATCACCCTATTAGGAGTAGCCTGGTTAGAGGTCTTTAGAACAATTCAACTGAACTGTCACCTTATTAGAGGATTTAAAAAATGGCTGTTAAACCAACTCTATTAAGAGATTCTAGATTCACTATTACAATGATTAGAAAGCAACAATGAGGTGACCTGAATGATATGCAACTTATCTTTTGTTGATTACAGATCTCTGTTTGGCTTCACTGGATCCTTACTGATCAAATACAACTTTGCAGCTCCTTTAGGATATCTAATCCTTCATCAGAATTCGCTCAATATTTGCTTATTCCATTCTCATCCATATATTCACACTCACTTTTTTTTTAATTCACAACTTGAAAATCTAAATATATACCTTTCAGATTATCAAGTCAGCTCAAATATAAGTTACAACAATTCAAAAAATCATTAGATCAGTCAGTTGCATGAAATAATTGAACTTAATACCAAAACAATAAAATCCTTCACTGGCTGACCCAACTCGATGACCACTACTCCAGAATGTTTTTCTAGTGTTAACCAAGTGAGGCTTAATAAACATTGCAAACCCTGCAAAAATCCTTTGGAGACTGAGTGAACTCAGTTAGCACTGACCTTCCTTTACTGACCTTGTGAGCTCAGTAGAAGCTAACTCTCTGCCACATTTCTTTTGATAACCGAGTGAGCTCGATAGATGTTGACTTTTCTTTGTTAACCTTAGGAGCTCGGTTAACACTAACTTTTTGTTACAAAATCCTTTGATGCCTAGTGAGCTCAGTAAACATTAACTTTTCTTTGTTAACCTTAGGAGCTCGGTTAATACTAACTTTCTATTACAAAATTCTTTGATGCCCGAGTGAGCTGTATAAATATTAACTTTTCTTTGTTAACCTTGGGAGCTCGGTTAATACTAACTTTTTGTTACAAAATCTTTTGATGCTTGAGTGGGCTCGGTAAGAACTGACTTTACTGAGTAATGTTCAAAAATGTTCAGTAGACTCTGTAAATTTCTTTGTTGATCATCTAAGATCAGTAGAATCTATCTGATGACTGATATGACATTTGTGTAATATCAAAGACAATACATAATTAACAATTGTATCCAACAGTTGGTTTATGCAAAAATTGTCAAACTGCAAAATGGGAAAGACTAGTTTTAAGAGAAAAAACTCTCAATCTAAAGATGTCTTGGAATTTGTGCATACTAACTTATGTGGACCTACTGGAATAGAAAGTAATAGTGGAGAAAAATGCTTTATTCTTTTTTTTGATGACTACTCTAGAATGATAACTATTATGTATCTTAGAGAAAAGTCAGAAGCATTTGAGAAATTCAAATGGTATCTGGCAAGAGTAGAAAAAGAAATAGGAAAAAGATTGAAATGCTTAAGATCAGATAGAGGTGGCGAATTCATATCAAATGAGTTCAATAATTTTTGCATTGAAAGAGGAATCAAAAGGCAAGTATTAGCCCCTAGAACTCCTAAGCATAATGGAATAGCTGAAAGAAGAAATAGATCCATCATGGATTGTGCAAGGACTCTAATGATTGAAAATAATGTTGCTATCAAATACTAGAAGGAAGCCATCAGCACTATAGTTCATACTTTGAACTAAGTAAACTCGAAGAATGACTCATATAAAACTCCCTATGAATTATGGTATGGCTACAAACCCAATGTAAGTTACATAAAAGTATTTGGAAGTAAGTGTTATATCTTGAAAGAGTCTAGAAAAGGCAAGTTTGATGTGAAAGGTGATGAAGGCATATTCTTAGGATATTCTTACAAAAGTAAGGCATATAAATGTTTGAATTTGTCTACTCATGAAATCATAGAAATTGCACATGTGAGAATTGATGAGTTTGCAAAAAAAATGAAGAAAACAAAAAGGAACCAGAAGATTACAAAAGATTTTTTTACTTCAAACCTAATACATTGCCAAGCAATAAGGAGATTTCACCTCCCAAGTCTTCCATAGTTACTAAGTTGAAATAAGTACAAACCAAGTCATAGGGACTCGAGTCACATTCTAAAGATATCGAGTCAATGCCTACTAAGTTTGAATGACCCAAGCCTAAAGTTCAAATTCAAAATGAAGACAATATAATTCATTCAAAAGGAAAAGTACTTGTATTGGTCAAGTATGTTAGAAGGCATCATGCACCTGATCAGGTTATTGGAGATAAATTAGAAGTTACTATGACAAGAAGCAAATTAAAAGGTACATGTTTACTTGTTGATTTTGAACCTAGAAGTGTTAAGGATGCTCTAGAAAATGAAAGTTCGATTCACGCAATGAATGAAGAAATAGAATAGATAGAAATGAAAAAAACTTGGACTCTTGTTCCTATGCCTAAAGATAAAAATGTGATTGGAACAAAATAGGTATTTAGAAATAAGTTAAATGAAGATGGAAAAGTATCAAGAAACAAAGCTAGATTAGTGTGTAAAGGCTATTCTTAAGAAGAAGGAATTGATTATGGTGAGACTTTTTCCCTTGTTGCAAGATTAGAATGTGTTAGGACCCTACTTGCATATGTAGCTCACAGAGGATTCAAAGTATATCAAATGGATGTTAAATCTTCATTCCTAAATGTAATTCTTGATGAAGAAGTCTATATTGAATAGTCAGAAGGTTTTGTTGATCCTGAAAAGAGAGACATGGTCTGTCGATTACACAAGGCACTGTATGGTCTCAAATTAGCTCCTAGAGCCTAGTATGAAAGACTACATAACTACTTGATATAGATTGGCTTTCAGAGAACAAATAATAACAATCATCTATACATCAAGTAAGAACCAGATAACAAAATTGTGTTGGTAGAGATATTTGTGGATGATACTCCATTTATAGGAAATGATGACCTATGCAAAGCATTTTTAGAACAAATGAACAAAGAATTTTAGATGTCCATGTTTGGTGAAATAAAATTATTCGTTGGATTGCAAATATAGTAGAACAAAAATGGTATCTATATCACTCAATCCAAGTATATAAAAGAGATACTCAAGAAGTTTGGAATGGAAGATTAAAAACTAGTTGGTACCCCCATGTGTACTAGATAGAAGCTTACCAAAGATGATGACTCAAATGAAATAGATAAAACCTTATATAGATCAATGATTGGAAAATTATGGCATGTAGTTCACACAAGGCTTGATATTGCCTTAGCAATTGGGATAGTGGCAAGATTGTCACCTAAACCCAGAGAAAATTACATGATGGAAAATAAAAGAATCTTGAGATATCTAAAAAGCACCAAAGACTATGGTTTGTGGTATAAGTTTGGAAGAAATCTAGACCTAAAGATATTTACTGATGCTGATTCAGTATGAAATTTATGTTAGAGTAAATAATTATTTATTAATTATTTATTCTTTTACTTAAGTTTACTTAGGTTAATGCATTTATTTAATAGTTGTAGTTGATGAGTTGTTGACAACACATGAGTTTTTTCCTATCTAGTCATACTTATCCTCTCACCTCAACCAAGGATATTCCACCTTTTGTGGACGTATGCTTAGTTGTTAACCTTATCTTCTAGCACTTTTTAGCTTGTTCTACAAGCTTTCTTGAGGCCTTTATATTCAGTCTCTCTCATTGTAAATTCATATCATATTTTACAACAATTTACATTTTATCTAAGGAGATAATTTTCTTATTTTTAGACCAAACCCTTGCCTCTTCTTGTCTTTTTCTTCTCTATGATAGGTTTTCTACATGCAGGTGATTTGGGGGCTTTTGAATTTGATTTGCATATTTGGTCAAATCTAACATGGTATTAGAGCCAAATCTATTATAGCTTGTTCAGTATTTAGAGAAAAAAGAGAAAGAGGGTTTGACATAACAGATTTGACATTTTTTGGGTTTTTTTCTTTATTTTTTGGAGGTGCGATGGTGGTGATTCAAAACAAAAACTACATAGGTGATTTTCAAATAGTGATATCTCCCTCATATGGAGTTGTTTTTTTGAGCAATTTTTTTTGTTTTGGGGTAGAATTTTGTGATCTGCACATTGGTGTAGGAAGTTTGACATCTCTATTCTTGAAGTTTTTTGCAACTCAAAAATCTCAGTTTTTGCACATTAAAAGGCTTCATTAGAGCTCATATGGACACATATTTCAATGCTATATTTTTAAAAAGTGCATGATTTATTATCTACTTTCCAGATCTAGAACTAGTTTGGAGTAATATTGAACTCCTATTTTTGGTGTTGAAGTAGAGGCTTTAGTTTCCTCACTCTCTACATCTGGAATCCAGGCTCTTTTCTTAGTTTTCTTCTTTCTATAGTTGTTTCTTTGGTATTTGAGGGATATCTTTATATGTTGTGGAGGGAGAATTTTTCATTTCTACAATTTACCTCATAATAGACCCTTATACTTCTATCTTCTTCTCTCAATGTCAGATCCTTCTGTGACCCTACTAATGCCACACAACTATCACAACTAGAAGGCACAAATGACAAGGCTTCTCATGTCAAGAGGCTTATGGTCATGTCTGGATGAGAACCAACATGCTCTAATACACCCTTTCGAGGATATTTAGAACAAGAATAAAATGGATGAGACCATGGGATTGATTGCACTAAACATCTCAGATAGTATTCTACTTCACTTGGATGGTTTGACCATTCTGCAAGCTATTAGGATGAAATTCTAGTCTTTTTTTGGCATAGTGAATGAGTTTTGGGCACTTCAACTTGATGTAGAGTTGACATCTTTGACACCTACCAACTTCCCCACCATTGAGGACTTCTTGATGAATTTTAAATCTTTGCATACACTTTTTCAGGGATCTGGGAAAACCAAGATAGATGATGAGTATATCTTTTTGATACTCTCAAAGTTGAGGGGATAGTATCAGATTTTCTCTTCCACTTTCTACTCCACTATGGATGCCTTGGGTGACAAACATAGGATGCCTTCATTTGAGATATTTTGTGATTGGTTAACTCATGAATAGTCTAAGATCACTCAGATGAATTCACTTTTAGGTTCATAGCTGTAGGCATTGCTTGCCAAGAATACACATGAGCAGAAGTTGAGGTAGATATTAGATTCCCCTTATACTAGTTCACCATCTTCTTCTAAGGAGAAGGAGAAAAAGAAGACTCAGACTCCTACCTATTCCTAGTGTCAGAAAGGATCTCATGATGAGGCACATTATTTTCAAAAGAGATTTGATGGTTATGAGAAAAAAATTGCAAATTTGCAAGCTCTTCTTCAAAAGAGCACTATTTCCTCTCCATCCTCTTCTACCTCACAGGGGTCTACCTTTCAGTCTTCTTCCACATCTTTGACATCTACACTAGATCTTGGAAAGGGTCATGCATTATAGGCATCCATTGCATCCTCTTCACAAGTCCCTTGGGTATTGGATTCAGGTGCTTCTCACCATATGACATCTTCTCAAGGTGTCTTCTCTACTCTTGAGCCTTCTCCCATTCCTCATATTCTCATGTGGAATAAAGTTTCCCTACTAGTTTGCGAGAAAGGTTTAGTTCACATCTAGAATGGTATATTCAATGATGTATTGTATGTTCCATCTTTGTCTACCAACCTTCTCTCAATTTCTCAGATTACAAGCAGTGGATCAGGGAAGATAGTTGAGTTCATTATAGATTCAATCTTCATTCAATATCATGCTACAAGAGGCCTTATTGCTATAGGGATAGTTGATTCTTCCACTCATTTCTACACCTTCTCACACTTTTTCCCACCATCTCCATTTTTGGAGCACATTGCTTCTCTTTTGTACAAGCATAATGCGGTGCAATCAAGATACTTGAACCTTTGTAGTGTTCTTGAGATCCCTATTTTGACTACCACACCACATCTAGTTGAGGTATTTTCTCTTCAATAGGATTCTTCTTCTGCTTTGCCTGATCCTCTAGCTCCATTCATTGAGCCTCTAGGTGCACCTATTGTGGATTCTATAGTGGACATTCATGACAGTATCATCACACTTGCCTTGGGGATTCCCTTTTCGGATCCTCATATTTTCTCCTTTGAGCATTACCTAGGCCTTCCATTTTTCCCTCTCATTTAGGGGTTACCTTGTTTTGTTCCCTTGTTTACCTCGCATTGGAGTTTCATTGGTTAAATTCTTTCTCTAGGGGCTCTATTATTCTAGGGGGGCTTTGGCATCTTTTCTATATCTCATGGGGGGGACTGGTTGTACTTATGGTTTTGATAGAGTCTCTTGAAACATTTCCAATGGAATTTGTTCTTGGGGGGTCTTGTTGAGGCCTTCCTTCCTTTCTTCCTTCATTTTTTCAGCATGTTTGTACTTACCTCTTTTTGGGGGAAGGTTTTTCCCATGAGGTTTTCCTTCTTTCCCCATTTTCAGAGCTTGTATTTCTTTACATTATACATGGGTACCTAACATGGCCTTGTTGTCGGGGCCCATTCTACATTTCATCTTAGTTTTTGTGAGATTAAGGCATTCCCCTAAGTTTCACTTAAGGGGGGTTGTTAGAGTAAATAATTATTTATTAATTATTTATTCTCTTACTTAAGTTTACCTAGGTTAATGCATTTATTTAATAGTTTTAGTTGATGAGTTGTTGACAACACGAGAGTTTGTTCCTATCTAGTCATACTTATCCTTTCACCTTGATTGAGGATATTCCATCTTTTGTGGACGTATGCTTAGTTGTCAACCTTATCTTCTAGCACTTTCCAGCTTGTTCTACAAGCTTCCTTGAGGCCTTTATATTTAGTTTCTCTCATTTTTAATTCACATCATATTGTACAACAATTTACATTTTATCTAAGAATACAATTTTCTTATTTTAAAACTAAACCCTTACCTCTTCTTGTCTTTTTCTTCTCTACGATAGGTTTTCTACATCTAGGTGATTTGAGGGCTTGTGGATTTGATTTGTATATTTTTTCAAATCCAACAATCTTGATGATAGAAAAAGCACAAGTGGTGGAGCTTTCTTTCTTGGCAAAAGGCTAGTATATTGGACAAGTAAGAAGCAAAACTACACATCCTAATCCACAACAGAAGTAGAGTATGTGGTAGTAGTAGTAAATTGTTCTAAAATTGTTTGATTCAAACAATTGTTGGAAAGAATGAAGGTTGAAATCAAAGAGCCATTAGTCATGTACTATGATAACACTAATGCAATTAACATATCAAAGAACCTAGTGATGCATTCCAAAACAAAGCACTTTGCTATAAAATATCACTTTGTCAGAGAACTAGTGTAGGACAAGAAAATCATATTGGAATATGTCCATACAAAGAACAAATTGTAGACATATTCACAAAGCCTTTACCTAAGGATGCATTCTTGTATCTAAGAGGTAATCTAGGGGTCATTTCCCTATCTAAAGCTCACTAAATAAAGTTTAGTAATGCATCAACAAAAACTAAGTTAAAGATTAATCATTTGATTCAGCATAGTCAAGAGAATATTGCATATGAATTAGTACTCAAGGTACATTGATACAAATTTGGAATGTGTTGTCAAAGAGGGAGAAGTTTACTGTCATTATCTTTATCATTCTACAATTTTGTAATGGGAGAAGTTTGAAAGGAAGTTGTGTGGTTCCTTCACAATGGGAGAATATAGCATAAAGAAGAAGTTCTTGTATAAAATCAAAGAGGGAGATACTTTCTGTTAAAAGGGAGTCTTATTCTCAAATTTTATTATGCTATGACATGTTGTGTTGCCATTAATTCCAAAGAGGGAGATTCTTGGATACAATTGATTAATTGTATTTTGTCTTTGATGTTACACAAATTTCATATTAGTTGATAGTCAGTGCATGCTGAGATCACTTGGTCAGTAAAGACAGTTTTCCTAGTCTACCGAGTGTTCACTAGTTTACTCTAAATAGATAATAGTGTCTACTGAGCTCACTCAAGCTTCAAAAGAATTGAGGTAGAAAAAGATGTTAACCAAGCTCACTCAGTTAATGAAGGGAAATTTGGATAGAGTTAGTACTCACTGTGTTCACTCGGTTGCCAAAAGATTTTTGCAAGTTCACAGTGTTAACCGAGCTTCTATTAGTTAACATAGAGAATCATTCCAATACGAAGGATTTTTTTTATTTTGGAATATGAAGCCTACTTACTTTATGTATTGATTCTAGCTAACTATGATGATGAATATTGGTCATTGTAATTTGAATTTAGGCCAACATGACAACTTGGAAGGTATAAATAAAAGGTCAAGTTGAGATTTCTAGTGTGTGTGCAAGTGTGTTGATTGAATTGAAAAGAAAATAAAAGGAGAAAACTTGAAGGATAAGTAGGTATCCTTGTGGAGAAAATAGGTAATATTCGATCATGAAGGATCAAGTTTAAGTAGAAAGGAGATCTGGATTCAGTAATTCAGTTGCATCACAATCAAGTCATTTTATTGTTACTCTCTAACCATTGTAGCAGTGATCTAAAATCTCTTAACAAAGTTGGTTTAACATCTAGTTGTAAATCCTCTAACAAGGTGGCAATTCCATTGAATTTTTTTAAGATCTCTTGCAAGGCCACTCCTAGCAGGGTGATTAAATCTTCTAATAGGGTCACATCTTACAGTGTGTATTGTAACCTTTAATAGGGTTTCCTCCTAATAGGGCTCACTTTAGAAGAGTGAAAAACAATAACTAGTTACATTGGTGGTTTTTCCCAAATTGGGTTTCCATATTAAATATTGGTGTCTCATGTGTTCATGTTATTTCTCTTATGCTTGCAAGTTAATTACTAATTAATGTTTTAAGATCTACTAAAAGTAATTCACTTTGCATTTACTAAGTTACAAAATTTTTTGTTTGTTTATCGAACATCAATAGCAATCAGTTTTCTTAGTGTAAATTTTATTGCTGACATCTAAGGAATTTGGGATTTATTTTAGTAGTAACTAATTCACCCCACCTCTCAGTTACTCCTTCTATATTTCTAACAATACCTCCATTCATTCAAATTAGGGAACTCATAAATATTGTATACTTTTTTAGGTGGTACCCAATTGTCTTAGTTGTTACTACACCCTTTATTAACTTGGTTCCAACTAAAAAAAAATGGTCCATATCATCTTCCTTTAACTTGGATAATACATCATCTTAGTCATTGTAGGCACTTAGTCCATATTGCAATACTTAGTCAATATAGACAATAATATTGATGCTCAACACTAATAGTGTATTCAATTTTTTTGCTCAGTTCTTTCCACAAATTTGTCCTAATACATCTTACGTAATGTAAATCTGAACTTTGGCACATTTTTATGTTAGGAATTGATATATGATATGGCATTTGAGTATGCAATTCCTTACTATTGATGTGTGATAGCTTCAGTTGGATAAACCTATGAGATATATTTATATATGTGAGATAAAGTAATAGAATAATAATATATAGAATTATGGTTATAATTATTATAAATTATATAATAATAGTATTATAGCTATGGTTGTAATATTAATTATTAATTAACAGATAGATATATCCCTTAAAGGAAGATATCTATTCATGGTGTATGATTATTAATATGAGGAGAGTTGTCTTTGGAACACACATACAAAATATTATGGTGGGGTCATTACAAATGTAGCAATCTTGATGAAAACTAACACTTAAAAACATTTATTGATTAGTTTGAGGTAGTGTGATCATCTTCTCTATTGGATTGGGTGATCTTGGCTTCACTTGTTTCACTACTTCAATCTTTTACCCTTTTCTTCTAGGTTTGATTCATCTCCTTCTTTGTTTTTTCTATATAAACTTAGCCTTTTCCCTTGATGTGTTCATTTCTTGGTGCTAGTGCTTGGGTCTTATAGTTCTTACTCACATTTCCACACTTGTAACAACTAAAATAAACTAAGATTTCATTCAACCATTTCTTGTAATTACCTTTGAAATTTGTCCTAATGCAATTTTTTGGAATGTGATCATATGCTCCACAATAATAACAATTATACCATGTGTTGTAATCCCAATTGTAGAAGTTACCTTTCTTTGGTGCATGTTATTTTCTTTTTTTGTCTAGTCATATTTTTCCTTTGATCTACATTCTTGTGCTCTATGTCCATACTTGTGATACTTGTAGAAATATCCCTCAAATCTAGGTGCAATAGGTTTATTTCTAACCTTTGATCTACATTTATGTGCTTGATGACCTCATTTCTTGTAATTAGAATAGTTACTAGAAAAATTAGGGTTAGGATTTTGCTTACCAATATTGCTTCTATAGATGTTTGATATGTGTCCAATTTTTCCAAAATGATAGAATGTGGGTTGATTCTTTGGCTTTGCATTTCTTTTCTCTCCACTCTTGGATGTTTCTCCCTCTTGAGTAGATGAAAAGTGCTTGATATGTCCTAAACTGGAGGTATCACTAGTTGATCTTGGAGATCTTATCTATTCTTCAAAATATCTTATAGATTAACTAGTTTTGTTCATCCTTTCTAATGTTGGAATTCTTTAGAATAATTGAGAGGGGGGGTGAATTAGTTATCCAAGGTCCAAATGTATAAATAAAACTTTTTAGTACTTAACAGATTCATATCTATAAAACCATATCATGAGTGCATCCATTAGAACATCCAATACCTTAAGTTAGTAGGTCACTATCCCAGGTCAAAATAACTTTGCAAAAATGTAAGCATGAAATATCACAAACTCATTCATACAATTTGACACAAGAATTTTATGTGAAAACCCAATTTGGGAAAAACTACTATTAGCATGTTACCAATTTTCACTCTTTTTAAGTGATGCCCTATTAAAGGCCAACCCTATTAAAGGTTACAATACACATTGTTAAATGTGACTTGGTTAAGGGATTTCAATCACCCTATTAGGAGTGAGCCTTGTTAGAGGACTTCAAAAAATTCCATTAGAATGTCACCAGATTAAAGGATTTACAAATGACTATTACGTCAACCTTAATCCAAAGGATTTATCCAAATTGGTACAATTTTTTGAAAGTAATAGCATGATTTGATCTAATAATAAAACACAACTCACTTGAAGATTACAAATCTCTAATTTAGTCCTCCATTCTGCTTGACATTCATACTCTTCATCTTTGACAACTTGTTCACCCTTCAAGAATTCATCCTCTTAATCCTTCTTGCTTTGTATGCCAATTGCAAACTCCTCTAGTCAGCCACCATATGAAGCAACACCCTAGACTTCTTGTCTTCCTTAGTTTTTTGCACATGACAATTGTTGCTTTTGGCCTTCTATCTCTATACATAAATAATTTATGTCTTATTTTTATTAACCATAATCATCCATTTTAGGGTTAGGTAAGATTCAATGAATCTACCCACTTTTCTATTTTAGTCCCTTCTAGAAACTTTTTCTACAATCCTCTTTGAATTCACCTCAAAATGGTTTATCTTGAATTTTGTGCCATGATCTCATCATAGAAATCTTCCACACAGATCACACAATTCATTAAATCAACTTTGTTGGCTCAAATTCATCAAATCTTTGATTAAAGTCTTATTACTATCACTCAGCATCGACACTCTTCACTTAGAAATAATAATCTTCTGATGCTTAGCCAACACTAGGCTACTCAGAATCAACTAAGTCTTCCTTGCTAGGTCGCCAATATTATTTTCTTAATGCTTGACACTTACTATATTTTTCTGACACTCAGAACATACTATCTTTCTTCTCAAACTTAACTAAGTTTTTCTAGCTTACAATATTTTCTCAACCATGCTTGGTAGACACTTTTTCATGCCCAAAATATCGAAGCAAAAATACAACAATTTTTTTTTTTAAAGTTAAATAATCCACTATGTTAATACATGCTACATTGAATAGGTTATGAAAATTTGACAAAGGATTAAAGTAAATTTTGGTTATGTTTCATTAAGATGTAGAGTTGTCATTTCAACCATACTAAATGGGTTTGGAACACTTAAGTCAAGGTTCTATAGGAATCACTGAGTTTGGATTGACTAAACCCTAATTGCTGATTAGGTCAATCTTACTTCACTAATTATCATTTCAAAATATTATTTTCATTAAATTTCATAAGATACATTAGGTTATTATTTCATCTTCTATTTTTTTAGTAAGTTAAATCTCCTAATTGAACTAGTTTGCATCCCTTTCAAAACATTACCTATCACCTTAGTACATAGTCTCTATTTAAAATCATAACCAAGTTGACACTAATTTAAAAATTAAATTAATAATAATTTACTCATTTATGACATTTACTTTATCTTTGAAAGACATCCCTATACCACTATTTGGTTATCTACATAAGATTCCTTCAATAACTATTAAATCTAAACCTTAGCAATTTTTTGATTAATTTAACTATAATTAATTACACAAAATATTATTAAATATTATTTAAAAACTTTCCTTAGTAAAATAATATAAATTAACCTAATATTATAATATAAAAATAAAAACTAATTCATATACTTCATACACTTACTTCCTAACTATGTACTTCAAATCTATATACTTAACCTCCTTAGCCAATAAAAGAAACTTAATATTTTAAACATTTAAAAAATATAATTTATAATATATATGAATTTAATATATGATAAAATATCACTCCTATCTAACCACAAACACTAATCACTAATCCCTAACTACTCATTACTAACCAATGAACTATAAAATAATTACAAATTAAAGAGTACTATCAAATTTACACTTTACTAACCCAAAGTAATTTCCCTAACATAATCCTAACTAGCCTAATAAAACCTAACAATTTCATTTTGATAAAATTAAATATTTAAAATGAAAAAAAAATTATATTAATACTTATTTACTAACACTAATCTCAAAATAAAAAAATTATAAAACAAAATCTATAATCTAACACTAACTACAAACTAACTCATTCTAACATCCTAACATATTAACTATCTTACTCCCTTACCCAAGGCCACTTGGCCACTTGTCATTCCTCTTATGACATGGCCAGTCCCCCAATGTCTAGCAAATAGACCACACCTATATTTTTCTACCCAAGATGGCCCTCCCAAGGACAAGGTACACATGCGAATGAAAATGCAAGTGGTGTAGAAAGGGAAATATGGGTAGTGGTTAAACAACTAATTTAACTTCCATGTCTAACAAAGTTAATGCCAAGTCAACTAATTGTGTAGTACACATGGGAAGAGAGGTAGATGATGTCATCATGTGAATCAACACCTCATGTGGGGTTTGGGGGAGAATAAGGAACATGGTAAGAGGTTTGTCTTTTTTCTTTATTGTTTTTTTAAAATTTCACTTATTCCCCATTTCAAATTCAATGTGCCTACCAAGATAATATGGAATGAGAGTTATGTGTGATTCCCAAGACATGAGGGAAGATGCATGCATTGGAGATTGGGAACTATTGAGCTATCATTTTGCACGACGCTTAATGACATGAATCCTTTTGAACTCCTCTTTTGAAAAGTTAATTTGGGATCAAATCCAAGGCTTCGGGCAATCTTGTGACCTACTAGAATCCATTCAGTTGAAGATAAATGTGAGTGTTCAAGAGGAGGCCTTTGCTAGTTTATTAAACAATTCAGATAAGATTTTTGAATTTTCTTGCTATCTCAAAATAACAACCACACAAAAGAAATATATTTTTATATTTTCTATTTTAATGATGAATGCAATCTAACAATTCAACTATATGAATTCCTAATTTAACCAAGGGGTTAATAAAGAAAATTAAAAAGATGGGGTAACAAGAAGTTTAAGCAAATAACATGAAAAGTAAAATCCTAACAAACATAAGCAACAAAAACAACACATTTTTGATCTAAGCTTTTGAAAATATTAGTGGGTAACCAATGAAAATAGGAGTAGTTCTTCCTTATTTCCACTGATGCAATCATCGATGGGAATTTAGTAATGGTAAGATGTTTCACTGTTCATCAGATTGCAAGGCCACAAAAAGTGTGATCATGCAAGATGAAAAGATATGGTGATCTCTTCTTGAACTAAGTACATCAGTAGAATTTGTAAAACCATAAAAAACACAAGAATTAAAAGATCACACAACTAGAACAATGCAATAAAACAATTGGCTCAATTACACTTCATGAACATAAATCCACAAAATATAACACACTTAGGCAAGAATCACTATACTCCAAATGTGAGCACCAAGAACATATATTATTGCATGAAAATAATTGTAGCTTGGATTACATGTTACATTCCTGAATTTATAAGAAATCTTCTCCTCAATTTGTGTTGAGAGTGAGAGATATCTTTATGCAATCATATTCTTCTAAACTAATAAAACAGATTTATTTATGTAAAAACTAACTAGCTAATTGGTGCTTAGTACGAATCCATCCATATTTATATCATTAAATGGATACATGAGCCTTTACATGTCTTAAAGAAAAGAAAACATGAGAAAATAAGAAAGAGAGAGTCATTAGTTGATGTAGGAGTGTCTAAAAGTGCCAAAAATAGAAGCTCCATCTTTACTAGGCATTTGTTGAAGTTAAACTGTTGTTAGAATGCATTTTTGATGCATGGAAAGCTCTAATTTTAGAGTTGGTAGCTAACTATCGGTGCACTTCTAACTTCTTCAAAATCTTCCAAAACACTACTAAAAAAGTGCACATGTACACTTGGCACACTAGCAGACCTCAGAGCCAAGTTCAAAAAATGCAAAATTTCACTAAGTGTCAAAATTGAAATTTTGGCTTTTGGGTTTTATTCCTCTTTATACCAAAGCTATGCCTTGGTATTTTTCCTTCAATTTCTTGATGATCTCTGAGACTTGAGTTGCATGTGGAAAATCTAAGGCTTAATATTGTCCTACATATGGTGTAGCAACTTCAGATTTCCTTGTATAATCTATATACCTATCTCCTCAAAACTTTCTTGCCATTGTTGACAAGCTTTCAAAAATGGATCCAATTGGCCTGTACCCCTATCTCTTCTCTCCAATGCTACATTCAAGGTTTCCTTGGGGTTTGTAGGATCTAAGGGACCAACAAATTCACTTAGATATCCTTTTCAGATCTCATTTTGTCTCTAAAGTGTTACTGATTCTACCCTATCCTATTATAAGCTCCTTAATACTTATTTAATTCCTATAGTAACCATCCACTTTGTAGTATCCAAGGTAAGTTTCCCAAGCATGACCTCCTTGATCTCATAATCCCTTGGAGTCAATTCTTCAACATTTGTATGTGGAGGAGGGATAGCCACATGCATAAATAATTCCTAGTTCTGAGCACTCATGACAAAGGCTAATGCTTCTGCATCCTTTGGTGGTGATTTAGGTTTTCTTAGAACTTCAATTAATTCCATCCTATCCTCTTCCTCAATGGTGAATTTCTACTTCTTATTTTTTAGCACTTCTTTCCTTAACCACTTTGGGATATGCTCCATTGAAGGTTTTCATTTTGAGGATGAAGGAGTTTACTCAGCTATGCCCTTTCCCTTATCCCCCCTTACTAGAGTCCTCTCCTTTTGTATGAGATCTGCACCAGGAGTCTTTGTGTTTGTAGAGTCCATAATCCTTACTTTTGTGTCTTGGAAAGTTTGCTAAGATTGTTCAATTATTAGCCCTTCCTTTAACACTTCCTTGGTGGATGCTTGTTGTGGCTCTTCCTCTTGTTCTACTTGGACTTCTTCTTGAACTTCTCCTTCTTTTGTGTCTAGAGGAAGAGGTGTAGCCAATCCCTTGTCTACACAAAATGTAACTTTCATTAGGGATGATGGAGCTACCTTGGGTCCTTATGGTGTAGATGGTAACTAACTCCAATCCTCCTATTAAGATTGATTGGTTGGAGTGTCTCTTATCTTGTATCCCACCAATTTAGTACCCACCGAAATCAGATATCTTAAAGACATCAATCCCCTCAATATCTTGTTCATATATCCACTATTGCATTTCATCTTCTGAAGTTGTAGACTGAATGATTTGCTCAAGAATGGATGAAGGTGTGATTGTGGAGCTTCTTCTCTATTCTGACTATGTGGCTCTTGTGAGATGATTCCTCTAGTTCAAAGATAGATTATCCTCATCATCTTCATCATTCTCTCTTCTACTTCTAGGATAGTTTTAGGAATTGATGGGGAAGGAATCACTCTCCTAATGACCTTTTGTCTCCTCTTTACCAAAGTCTTGATCTTTCTTTTGTTAAGAGTGGAAGGGAAGGTTTGAAACTCTTGTTAGAATGGAGAAACCTCTTGCACTTCAATTTTATCTTCTCCTTGGCCTTTTTCAACTGGTGGCACTTGAGGATTGTCTTGGGCTTGTGTACCTTCCACATTCTTTGGCCCTTGTACATTTTCTTCTCCTTGTTATAGAGGTGCTTAAGTCACTTCCTCTTCTAGCTTAGCCTATTAAGGAGAAGTTCTCTTCTTCTTTTATTTACCCTTTTAAACCCAATAATATCCAACTAGTCTATCAATTTGGTGTACTATCTTAGGTCTCACTGGCAACTAAACTATAAATGTAGGCACTGTGACCTTAGCTTCATCAACATTTAGCTGGGTGGGCTTGTGTGTGAAAGACCACCATTTGAGGAATTGGATCAAGTTTGAAAGGTCTCTTGTTCCAATCCTTTGTTAATTTTATGGCATGCCTTGCCCTATGATTAATGTTTGAGTTCTCTTCTTTGTCAATCTCAACATTCATGATAGGTCTATCTTAAATATTGTCCCTATTGAACAAAGGCTCAAGAATATCCTTTGTATCTTTTTCCACTATCTTCAATATTTATCTTCAAAGCACTCTCTACCAAATATAGATTCACCCTATAATAATCACTTATGTAGATATCATAGTCATCCACTATGTTCATCTAGTGATCCTCAACCACATCCTCATGCTGAAATGTCTTGCTAGCTAGATGTTGTACTCTTTTGATGTTATCAAAATAGGGTCATAAAGAATTATATTCTTCTAAGGGATACTAATCCCATTCCGACTCAAAAGATGGAATGTATTGTTTTCAAACCACACTAAAAGGTCCTATACTTGTATGTCATACCTAACATATTTTGTGTTGCTTTCTAACTTTTTCATATGTAGACAAGAGTTGTCAAGCGATCTCCAGTAGAATGAGTCTATCACTAGGATACCTAGGGAGTATCTTCGGGTTGATAGTCATACTCACTACCCTTAAATATGTGAATGTTCAAAACTAGATGTAGTAGGCTCCAACTTCTAATACCTTAGAAATTTCCTCCTTTGACATCCTTTTCACATAATCCCCCTTAATGAACCAAATTATTGCGAATATAAATGCATCATTCACGATCCTATATTCCATGTTTTTCTTTGGAAGCTTCTTCTTCCCCAGATAAGGATATAAAATATAGGGCCATGCATTTTTATCTTACATGTTACCCTTCTTATAAAGCCCTAGATAATATATCACTCTCATAGCTAACAAGTACACCAAGTATGATGTCATGTAAATTTTATAGTTATTTACTCACTCAAGTTCTCACTCAGAATGGAAACCCAATCAATTGGGATCTTTTCCATATTGATAGTCTCAATGAAATGAACCATCTATATGTTCAAGTGCCCTAATTCTGGCAAGCCCATGACTCTAATCAAGATTATGATTGAATATCCAATATCCTCTTTCATGTAACCTCTTGTCATATCTACTTTGTCTGCTTTCCACCCTAGAGGATTCTTCTTAATGAGGTATGATGACTATATGATTTCAAAAGCTTCATCAACATGTTCCTTATACCATCTCTCAGCTTGGTGATAATCCAATCTGATAAACTAATCTACCCTCAAAATATGGAACACCTTCTCTATGCTATTGGGTTAGAGATCTAGGAAAATCTTGCTAGTTATGCTCTTCACAACCCTTTCTTCAGGAACATATCTTTTCACTAGCATCATGATCAATTTTGAGGACTATACTAAAATTGGATGTGATGTTGTGTTAACAAGTCCTGAGTGAATCAAGGTGGATATCATCAAAGACCTTTTGGTGGGTTTATTACACAATTCTAGGAATGCACCCAAATCTATATGACCTAGTTCAGTGTCCCAGATCTTTGGATAGTCGTCTTGAAAGCATGACTTGGTAGGAACATCTTGAAACTTAAACACCACAAGGTTTGGGAAAATATTTTCTGAGAGGGAGGATGATGAAGAAGCCATTGAATTTGCATAAAAATGATGTCCATTAGTTTAGAGTTGAAGAAAAAATGATTAAATCAAACCCTAATATAGACACGATCATGACCCAAAAATCCCAATTACTCAAAAAAAGAAGCTAGAAACCTAATTTTATGACCCCTATGTGTGAAAAAGGGTGCACCTAGTGCACATTTTATCATTATCAAAATTTAATAAATGGGTGCATAGCAGCACACCTCATGGGGTGTGTTGATGTGCACCCTATATTGACTTAGGTGCAAAGCGCATTTTATTATTTTTAAGGACGCACAGTAGCACACCTAATTAGGTGTGCTACTACACACCTTAATTTAGATTTTAGATTTTTCTTTTGTTTTTAAAATGTTTTAAGTTTTTTAATGTTTTGTATCTTTTCCAAAAAATAAGGTGTATAGTTGCACACCTAGGTAGGTCCATAGTTGTGCACCTTATTTAGGGTTTAATGTTATTTTATTTTGCAGGGAAAAAGAGGAGGTGTACCTAATTAGGTGTAGTGTTGTAGTGATGGATGCTCATAGAATGAAATTATGGAGGGAGATAGGGGATCCCCCAAGTTTTATAGACCCAAGGACCCATACACCCCTTGGTGTTGCATAGTTGCACAGTTGTCCTACTGTGAATCACCAAGGGTGATGCCCTTTACTTAGTGATTTTTGGGTTTTCCAGTTGGGACCCAAATTTGATCGAGAACTCTAGGAAAAACTCTAGAGAAGACTTAGACCCCAAACTAGGGATCTAGAAAGATAAAAACTAGAGTAGGGGGTCCCCATTTCTAGGAAAATTGGGATGTGCATTGTGAGACCAGAACACATAGTCCTAACAAAAAAGGACGAAATGAGAAAGGCATTTCTTCATCAACAAACATTCCTCAACATGTGTTCAACACCAACTAAATTTTGAATACTCCAAGAATATTTTAAGTTAGTCAAAACCTTAGAATTTGAAATCTCCAAGTTTAGTGTGTATTTGGTGCATTCATTTCCTTCAACATCTCAGAATGCAATCTGTCAAAATTTTTTGATACCTTGGAAACAATCTTCCACCCCATTTGATCTATCCATCATGAATCTTCATGAAAGTTATTTATAAATCCTTTGTCTAGGTAGATGAGAGAATGAGTTATGAGGGCTCTTAGTGGGCGAGGACTTTTTCATTTTAAGTCCTGGGTAATCTTTTGAATACTTGCTTCACATTGCTCAAAATTTTGCCATTTGATTCTTTGATGAAGCAATGGTTTTGATACTGGATAGCTTATTTAGAGTGCATATCCTTATAGTTAGATTACCTTTCTCAAACTTTTTAGAATCCTTCATTCTTAACACCTTTCTTTCTTTTTTATTTTCTTTTTATATCCTAACCACACTTAGACTATGTGGCCAAGACATTGGTGTCATTTGTTAGATTGATATTTTGTGAACATCCCTTGTGTTCCTCTTTTAAGAACCTTTTAGAAATTCTTAGGCCAAACAAAAATCTGAGAAATTCCTTCAAGAAGATCCTTCCATTTGAACTAGTGGGGTTTGGATTATCCCTTACTACCTTCAACCTTGGTTTGAAAATATCGAAGATAATTGATCTTTAAATTTCTAAAGTGTTGAGAACTTGTTGATCTGTAATTTTGAATTCAAGACTGAAAGTCTTCTATTACTACAAGTAACATCCATTCCTCAATTGGTATGAGAAAAAAAATCATCAAAATACACAACTTTGAAAAAAAATACACAAATGAAAGTAAATATGCAACTAAAAAGAAACACACTTGCAGAAATAAACACACTTGTCGAAAAGGAAGTTCTTTTTCTTTTCTTTTATTTTCTTTATTTTCATATTTTATGCTTCAAAGTAATGCTTTATGAATTTCCATTGAATGACAATAGAACCAATTCCCCTATAAGGAAATCAGCTTTAAAGTTTTTTCTCCTAGAATTTCTATGATATGATAAGGACCAATTCACAAGTGTTGAAACTTAGTGTCACTTCCTGGCTTTTCTTTTGCATTGTCCCAAAGTAGAACAAGGTTGGATATTCTAAAAGACTTTATTGTGGCACTCTTATCGAACCACCTCTTGATGAAAAATTGATGTTTTTCCATATGCTCCAAAGTAGTTGCCTATTTTTCATCTATCTCTAAAAGATTCATCAATCTAATTTGTACTCTGTTAGCATCTTCAGCATAACCACTCATGAATTTAAAAATAGGAATCCTGAGGTTAAGTGGGAATACTTGCTCCCCTCCATAGACAAGTAAATATGGAGACATCCTCAAAGCATTCTTGACCCATACTTGGTCTGTCCATAGAGCATATTTGAGTTGTATATGCCACTCTTTAGGATTCTCCTTCAATAGATGCCTTATTATTGTGATCAAGTTCTTGTTCATAGATTCAGCTACACCATTTCCTTGTGGATAATAATTTGAGGAGAACTTGATCATAACCTTATTTCAAAGGCCCATTGAGTTAGGAATACTGATGCAAAAGTTGATCCATTATCGCATACTAGGGAGAATAGCATCTCAAATCTAGTAACAATGTGTGCTTCCAGGAAGTTTGTGACCACCTCAGCCATGCAATTTCTAAATGTCTCTACTTCTATCCCATGTGTACAGTAATCAGTAGCTATGAGAATAAAAGTGTGTCTAGTTGATTATGGTGGGTTCATTGGACCAATAAAATCCAATCCCCACTTTGTGAAGGGGCATATCTCAAACACTGGTTGTAATGGCATTATAGGATGTCTTACTCTGTTAGCACTAGTCTAACAGATATGGCAACTATGCACATGTTCAAAAGCATCTTTGAATATCATGGGCTAGAAATAATCTGATCTTAAAATCATATGAGTAGTTGCTTCTGCTGAACCTTAACCTATACTATACTTATCATGAAACTATTCCAAAACTTATTTTACTTCCTCATGTACCAAGAATTTTAGGTAAATCCCTTCATAGTTCCTTTTGTATAATTTTCTATCATGTACCATGTAGGATTCACACTTAATTTTGATTCCCTTATGCTATAAAGTATTCATCCAACTAGGGTACTGATTTTGTAAAAGATGGTAGACAATATCCTAGTACTAGACATCAGTTATTACACCTTGGTCAATATCAACTTGAGATACCACAATCTTTTTGATCTTTAATATCAATGTCACTATCAAATCTAAACTTCTTTTCATCCTCAATATATTATTCACAATCATTTTTTATAATCCTTGGCCTCTTACAACCTTCATGGGTTGAATTTCTAAATCAAATTCTTGAAGGATCACCATCCATTTTCCTCATCTTTCACCAAGTTCATTTTGCATCAACAATTTCTTAACGATTGGATTAGGCACAATTGCATATAGCTTACTCCTTAGTATATAATGCTACTTTGATTACAATAAAAGACTATTTATTGAGGTTAGAATAATTTAACTCAACAATTTTTAGAGGGCAACTCATAAAGGCAATAGGTCTTCCATCTTCCTTTTCTTTCTTTTGTGTAAGAATCATGGCACATGAATGTTCTAAAGCAACATAGTATGTTTTGAAAGGTAGTGCATAATCCAAACTCACCAATACTAAGGCCATGGAATTGGCCACTTTGATATCCTCAAATGATTTCTTAATCTCCAGAATCCATTCTATTTTAGCTTCCTTTTTGAGTAAATCATTAAGGGCATGAACAATCTTTGCAAATCTGCATATCAAATTTTTCACAAAATTTATCTTTCCGAAGAAAGACTTAAGTTCTTTTTGACTATGAGGAGGTGATAACTTTAGAATAGCCTCAATTCTATTAGGATCAATGAAGATTCTATCTTCAAAGATGATATGATCTAGTAGCTTTCCTTTAGTAACCCCAAATGAACATTTCTTAGGATTGAGTGATATGTTGTATTTACGAAATCTACAGAATACCTACCTTAAATCAGCAATATGAGTGCTTCAATCATATGAAAATATAGTTAAGTCATCCATGTAGATGACTATACACTTGTTTATTAATCCTTAAAAGCTTTGTCCATAGCTCATTGAAATGTAACCCCTGTATTAATCATCCCAAAAGGCATTCTTCTGTAAGAAAAAGTCTCCCATTTAGTCATGAACGTCATCTTTAGCCCATTTTCTTCATCAACCATTATGTTATTATATCCTAAATATCCATCCAAGAAGGACATCATCTTTAAACCATTTATAATTTGAAAAACCTCATCTAGTGAAGTCAAAGGGTAGTTGTTCTTTTGAGATGTGACGTTTAAGTTACAAAAATCCATGCAAAGTCTCTCTGGTTTTTTTTGGCACAGGAACCAAATTAACCACCCATATAAAATGGCAAATGGGGAAGATAATCTTGGCATCAAGTATCTTCTTAACTTATTTCATTATCAATGGTTTAATGATAGGATTATTAGGTCTTTTCCTTTGGCAGAAAGGTTTGGCATCTGGTATCAATGGAATGTCATGGATAATAATCTAAAGATCATATGTTTTTAGTTCTTCATAGCTCCTAAAAATGACATCCTTATACTCTACAAGTAGTTTGAGCATGTTTTCCCTTTCTTGTGCATTGCACACTTTTCTTATTCTTACCATTCTAGAATCGTCATCAGTACCCAAATTGTATGAATCACATTCTTTGATCCCTTTTTCTTGGGCCATTCTTTTGTTAAGTGTTGATTCATCACAATCAAAAATACATTCCAACTCAACCAATCCCTTAGGAATAGTGATAGTTTTAAGTTCAGGATCCCATCTTCATCTTCAAGTTCATCATCCTCAAGCTTGTCATCTAGAGTGTCATCAATCTCTTTCCCTTTAAAGTGGCCATTACACATGATAAATTCAAGTATATTTGATCATCCTGAAAGACATGGAAATTTTTAATGATGTTTGGGATAGACAGGGCAGCAACCAATTCTACTAAAAATCTTTTTAGTTTTGTTCTTTTGACTGGTTGTAATGCACTAGCTGAAATAGGAAGAGCATTTGCTACCATGTTTTTCCTTCTTGTAATGGACTTTATGTTCAAAAATTCAAAATCATCCATTAGATCCCATACTCTTTTCCTATAAGTGAGCAACCTCTTATCATTGTAGGAGTATACTGATTTCACTTATCATTGTAGGAGTTGTGATTCCTTTCTCTAGTGTGAAAATAAGTCCTCGAATCAACACTTAGTGCTCTACAACATTATTAGTACATTTAAACTATAATCGATATGTTAGAAATGATTGAAAAGATCATGAATGAAGAGAAATGGAATTGGTAAAGAATGTTTTCAATTATTTTTTTGTCATTGATGTCAAACTTGCTACTTGCAGGAATGACAATTACTTTAGTTATCCAAATACTATTAAGTGGTTGATTGACAAGGAGGTGGCAATCAATAAGATGTAACTAGAGTACCTAGAGGAAGGTTGAAGATATGATGTTGTAATGAAGTATAAGGATTAGCTAAGCCATTGATGTAAGAGTGTATTGATGACATACTCTAAGAAACAGAGGATGGACAGACTAAGACATATTAAAGATGTAAGGATTAACTAAGTTTATTAGAAAGAGTCAAGCAAGCTAGTTAGAGCTGAATAGATTCTCAGTTGAAGCTGAGCAAGTTCAACTTCAGTATAAGCTGAGTGATTACTTAGATGTTGAGTAACACAGAATCCTTCAGGTGCTGAGTAGTAGAAAAAGGTAATGGATGCCGAGTAAGTTTTCAAATGCCAAGCAAAGCCAAAATGCTTCAGGTGCCAAGTGCCATTAAATAACATTAAGAAGTCGAGTAACACAGAAGGTGTTGAGCATCAGCAAACCAATAATGCTGAGTTGTTGCATTATTTGTTAAGACAAGATTTGCTAGATCAATAGCGATAAGGTTGTTACATCAAATTTTGTGAAGTAATTAGAAGTTATGAATGATGAGTAGATGTCACAAAATTGCATAGTTGTTTTGTGGGTATCATCCCCACTCCAATTTTACGTTCTTATTCTTGGAGGATTTTTGGGTTATCAAGTACTTAGTGTTATGGTGTGATGCATGTTTACTTTTCATGGTTGTTTAATGTTTAATTGGATGCATGATAATTTTAGTTATGTGCCATTAAGGATTTGTAGAAAAAGTTTTATTGGACATCATTGGATGTTAGATAACTAATTCATCTCCCACCCTCTCAAGTATTCTAAATAATTCTAAAAATTGGTATTAGAGCTCACTGCTGATTTGTTTCAAGGTACTAGTAGCAGGAAGATCAGGATGTCCAAGAGAGAAGTTCCCAAGCTGAACAAAGACAACTTTGTTGCATGGAAAAGTCTTATGAAGCTACACCTCGGATCAATAGGTGACTATGCACAGACCTCAATTACAGTTGATCATGTAGACCCTACAAGACCCCTCACTACAAATGATATGAGCAAGAAGAAGGAGCACAATCAAGCAATGTTAGATATTGCTTCAACACTAAGCTATGCCAAGAAAGATGACATCAAAGGATGTGATACTTCACATCAGATGTGGAATACATTATCAAGAATCTATGGAGGAGATGACAATGTCAAGAGAGGTAAAAGAGAAAGCCTAAGAGAAAAATTTGATGATATGAAAATGGAAGAAGGAGAGAATGCTACTCAATAAAGTGCAATGATGAAGGAAGTAGTCAGTGCCATAAGAAGCCTAGGAGGATAGTTAGCAGAAGAAATAGTATGCATCAAATACTTGAGAACTTTTCTTCCCATCTATGATATAAGAGTATCAACCATCCAAGAGCTAAGGTGTGTACCAGGCGACATAGTGACATTTGAAGGAATAATTGGAAGACTCACTGCCTTTGAGTTATCCAACTTTGACAACTACAAGCCAAAAAAATTTGAATCTCCATTCAAAGCTAAGATGACGATAAAAGAGAATGATGAGGTGCAAACAAAGAAAAAGAATGGAAAAGAAAAGTATGTATCTAGTGATAGCAGCACTGATGAAGATGATGTAGACCAATTGGATGCATTACTAGCAAGAAAATTTCACAGAGGAAGAGGCAAATTCAAAAGTAAGCTACCAATCATTTGTTTCAATTGTAATGAAGTTGGTCATATTGTAGCCAGATGCACACAAAAGAAAAATTACAAGGATGGAGGCAACTTCAAGAACACGAAAGAGGAAAACAAGGACTACAAAGGTAAAGGCAAAAGATGCTACATTGTTGAAGATGACTCTGATGAAAATGATGATGAAGTAGTCTATGTGGCTATGAAGGATGAATCAAATGAAGAAGAAGCAACTGCACTAGTAAGCTGCATGAACAAGAATGATAGATGGATCATAGACAGCAGATGCTCTCATCACATGACTGGAGATAAAAGTAATTTCATTACCTTTATTAAATATGAAGGAGATAGTGTTAGATTTGGTAAAAATGCACCATGTCAGATCAAAGGAAAAGGTAGTATCAAGCTTACTGAAAAGATATCATGTGACAATGCATACTATGTTGAAGGCCTAAATTATAATTTGTTAAGTGTCTTACAGTTAGGCAACATAGGATGTAAGGTTGAATTCAAAATAGGAATTTCTGAGATTTATGATTCTCAAGGAAGTCTAATAGGAAAAGGTGATCAGACTAGGAGTAACTTGTTTTATCTAGACATGGAAGATGCTTCTTGTCTTATTGTTCAAACTAATGATGTATGGTTATGGAACAAGAGGCTATGTCATGTAAATTTTAACAATTTGATAAGCATCAACAAGATGAAGAAAGTCAGAGGACTACCAAAGTTGAAGAAATCTGATAACATCATGTGCAAACAATGCCAACTAGGGAAGATGACCAATTCAAATTTCAAAAGAAAGACTTATACTTCTAATGAAGTATTAGAACTAGTTTATATTGAATTTTGTAGTCCTATAGAAGTACAAAGCTACAATTGTGATAGACACATAATGCTATTTGTAGATAACTATTCAAGGATGATGACAGTCATGTTTCTGAAACAAAAATCAGATGCATTCCAAATGTTCAAATGGTACTTGGATAGAGTTGATAAAGAAACTAGAAAGAACCTAAAATGTCTCAGATTTGATAGAGGAGGTGAATTCACATCAAGAGAATTTGAAGAGTTCTGCAATGAAAGAGGAATCAAAAGGTAGACATCAACACCTAGAACTCCACCTCAGAATGGTATAGTAGAGAGAGGGAATTGATTAGTTATTAACTATGCCAGAACCTTAATGATGGAAAAAAATGTTGCACTCAAGTACTGGAGAGAAGATGTAAGTGTTGTAGTCTACACACTCAATAGAGTTCAAGTCAAGAAAGGTACAAATGCAACACCTTTTGAATTATGGTATGGGAATTCTCCTAATGTAAAACATTTCAAACTATTTGGATGCAAATGCTATATATATAAAGAGTCTAGAAATAGAAAATTTGATGCAAAGAGTGAGGAAGGAACATTTCTTGGTTATTCTATTAGAAGCAAAGCTTATAAGTACTTGAATGTTAACACTAACAAAGTAGTAGAAAGCACAAATGTGAAATTTTATGAGCTTGTAGAAGTTAAAAGTATTGAAAACACCAATAAAGTAGAGGAATAGAAGACCTTTGTATACTTTTATGAAGGTATACCTAATGATGGTGAAGTTGTAACTCAGAATGACCATCAACAACAAAATCTAGTATCTGTTGAGTCATAGACAGTGAATGCTGCACAATAGACACATTTAGAAGTCAAGCCGCAGAATACAAAAAATGTTCATTCAAACTTTGAGAACAACCAACATGAAGAAAATGAACAAATACATAATGAAAATATGCATGAAGATTCATATTTTGAAAGACACAATATGCAAACAAGGAAACAACCAGTATCGGCAAAGTATGTAAGAAGAAATCATCCTACAGATCAAATTATTGGAAATAAAGAGACAAGACCAATGACAAGGAATAGACTCAGAAATAAAACATGTCTTCTCAACAAAATGGAACTATAAATAGTAAGTGAAGCCATAACAAATGATGACTGGTATAATTCTATGAAAGAAGAAATAGAACAAACTTAAAAGAACAAGACATGGACCTTAGTCTCAAGACCAGCTGACAAGAATGTGATTGGAACCAAGTTGGTGTTCAGAAACAAGTTAGATGTAAATGGTGAAATCACAAGGAATAAGGCAAGACTAGTTTGTAAAGGATATGCATAAGAAGAAGGACTAGACTATGGAGAAACTTTTGCTCTAGTTGCTAGAATGGAAGGAGTAAGGACCTTACTAGGATATGTAGCCTTCAAAGGATTTAAAGTCTATCGAATGGATGTTAAGTTTGTATTTTTGAATGGTATACTTAAAGAGAAAGTTTACATAGAGAAACTAGAAGGTTTTGTTGATGAAAAGAACAAAAATAAGGTATGTAAACTACATAAGGCTCTATATGGATTAAAGCAAGCCCCTAGAGCTTGGTATGAGAGACTTCACAAGTATTTGGTGGAAATAGGATTTGAAAGAACTAATGATAACAACAACATGTACATCAAATCAAAAGAAGGTAAGGATATTCTTGTATCTGAAATATTTGTGGATGATATAGTTTTTGGAGGAAAGGAAGTACTATGCAAAATTTTTGTTGACAAAATCAAACATGAGTTTGAAATGTCTATGTTTGGAGAAATCAAATTCTTTGTAGGATTGCAACTACATCAACTAAAACATGGTATATTTGTGATACAATCAAAATACATCAAGGAGATACTCAAGAAGTTTGGATTGGAAGACTCCAAACTAGTCAGCACACCAATGGCGATAGGACATAAGCTATCTAAAAATGATGAATCAGCTGAAGTCAATCAAACAATGTACAAATCCATGATTGGAAAACTACAATATGTTGTACATAGCAAACTAGACATAGAACTAGCAATTGGAATAGTGGCTAGATTTTCTACCAATCCTAAAGAAAATCATCTTATGGCAGTAAAAAGGATAATGAGATATCTCAAAGGAACTGTCAATTTTGGCCTATATTACAAAAATAATGATAATTTTGAGCTCAATGCATACACAAATGCAGATTGGGGAGGCAATATTGATGATAGGAAAAGCACAAGTGGAGGAGCATTATTCTTAGGTAAAAGACTAGTTACTTGGACTAGCAAGAAACAAACATGCACATCTCAGTCCACTACAGAAGTAGAATATGTGGTAGTAGCAGTCAATTGCACAAACATTGAGTGGCTCAAACATCTATTGAAAGGAATGAAAGAAGAGATAACTAAACTTGTGACACTTTATTGTGATAATAAAAGTGCTATAAACATATCCAAGAATCCAATAATGCATACAAAAACCAAGCATATTGTAGTCAAGTATCACTATGTTAGAGAAATGGTGGAAGAAAAACAAGTGAAGATGGAGTACATTCACACAAAGCAACAAACTATAGATATCTTCACCAAACCATTGCCCAAGGATGTAGATGAATATCTTAGAGGCAAGTTGGGTGTAATGCCCCTAACTCAAGCAATCTAAAGCAACATAGAAGCTTCCTTGCATCAACAGGAGTAGATCATTGAAATATCAGAAGTATGATGTAGAGAATGACAACAAGAGTAGAAACTCTAGATCAGTCACAAGCATGGTGACAGAAGGAGAAAACATAAAAATACAAAGCTTATATTTAGCATGTTGAAGATGCTACATCTTTGGCATTTATGTCAAAGAGGGAGATATATGAGAAATTGATCAAAGTAAGAGGGAGATATATATGAAAGATGTATAAGAAAGAGGGAGATTCAAAAGAAATAAGATTCAACAAGTAGTTATGACGGATCACGAATACAAAGTAAGGATGCAACAGCCCAGAAGGAGAAGGAAAACAAAGGATTCAAATTTTGGTGGTAACTAAGTTGATCATCTTAATCATTTGATTAGTTTGGTTTTCCATTAATGCTAAAGAAGGAGATTGTTGAAAATGATTGAAAAGATCATGAATGAAGAGAAATTGAATTGGTAAAGAATGTTTTCAATCATTGTTTTGTCATTGATGTCAAACTTGCTACTTGCAAGAATGACAATTTCTTTAGTGATCCAAATACTATTAATTGGTTGATTGACAAGGAGGTAGCAATCAATAAGATGTAACTAGAGTACCTAGAGAAAGGTTGAAGTAAAGATGTTGTAATGAAGTATAAGGATCAGCTAAGCCATTGATGAAAGAGTGTATTGATGACATACTCTAAGACATAGAGGATGGACACACTAAGACATATCAAAGATGTAAGAATTAACCAAGTTCATTAGAAAGAGTTGAGCAAGCTAGTTAGAGCCGAACATATTCTTAGTTGAAGCCGAGCAAGTTCAACTTCAGTATAAGCTAAGTGATTACTCAGATGTCAAGTAACACAGAATCCTTTAGGTGTTGAGTAGCAAAAAAAGATAATGGATGCCGAGTAAGTTTTCAAGTGCCGAGAAAAGACAAAATGCTTCAGGTGCCGAGCGCCATTAAATAACATTAAGAAGTTGAGTAACACAGAAGGTGCCAAGCATCAGTAAACCAATAATGACAAGTTGTTGCATTATTTATTAAGACAAGATTTGCCAGATCAGCAATGATAAGGTTGTTACATCAAATTTTGTGAAGTAGTTGGAAGTTATGAATGATGAGTAGATGTCACAGAATTCTATGTAATCCATGCAAACCAATCCAAGGTGAATGCTAATGGATTTATCATGAAGTTTCTAGAAGAAACAATTTGGAGGGAAAAGCAATACCATTTTTTCAAGAGCAAATTAAGATTTGAGTGGGAAATGAAGAACAAAACTTCTTTATAAGGAGTTATAAGTCAGAGATCAAGTCCGCGTGCATGAGAGGGAGTTGGTCATAAGTGTAATGATGTGAAGAAGCCAAGAGGAGTAAGAACAGAGCACCAAGACTCTGAGTTGATCAAGCGACCAAAGATTGCATTGGCATAATGAGTGGAAGAACTCAAGGAGATAGATCTTGAAGGCTGAACAAGCTGTCAGTACTGTGACGAAGAGAAGCCAAGCAAAGAAAGGAATTGAAGAGTGATCTAAAATCGACATAGTTAGGGTTTCAATCTATATTAGGTTAAAACCCTTCTAATACTTTCTTACCATTGTATTAGATATTGAAAATCCTACATTGCTAGGTTAGCTTAATAGCTAGGTGGATAAGCCTTAGGAAAAGAATAGAAGATCCCCAGGAGAAGGATAAAGAAATCCTTAGGAGAAGGATAAAGAGATCCTTAGGAGAAGGATAAGAGATCCTTAGGAGGAGGATAGGAGAGATCCTTAGAGAGGGATGAATGATTCTTTCGAGAAGGTGACTGCAAATCCCATAAGAATTGGGTGAGCCTAATAGCTCTATGTAAATCCTTTAACAGGGTGACATTCCAAGTTGAATGTTCTTAAATCCTTTAATAAGGTCACATTTAACAATGTGTTGTAGCCTTTAATAGGGTAGACTATCAAAAGTGGTTGAAATCAATTGCATAGTTATTTTGTGGGTATCATCCCCACTCCAGTTTTACCTTCTTATTCTTGGAACATTTTTGGGTTATCAAATCCTTAGTGTTATGGTGTGATGCATGTTTACTTTTCATGGTTGTTTAATGTTTAATTGCATGCACGATAATTTTAGTTATGTGTTATTAAGGATTTTTAGAAAAAGTTTTATTGGACATCATTGGACCTTGGATAACTAATTCACCCCCCCCTCTGCACTCTTAGTTATTCTAAATAATTCTAACAATATGCTATATAGAAAGACTTTCCTTTTGGGTTGATTAACTCAATACTTGTGCTAGCTCCTAATTTGCATTTGGAGCAATCAAAGTGAAGTGTCCAAATCAGATCTTCTTTAGGCTTTCTAACCTTATGCTTATTTTTCCTTAGCTTCTCTTTCACTTGGGCTTGAAAGGATTTTTTCTTGGGAATCCACAGTAATCTTTTTCATGGTGGACTTGATGATTTTTTGTTGTTAGTTCTTGACACTAGAATTGCATGTTTTTCTTGTTTGTCCTAAATTTCCCCTATCAATTATATAATTTCATTCAATTTGAGTTTGGGAGGGATGACTACTAAATTCCATCCTTAATCGTTCACATACCATCTTCTTCTTTGAACTTTGATCATTCCTGGTTGGGGAGAAGACAAACCTCCACCATCTGAAGAGGTATCACTATATGACAGATTTAGATCTTCAATTTCCTCTTCAACTTTTTCCATAGATTCAGATATATTTATAGGATTTTGATTTTCTACAAGTTTATCTTTTGAAATGTTGTCACTTGTTATTCCCATCATTTGTGTTAATACCTTAGTGACTACTTCTTGGCACAACAAACATTCAAACTCTGAATGGTTGACTTTATGTAATCAACAAAATCTTGGGAGAAGTAAACTATAGGGGTCAGCTTCTTCTCCTAAACATTATAAATTATCCACCATGTTATCTATGAACTATGTCATGATCTTTTCCTTTGGGATTGAACTCTTAGATTTTTTACTCTATTCATATGATATTTTGGTTGAAGTTGTATCAAATGCCATCACTTTGTAAGAGCCCAAATTTGATTGTAAGAATGCCACTTCATTTAGGGCATTGTAATCTGTAATAATTGTTTATAACTTCAGTTGTATATATATCTTGATTCGATTGTTAAATCCTTTCCATGGTAACCACAACTAGGTAAAATCCATATAAAACCATCCTCTTAGGTATTTCATCCATTCTCTACTTAGCAGTAGTCCATATGTTTCTGGAATATCAACCACATGTATATTGATGATGTCTTGAATCTAGGGGTCAACTCTCAACTGTATCTGAACATCTTGTAGCACCCCAATGACTTTCACCTCTATCTTATCCAACTATATCACTATCTAATTAGAGGGATAAGGAGTGACATCCAACCTTTCTATTATTGGTAGAGGCATAACATTACAAGAGACTCATGAATAAATTAGGCAATTATGAAGATTCTTTCCATATATCTCAATGCTAAGCAGAAACAGGACACCCCAACTTTGTCTCTAAACATAGTTGGCATTGCCTTTGAAGCATTGACTTGCTAAGATACTATATTTTGAGGGAAAATATTTGTATTATGGGGTGCATTTGTATGATCAAGAGTCTTTATTAGTGTCTCTCATTTATGTGGATAGTTTTGCAGCATGTCAAGCATGCATATGTTGGCCTTTGTTTGTTTCAAATCTTCCACCACACTATATTTTTTAGTAGACCAAGCAGGATTGTTTGGGATTGTTGGCACATTTCTTTGATTTTGATTTTTTTGTCCTCCATATAGTGGCCTAATTGGTACTAGATTGTTACCCACTTTTAGATCAAGAGGATTTTGTTGTAGTATTGGAGGAATTCCATTTTTCATAGGTTAGCTCCTACTTCACACATTGTAAGTATTTCAATTGTCATTATGAAAAATGAACATCTCTTTAGGCTAAATGTATGGTTCTTGACCAAACGAAAAAGAGAATTCTTAATTGGGTGATTGTTCCACCTATATTTTCTGTATAGAATCATAAGATTCTAGTAACATAGTATTAAATTGCATAGGGGGGACATTCTCATTCACTTGTGAATTCTAATTCGTCTCTTGGTTTCCATTGTAGTATGAACCATCATTGTTAGATGTATTTTGACCATCATCTTACTAATTGATATCCATATACTGAACATTATTGTTATTGTTATCTATAAAAATGTTTTCATTATTTGGACAAGTGTTCCACTGTTGATTCTATCTTTGGAAGCCATTGTTACAATTAGAAGGATTGAAATTGTTTCCTCCATTATTATTTCCTGCATTGTTGTTTCCACTAAAATTCCTATTATAGTTCTAACCATAATTATTGTTGTAAGGACCAGCATTATTTCTTTAGAAGTTGCTATTATATCCTTGTGGCAACCTTAAGTGAATCAGCTCATTGTTCATTTGTGACATGGTCTTTTTTATTTGACCAAACTTAGAGGCAAAAATTTTATCTGCCTCAACAGAAGTTATTGTCTTTTGTTCAAAGAAAGTAGCTTTTGGAGGTTCATACCCTAGTTATGTTATAGCAGGGTATTGTAGAGTAGGTACCTACTATTATGGAGCTAGATTCATAGGTATAAATTGGCTAGGAATCATAGGTGCTCTAACAGGATATGTTGGCATCATTGTAATAGCTTGAGCTAGAAGCACCAATCCACCTCCATTAAGATTGGCTTTCTTAATGAAGGTAATTTCTTTGGCAAAGACTTTATCCAAATTGTTGATATTTATTGTAGGAAGTCTTCTTAGGAAAATAGTAGTAAGATGGTCCATATAATTTAGATAATTCTCGATAGAAGCTTCAATTGGTATAGTGTATGGCATTTCTAACTTGCAATATGCCATATGAAAATGATGGTTGAAGCATGAAACCATCTCAGCTAGGTTCCTTTTGATTGATATAAATTGTTGATGTATCATAGGTGGGTTGATGAAGGTTTTAAATTGTTCTAAGAATAATTTTTTGAAAGTATCTCAATCTCCAATACATCCAAGTGGAAAATTAACATACCAATTGAAGGCAACTTCCTCCAAAGAGTAGGGGAATAATCAAAGAACCACATTCTCATTGTTAATTTACTTTTGGTTGCAAATTTCTTTAAATAACTCTATGTGATCTTTAGTAGTTTGTGCCTCTCCATAGATGAACCTTAGGCAAAAATTCTTAGGCTTCTTAGGAAGGTCATTGAGTACACCTATCAAGTTGATTAGTGAGTCTACAATATTTGCAAAAAAGGGCCATCGGAGGATTTGGTGGAATAATAGGTGATTGTGGTAGAGGTGGAACTAAAGAAGAAGATGAAATATTGAATGGAAGTGGTAGAATCTAAGGTATTCCTTTGTCATTGTAGGGCTTGCAAAACTAGCTAAGCTTGAGGAACTCATGTGTACTTGGTGAACATCTTAAAGCTTGCTGAAATGAGGATTCTAGATTAGGATCCTTCAATTTGCATCAATTCTAGAAAAAGTGCACCTTTTGAGAAGTACACTTTCTCACAAAATAAGGTGCACCTAAGAAGATAGTACACCTAGAACGCTTGTGCACCTACTGCACTTTTGCACCTTGGATGTTCAAAAAAAAAAATTGAACTTGTAAAAATTGCAATTTTTTTGAAATTGCATGAAGTTGTTTTCTTCTATTATGAATGTTAAGAGGCCCTCCTTCTAGCACCACTTCTATTGAGTTTTCATTTTGCACAATGCTTAATGACAATAATCCTTTCAAACTCCTCCATTGAAAAGGTAATATAGGATCAACTGCAAGGTTCTAGTTGATCTTACGACCTACTGGAATCCACTCAATTGAAGATAAATATGAGTGCTCATGAGGAGTTGTTTGCTAGTTTGTTAAACAATTTAGATAAGATTTTTGAATTTGCTTATTGTCTCAAAATAACAATCACACAAAATAAAATAAAATTGTATTTTATATTTTTAATATGAATGCAATCTAACAATGCAACTATATGAATTCCTAATTTAACCAAGGGGTTAATAAACAAAATAATGAAGATAGGGTAGCAAGAATTTTAAGAAAAGAACATAAAAAGTAAAATCCTAACGGAGATAACCCATGCAAAAAATGTATGTATAACTTAATATTTCTAAAATATCGATGGGTAACCAATGAAAATAGGAGGAACACTTCCTTAATTCCACTGATGCAATCATCTATGGGAATTTAGTAATCGTAAGATGTTTCACTTTTGATTAGATCACAAGGCCATGGAAAGTGCACTCATGCGATACAAAAATCTATGTATGAAAGTGGTGAATTGCTAATTCTTATTTCTTATCACTTCTTTCCTTAGCCACCTTGGGATAGGGTATGTGCAGGATCATGGTTTACCAAACTATGGCCTTAAGTGGCAGTGAAAAACCAGCAAATCAGGGTTATGTCAACTTGACACATAATTTTAAAGTGGTTCTAGACTTTATATCAAAAAGTTGTAAGAAAATAATCTGTAGGAAATTGAATCTAGTTTCTAAACTATAAGGCCTTATCTAGAGAAAAAATTATTTGATTGGTCAAAAGTTTGGATTTTAATGCAGTACTACAAAAATTTCAGGGCAAAAATAAAAAGTAGGTGTATGTCTGACCACCTTAATCATAATCAAATGATAATATTTTTAAATATAATTTTAGATATAAAAATTAGACTCATGCCTAGATGCTACGCATATTTTTAGCAATTTTTATTCCAAATAAATAATTAATTATGAATTTTCTACTATACTATTTTCAAAATTAAAAAACTCCCGTGTCTGACCACCTTAACTAGTTAAAAAAAAAAAAAAAATTATGTTTTTTTTATTTTCTTATACCAGTCAAAGCATAGAATGTGACACATCTTTTGGATTTCACAAATCTTAAACGGTTTGAAAGTTATAGCTATTTTTCAACCATTATGTCAATCAGTTGCACTTTGTAGCTAACTCCATTAGAAAATAAGTAATAATTACTTAATGAACTCATAATTATACAAAACTTATATTTATGAAAAGCTAAGAACATTCTTAAGAAACCCTTTTCATTACATCAAATTTTAGTTTAAAAAAAGTCATCAGCTACATGCTTAAAGTAAAAAACACATAAGAACACGCCAAAAACACATTTTCGAGATGTTTTAAAGATGATCATATAAGGTTGGTATTGAAAGATATAGCAAGAATTATAAAGGTATTAATTGTTTTCATTTAGTATCAGGATGGGTGGGAAAAAAGTGGGAATAGATTTTGAAATTCTTTGAGGCATTTCAGAACTACATATTTTTTTAGATCACTACTTTTTGGCACACCATGATCCTGCACATACCTGATATGCTCCATTGGATATTTTCCTTTTAAGGATGAAGGAGTTTTCTGAGCTATGCTCTTTTCCTTATCTCCCCTTTTTGGAGTCCTCTCTTTTTCTATGAGATCCACACTAGGAGTCTCTATGTTTGTAGAGTCCACAGTCCTTACCTTTGTGTCGTGGTAAGTTTTCTAAGATTGTTCACTTATTTTACCTTCCTCTAACACTTACTTATAATATGCTTGTTATGACTCTTCCTCTTATTCTTCTTGGAGTTCTACTTGGACTATCCTTCTTTGGTGTTTGGAGGAAGAGCGTTAGCTGGTCCCTTGTCAACACACACTGTAACTTGTATTGGGGATGATGGAGCTACCTCAGGTCCTTGTGGCCCAGGTGGTAACTAACTCCAATCCTCCTATTGAGGTTGATTGGTTAGAGTGTCTCTTATATTTTCTCCCACCAATTTAGTAGTCACTAGCATGAAATCAGAATCTAATATCTTAAAGACACTAGTCCCCTCAACATCCTACTCATCTATCCACTATTGCATTTCATCTTCTAAGGTTGTAGATTGAATGGGTTTCTCAAGAATGGATGGAGGTGTGATTGTGTAGCTTCTTCTCCATTCTAACTTCATGGCTCTTGTGAGATGAGTCCTCTAGTTCAAAGGAAGATTATCATTTTCATCCTCTTCTTTTGCTTCTTTTGGGATAGGTTTGAGGATTGATGTGAAAGGAATTACTCTCCTAATGACCTTTTGTCTCCTCTTTATTGAAGTCTTGATCTTTCTTTTCTTAATAGTGGAAGGTGAGGTCTTTACCTCTTGTTGGGGTAGAGAAACCTCTTTCACTTCAGTTTTAGCTTCTGCTTGGCCTTGTTTAGCTGGCGACACTTAAGGATTATCTTGGGCTTGTGTAGCTTCCACATTCTCTAGCCCTTGTACATTTTCTTCTCCTTGCTATGGAGGTGCTTGAGTCACTTCCTCTTCTGGCTCCACCTATTGAGGCAAAGTTCTCTTCCTCTTTCCTTTACCCTTTTGAGCCCTGTAATATCCATCTAGTCTATCAAGTTGGTGTACTATCTATGGTCTCACTAGTGACTGGGCTGTAAATGTAGGCACTATGATTAATGTCTGAGTTTATGAATTCTCAAGTTTGAAAGGTCTCTTGATCCAATCCTTTGTAAATTTTATGGCATGCCTCACCCTATGATTAATGTCCAAGTTATCTTCTTTGTCAACCTTGGCATTCATGATAGGTCTATCACCAATCCTTTCCTTGTTGAACAAAGGATTGAGATGTTCCTCCATGTCTTATTGCATGATCTTCAATGGAATCTTTATCTTCAAAGCACTCTCTACTAGATATAGAGTCATCCTACAATAATACCTCATGTGGATATCATAGTCATCCATTGTGTTCATCTAGTGATCCTTAGCTACATACTCATGATGAAATGCCTTGTTATCTAGATGTTGAACTCTTCTAATCTTATCAAAATAGGGCCATGGAGAATTATATTCTTCTAAGAGATATTGATCCCATTCAAACTCAAAAGATGGAATTTCTTGTCTTCAAACCACATTAAAACTTCCTATACTGATAGGCCACACCCAACACATTTTGTGTTACTTCCTGACTCTATCATATGCAAACAAGAGTTGTTGAGAAAAATCTCCACTAGAATGAGTTTATCACTAGGATACCTAGGGAGCTTCTTAGGGTTGATAATCATACCTGCTACCCTCAAATATGTGAATGTTCAAAATTACATGTAGTAGGCTCTAACTTCTGATACCCTAGCAGTTGCCTCCTCTGACATCCTTTTCACATAATCCTACTCAATGAACTAGATTATTGTGAATATAAATTCATTGTTTATGATCCTATATTCCTTTCTTTTCTCTAGAAGCTTCTTCTTCACCAGTTGAGGATATACAATATAGGGCCATGCATTTGCATCTTGCATGCTACCCTTCTTATAAAGCCCTAGATAATTTTTTGCTCTCATAGCTAACAGGTACACCAAGTATGATGTCATGTAAAATCTATGGTTATTCCTAACCACCTCCAGCTGCTCACCTAAGTTCTTGCTGAGAATGGAAGCCCAATCAATTAGCATCCTTTTTGTCTTGATAATCTTAATGAAATGGACCATCCATATGTTCAAGTGCCCTAATGTTGGAAAGCCCATGACTCTACTCAAGAGTATGATTAAATATCCAATATCCTCTTTCATGTAACATATTGTTATATCTACTTTTCCTTCTTTCCACCCTAAAGAAGTCTTCTCAATGAGGTATGATGACTATATGATTTCAAAAGCTTCATCAACATGTTACTTTTACCATCTCTTAGATTGGTGATAAGTCAATTTGATAAATTGATCTACCCTCGAAAGATGGAACACCTTCTCTATGTTATTGTGTTAGAGATCCAGGATGATCTCTCTGCTCTTCACAACCCTTTCTTGAAGAACATATCTTTCCACTAGTGTCATGATCAATTTTGAGGAATGTACTAAAACTAGATGTGATGCTGCATTAATAAGTCCTGTGTAGATCAAGGGGGATATCATTAGAGACCTTTTGGTGGGTTTATTGCACAATGCTAGGAATGCGCCCAAATTTTTATGACCTATTCCAATGTCCTGGATCTCTAAATAGTCATCAGACCTAATATAGACATGACTAGGACCAAAAAACCCTAATTACTCAAAAAAAACCTAGAAACCTAATTTTATGACCCTTATGTGCACAATAGGGTGCACCTAGCACACCTAATAGGTCTGCCTAGTGCACCTTTTATCTTTATCAAATTTTAATATATGGGTGTGTAGTAGCACACCTCATGGGGTGCGGTGATGCATACCCTATATTGACTTAGGTGCAAAGGGAATTTCATTATTTTTAAGGATATGTAGTAGCACACCTAATTAGGTGCACTACTATGCACCATAATTTAGAGTTTTTCTTTTGCTTTTGTTTTTAAAATGTTTTGTATGTTTTGTAAAAAACAAGGTGCGCAACTGTGCACCTTATTTAGGGTTTAATGTTATTTTGTTTTGCATGGAAAAAGTGCAGGAGGAACACCTAATTATGTGTGGTGCTACAGTGATGGATGCTAGTAGAATGAAATGATGAAGGGAGAGAGGGGGATCCTCTAGGTTTTATAGACCTAGGGACCCATGCAACCCTTGGTGTTGTGCAGCTACATTACTGCACATTGTGAAGGGTGACACCCTTTACTTAGTGCTTTGACACACTAGAAAACCTAGGGAAATGCACTGGTGCACCTTTTTTTTGTTATAAATGACATGCTCTCTAAAATTTGACTTTCAAAATTTGGGTTTTATATTCAGGACCCAGATTTGATTGAGAACACTAGGTAAAACCCTAGAAAAGACTCAAATCCCAAACTAGGGATCTGAAAAGCCAAAAAATAAAGTAGGGGATCCCCACTTCTAGGAAAAATGGGGCATGTATTGTGAAACCACAATAGGAACCAAGTGGGAATGGATAGATGGGGATTGAGGGAGGGGTAGTTAAGGATAAAGTAATATAGGTAAATTTAGGAATTCAAAAGTATCTAGTATTTATAAATGTAATGTATTTTATTTTTATTACAATTTATTGAAATAAGCTAATTTTGAAAAAAAAAAGGTGAAGGTATCTATGGAATATTCCCTATTACCTTTTTCTTTGGTTGAATTAAAATTTTCTTCATGTATTTTCCAGAGAATGTTTTGTCTCTCTCAATTAGATGAAAATTGTAAATTTCTTTTTTCCTTCAAAGCTAGAAATTCCCCTAGAAATTTTAATAGTGACATAGTGTGTTAATTTTTAGTTAATTTATTAAGTGGTCTTGAAATGAAATATTGATATAAATTTTGTATCTAATTAGGAGTGATTTTAAGTAGTTTATAAACAATGCAATAAGGTAACATTCATTGTATTAACAATATTTAAATGAACTAAGGTTTCAATATGCAAGTAAGGTAAATGTATCTAAATCAAACACTATTTTTTTTTACATGATTTTAAAGATGAACTATTACATCTATCAATTGAATAACTCATTTATCCATATTCTATAACAAGAGATGTCAAATACAATGTATTAAAACAAATATTTCATGAAGAAATATAGAGAGTTATCAACACAATATTTTGCCAAGCAATCTAATTGAAAGTAAGTTATGGTTTACAATTTAAGAATACTTGATCATGTAACTTGCTAATTTCATACAATAACTAAATGTTTGATTTATTAATATTGAATTTATAATATTTAGACCATCTCTTTCATGATCATTTTCAACATGAATATACAATATATCAAGTGGTATTACAATAGAAAAATCTCCAATAACATGATACCAAGAACACCATTAGTGTCCCAAGAAAATTGGGTTTTCTCCATCATGAGATCATATCTAGACAATCTACAAAGAACAAGAACCATGGAAGGCTCACCTCCTAACCTAGGCCTCGATGTGAGGCCACACCCTAAGCTAGGAGAACTAATAACTGACTGGGTGATATTTAGAAAATAATCACAATGACACACTCAACATATAGTTCTCATCTAAGGTATGCACAAATGGTTTCATAATGAATGTATGACTAGGGAGAAGGTGGATTTTTTCCAAGTAGGAGATTTCAATCATGAACACAAATCATATGCCTCTTCTAAGGCTACCAAATCACATAAACTTCCATTTCTTTCCCTCCTTATTTCTCCAAAACAAAATTAGTTTGTATTGACAAGCAAGGGCCCATAACACCTTACTTTCTACATCTCCTCAACATGAGAAGATACTTTTCACTAACCTAGAGTCTAGCTAAAGCCCTTCTATTGTGCATGACAACTTCTACCCTATCTGAGGGTAAGTAATGCCAACACTCCCTTTATATCTTCCCCAAAAAAACACGGAAAAGAAAAAAATAAAATCCACAATACCCATCCCTCACATGATACAAACACACACATACTGCAATATGCAACAACCTAACACATACAAGTAATGAAACAAGGAGTATAACTATCACAGTAGAGAACCTACCTTCACAAAGGTTATGGAAATGAAACTTGAGATAAACTAAATCCTCTCCTTCTAACTCCAAACTTGACTTCTCTAAATGTAAAGAATGAGTGAACAACCTTCAACTCCTCAAAGGGACTCTAAATAGCCTCTAAATTCATTCACCAAAAATAGAAATAACTTCAAACTTGACTTAAGCCTCCTATGGTCTTGGCACTTGCCCCTATCATAAAGACAACATTTTAGAGGAGTGGAAACTTGGGTAACCTCATGGAGATGATCCATTTTCACAAAAAAGGGAAAATGGGATACTTTACGGGTCATGAATGTTGCTAGGAAGTTCTATATGGGTGTAAAAGGTTCCTAAACCATACATATACCACTTGGGCACTTGGATTACATTAAATTTGGCCTCTAGGATCCTTTTAGAACCTATAAAAGTGGCTTTAAATATTTGATCTTAAAAACCCTAAGGATGTAACATTTCCACTAAACCCTAAGTAAGGGACACTAATTAGGGTTACTAACTAATCATTCTTATATTGATGGGTTACTTTGCTAGCCCTAAATTGACATTTCAGCACACATATGCATATAACAAGTGTCTAGTGACACCATAAGATTTTATTTACATAACATTCAATGTGTCATAATATATAGAATGATACACAAACCTTCAGATTATGATACAAATAAAACACTTAACAATAAAATTTGAATAACTTTATTTTATTCAACCTCAGTCTTACAGTTTGTACATAGGGTCAATTACTAATTCTCTAATTAATTCCATGGTTGATTATTTGGCACACTTATTTTGAATATAAGTAGTTTGACAACATCACATTCACATATATAAACCAAATTTGTATAAGCACATTGAGAAAAATACTAAAACTTTCATTTAAATAACCTTTCTCACTTTTTCAAACATATTTAATTTAAATAACCTGAGCTCTTCTCGTGCTATGAAAGTAGTATGCATGGTTGAGAAGGGAGAGACCTTGCTCAACATGTCCACCATTACCAAAATAGCATCATCACACTGAGAAGACATGGAAAGACCAACAATAAAATCCATAGAAATAGTATACCACTTCCACTTTGGAATCTCATGAGGTTGAAGAAGACCACCAGGATGACTCTATTCTTCCTTCACCCTCTAAAATTCAAGGCACCTCATAACAATGCTATAAATTTGCACTCTATATGCTTGGTCAATTATATAAATACCTTAGATCTACATGTAGCTTCTTAACACTAGAGTGCACTGCATAAGGTTCTCTATGAGCCTCAAGTACAATGATTTTATGAAAACCCACAATGGAAGGTACATAGATACATCCTCTATGATGCAAAAGTACATCAAACTACAATGAATACTCTGATTTCTTCCCTTGTAAGGGTCTCTGAGAATACACCAACTAACTTTTACATATAGCTCATCTTTAGACAAAATATTTAGGATATGCTCTCTTAAATCGATGCAAGTAGTCATAGATAAAAGATCATGGCACCTTCTACTTAAGGCATATGCAACCACATTCTCCTTTCACTTGATGTAATGAACATCAAAATCATACTCACAAAGGAACTCCATCCATGTTCTTTGCCTATCATGAAGGTTTGGTTGTGTAAATATTTACTGCAAGCTCTAATGGTTGGAATGAAGCTTGAATCTATGACCTAGAAGGAAGTTTCACCACCTCACAAAAGCATGTACAATTGTTGCAAGATATAGGTCATGAGTAGGGTAATTCAGTTTATGAGTCTTCAACTTCCTAGACTTATAGGAAATAGGTCATCCATATTGAATAAGGACTACCCCTATACCATCAAAAGGTGCATCCATGTACACCAAAAAATCTATAGAAAGATTTGGCATTGCAAGGATCAGTGCACTCATGAGAGATCTCTTGAGCTCTTGAAATTTTCTTTCACACTTCTTTTTCCACGCATACTTCTTCCCTTTTCTTTGAATAGATGTGATCAGGTGTGTCAATCTAGAGAATCTCATAATAAAACATTATTAATATCCTGTTAGTCCCATAAAAGTTCTCACCTTTGTGACATCAGTGGGTGTTGGCCAATCCATGATAGCCCCAATATTCGATGGATCTACTAAGACTCCATCACTTGATATGACATGACCCAAATAATGTATCTCAGCTCTATAAAATACACACTTTGACAAGTTTCCATACAACTAGTTTTCTCTCAAATTCTACAGTACTTGTCTCACATGCTCCTCATACTACTTATTATGAGAATAAATCAACATATCATCTAGGCATATGAATAAAAACATATCCAAAAAAGGTACATAATACTCCATTCATAAGGCTCATGAATACAACTAGAGCATTCATGAGGTCAAATGCTACCACGATGACCTTGTAGTGACCATACCTCGTATGAAATGTATTCTTGTGGATATTACTCTCCACAATACTGAATTGATGATAACCCGACTTTAGATCTATCTTCAAGAATAGCTGGGCACCCTATAACTGATCAAAGAGATTATCAATCCTATTAAGTGAGCATCTATTCTTAATTGTTACTTTGTTCAACTATTAATAATAAATGTGTAACCTAAGTGATCCATCCTTCTTTCTTGTGAAGATAACTGGTGCACCCCAAGGTGATACATTAGGTTGAATATGCCCTTTTTCTAAGATTTCTTCAAACTAAGTCATTAACTTGCCAAGTTCATGAGTAGTTATCCTATAAAGTGCTCTCAATACTGGTTCAGCTCTTGGTACAAGATATATCTGGAAAATTGACTGCTCTAGGTGGAGGCATAACAAGGAGCTCTAAAGCAAATACATCTGCAAACTCCTCTAGAATAGGAAAATTATTGAGGGATGGCTCTCCCTCTAAATCCTCCTCTCTATCACTAATGGTGATAGTGAACAACTGACATCCCTTTCACATGCACTATCTAAGCTATGCATTAGAAATCATATGAAGAGATACTAGTCTCTTCACTCTGAAGATCACTCTAGAAATACCATATTAATCCAAATACTCTACCCTCTTTTTTCAATAATCCATCCTAGCACTATGTGCATAAATCCAATCCATGCCAAGGACAACATCATATGAACCTAAAGGAGTAATTCATATATCATACATCATTGTCATGTCTCCAATTTGAAGCTAACAATTATGTACCATGGAAGTAACTAACACCTTGGCTCCTAAGGTTAACTCTACTTCCCAAAAAACATCTTCTCTAACTACCACCAGCCCACAAATTTCCACTATATATGGAGATATAAAGGAGTTACTAGCTCTAGAATCAAATTAAATAGTAACTATACTACCTTTTATTATACTTGTGTCCTTGATAATTGTGGCCTGATGCTCAGCCTAGCCATTATCAACTGTAGTAAAAAATATTTATGATCTACCCATATCACTAATTGTAGGCTTTGAGGTAGCCCCTCTTAGACCACTGGCTAATTATCCCTATGGACACTTTCTAGCTAGATGATGCATGTCACCACATGTGTAGTATGGTCCCTAGTTACAAGCATGTACACCTTGTGATATGGATGGTTGTGGACCCCTTGACCTACTAGATTACTGGGGCACTTGGATTACATTAAATTTGGCCTCTATGATTATTTTAGGACCTATAAAAGTGGCTTCAAATATTTTATCTTTAAAAATTCTAAGGATGTAACCTTTCCACTAAACCCTAATTAAGGGAAACTAATTAGGGTTACTCCCTAATCAATCTTAGATTAATGGTTTACTCTACTAACCCAAAATCGACATGTTGACACACATATGCATATAATGAGTGTCAAGTAATACTATAAGATTTACTTTTACATAGCATTCGATATGTCACAAAATATAGAATGATACACACACAATTAGATTACAATACAAATAAAATAATTGACAATGAGGTTTGAATCACTTTATTGGATTCATCCTTAGTCTTATAGTTTGCACAAAGGGTCAATTACTAATTCTCTAATTAATTCCATGATTAATTATCCTACACACTAAATTTGAATATCACTAGTTTAAATACATTAAATTCATATATCTAAACCAAATTTGCATAATCACATTGAGAAAAACTCTAAAACTTTCACTCAAATAACATTTCTCACTTTTTAGACATATTTAATCATCCCTAATTGCATAACTAAATCATTTAACATATCCATAATTGTGAATCATTTACTAAAATATACCATCATAATGCATGCATAGACATTAAACATCAATTAACATGATTAAGTATTTTTAAAAATAAAATATCACATGAAACAAATAATATAGATAATGTCCAATCCATTAAATAATGTCTCAACATATGAAGCCATAATGTGTCAAGATATAATGTATCAAATGTGATATGATGAATCAAGGCAAGGCATCACATACTCCCCCACTAGGCATGGAATTCCTCTTGGATTTCATCAAAAAGTTATGGGTATAGTGATGTCATCTACATTTCATCCTCTAATGAAGATGTGACCTCATCATAACAATCCCACTAGACCTTAATCTCGTCCAATTCTTGGTCTTGAAGAGCTAAGATCCATCAGAAAATGATATGGATAGGCTCTAGGGATAACTGTCCATCTAAATCCACCTATAGGGCATCCCAGTCTATAATATGAGACTCTTCATATATATCCTCTAAGTATAGAAATATGGAACACATCATGGATGCATGATAGGCTATGTGGTAAGGGTGGATGGTAATAAATTGGTCCTATCCTCTCCAAGGTCTCAAAAGGTCCAAGTAACTAAGGTGCCAATGTAGAGTCCTTTTGGAATTGAATTGGACTCTTGTGTGGTTATAGTCTTAAGAAAATTCTATTTTCTTTTTTTACTCTCAGTCAATCCTCTTCACATCAACATAATTCTTCTATTTATCCTATTCCTCTCTAAGGCTCTATCAAATCAAAGTCACATGCTACTCCATCTCTTTGATTATTTGAGGACCAAAAGATAATCTATCCTTGATCTTGTCCCACCTCAAGGGTCTTCTATATGGTCTTTCATACAAGGTCTGATTTGGTGGTATACCTATAGAGGAATGGTGTCCATTATTATAGGGAAACTTGACAAGATGCAAGTATTCCTCCCATTTGACTTGAAGGTCTATCACATACATGTGAAACACATCCTCCGACACTTGATTCACTCTCGTAGTCTTGTCATCAATCTAAAGATGGTACAGTATACTAAAATAGATCCTAGTACCCAATGCTTCATGTAGCTCTCTCCAAAAGGATGATGTGAATAGTGAGTCTCTATCTGAGATAGTCTTATAGGGAATGCTATGGGTTCTAATAATATCCCAAAAAAACACTTAAGTTATGTATCATGTTGTGAAATTAGTACACATGGATGAGAAGTGAGAAACCTTGGTCAACATGTCAACCATTACCAAATAGAATCATGGTGGTGAGAAGACATGGGAAAACTAACAATAAAATCCATAGAAATAGTACCACACTTCCACTCGAGAATCCCATGAGGCTAAAGAAGCCCACCAAGATGATAGTGTTCTACCTTCACCCTCTAACATTTGAGGCATCTCGCAACAATGCTAGAAATTTTCACTTGCATGCATGGCCAATGATATAACTTCCTTAGATCTAGATGTACCTTCTTGACACCAGAGTACACTACAAAAGGTGCTTTGTGAGCTTCAAGTATAATGAGCTCATGTGAACCCCCAATGGAAGGTACATAGATACATCCTTTATGACATAAAAGTCTATTAGAATCCAATGAATAATATGAGTACTTCCCTTCTAAGGGTCTCTAAGAATGCATTAACAGACTAACTTTTTCATATAGCTCATCTTCTGGAAAAAGATGTAGGATTCACTCTCTCAAATTGGTGCAAGTAGTCATAGAGGAAAGCTCATAGTGCCTTCTACTTAAGGAATATGCAACTCCATTATCCTTTCTATTGATGCAATGCACATCAAAATCATACTCATAAAGAAACTCCATCCACCTTCGTTTCCTAGCATTAAGGTTTGATTGTGTACATATGTACTACAAGCTCTAATTATCATAATGAAGCTTGAATCTATGACCTAGAAGGAAGTGTCACTACCTCACTAAATCATGTATAACTACTACAAGATCTAGGTCATGAGTAGGGTAACTAAGTTTATGATTCTTCAACTTCCTAGACTCATAGGAAATAGCTCATCCATCCTACGTAAGGACTGCCCCTATACCATCCAAAGATGCATCTATACACATCACAAAAGCCTCAAAAGGATCTAGCACTACATGGATTAGTGCACTTATGAGGGGTCACTTGAGCCCTTGAAAAATTCTCTCACACTTCTCTTTCCATAAAACTTCTTCCCCTTTCTTTGAAGAGATGTGATCTGTACCAATCTAGAGAATACCATAATAAAGTGTCGGTAATATCCTACTAATCCCATAAAAATCCTTACCTCTATGATATAGGTAGATTTTGGCTTGTCTATGATGCCCTTAATCTTCAATGGATCTACTGACACCCCATCACTTGATATAACATGACCCAAATAATGTATCTTAGATCTATAGAATGCACACTTCAACAAGATGTCATACAGCTCATTTTCTCTCAACTTCTACAATACTTGTCTTAGGTGCTCCTCAAGATCCTTCTCATTATAAGAATATATCAAAATATCATCTAGGAATATCAATACAAACTTATCCAAAAATATACAAAATACTCCATTCATGTGGCTCATGAATACAATTGGAGCATTCATGAGGCCATATGGTACCATGGTGAACTCATAGTGACCATACCTCATACAGAATGTATTCTTGTGGATATCACTCTCCACAATCCTCAATTAATGATAACCTAACTTTAGATCTATCTCTGAGTATACTCGTGTGCCTTGTAACTTATCAAAGAGATTGTCAATCTTTGGAAGTGGGTATCAGTTCTTAATGGTTACTTTGTACAACTATCAATCATTAATGCACAACCTAAGTGATCCATTCTTCTTCTTCAAGAAGATCACCAATGCACCCCAAGGTGACATGCTAGTTCAAGTATGCACTTTCTCAAAGATTCCATCCAATTAAGTATTTATCTCACCATGTTCATGAGTATTCATCTTAGAAGCTTCTCTCAATATTGGCTCAACTCTTGGCACAAGATCTATGTGAAAATTCACTACTCTAGGTGGAGGCATAAGAAGGAACTCTAAAGGAAATACATCTAAAAACTCCTATAGAATAGGAAAATCATCAAGGGATGGATCTCCCTCTAAATACTACTCTCTATCATGAATGGTGAGAGTGAATAATTGACATCCCTTTTGCATGCACCATCTAAGTTGCATAGCGGAAATCATACAAAAATATATTCATCTCTTTAATCCAAAGATCACTCTAGAAATCTCATATTCATCCACACACTCTACCTCTTTTATTGAAAATCCATCTTTTTACTATGGGCATAAAGCCAATCCATGTTTAGGATAACATCATAGGAATATAGTGGGGTAATGCGTAGATCAAACATCATGGTCATGTCTCCAATATGAAGCTGACAATTTTGTACCATGGAACTCACTGACACCCTGGCTCCTAAGGCTAACTCTACTTCCCAACTAACGTCTACCAAAAACCTATAGCACTCAACTATAGATGGAGATATAAAGGATTCGATAGCTCTAGAATCAAATAAAATAGAAACAATACTACCTTGTATTATACATGTGTCATTGATAACTACTGCATGATGCTCAGTGTAGTGGTCCATTGCAAACACACAATGGGATCTACCCATATCACCAATTTTAGGATCTAAGACAACCCCTCTCTAACCACTAGTTGACTATCCCTATGGACACTATCTAGTTTGGTGACCTAGGCCACCACAAGTGTAGCACAATCCCTAGGTATAAGTATGTACACCTTGTAATGTTGACTACTGTGGACCCCCAAACCTACTAGATTACTTGAGCACTTGGATTGCATTAAATTTAGTCTCTAGGATTATTTTAGGATCTATATTAGTGGCTTGAAATATTTGATCTTAAAAAACCCTAAGGATGTAAACTTTCCACTAAACCCTAATTAAGGGAAACTAATTAGGGTTACTAACAAATCAATCTTAGATTAATGGGTTACTCTACTAACCCTAAATTGACATGTCAACACAAATATGCATACAACAAGTGTCAAGTGGCACCATAAGATTTACTTTTACATAACATTCAACATGTCACAAAATATAGAATGATACACACATATTTAGATTAAGATACAAATAAAATACTCGACAACAAGGTTTGAATCACTTTATTGGATTCTACCTATCTTATAGTTTGCATATAGGCTCAATTATCGATTCTTCAATTAATTGCATGGTTAATTATCCTACATACTCAATTCAAATAGTAGTAGTTTGATAACATCACATTCATATATTTAAACCAAATTTTCATAATCACATTGAGAAAAACACTAAAACTTTCATTTAATTAACCTTTCTCACTTTTGCAGACATATTTAATCATCACTAATTGCATAATTAAAGAATTTAGCATATTTATAATTCTGAATCATTTACTAAAATACACCATTATAATGTATGTCTATAAATTAAACATATATTAACCTAATTAATCCTTTTTTAAAAATAAAACATCACATGACATAAATAATATAGATAATGTCCAATCCATCAAATAGTGTCTCAACATATCGAGTCATGATGTGTCAAAATATAGTATATGAGATGCAATATGATGGATCGATGTGAGGCCTCACATCCTCCACCACTAGGCATAAAATTCCTCTTAGAGTTCATAAAAAAGGTATGGGTACTATGATCTCATATCTTCTGCATCCTCCCATGAAGTTGTGACCTCATCATAACATTCATGTTGGACCCTAATCTAGTCCAGTTCTCTATCACAAAAAGCTAGGGTCCATCAAGAAATAATATAGATAGGCTCCAGTGCTAACTACATATATGAATCCACCTACAAGGCATCCCAGTCTATAATATAATACTCATCATATATATATCCTCTAAGTATAGAAACATGGAACACATTGTAGATGTGTGATAGGCTAGGTGATAAGAAACTGGTGCTATCCTCTCCAAGATCTCAAAATTTCCAAGGAACCAAGGTGCCAAATTAGAGCCCTTTTTAAATCAAATCAAACTCTTGTGTGGTCTCACTCTCAAGAAAACTCTACCTCCAACTTTATACTCTTGACCAATCCTCTTCGCATCAGCATATTTCTTCTATTTATTATGTGCCTCTCTAAGGTGTTATCAAATCAAAGTCACTTGCTACTCCATCTCTTTGAATATTTAAGGACCAATAGAACCTCTATACTCGATCCTCTCCCAACTTAAGGGTGTTCTATAAGGTCTTCCATACAAGGCCTGATGAGGTGGCATACGTATAGAGGAATGGTACCATTTTTATAAGAAAACTTGAAAAGATGCAAGTATTCCTCCCATTTGACCTATTGGTACATCTCATACATGTGCAACATATCCTCCAACACTAGATTCACTCTCTCATTCTAGTTATCAGTCTAAGGATGGTATGCTATACTAAAATTGAGCCTAGTACCCAATACTACCTATAACTCTCTCCAAAAGGATGATGTGAATAGTGAGTCTCTATCTGAGATGATCTTATGGAGAATGCCATGAAGTACAAAAATATCCCAAAAAAACACTTGAGATATGTCTCATGATGTAAAAGTAGTACACACAGGTTAGAAGTGGGCAACCTTGGCCAATTTATCAACCATCACTAAAATAGCATCATGGAAGTGAGAAGACATGGGAAGACCAAAAATAAAATCTATAAAAATAGTATCCCACTTCCACTCTAGAATCTCATGAGGCTAAAGAAGCCCACCAGGATGATGGTATTCTTCCTTCACCCTCTGACATTCAAGGCATCTCACAAAAATGCTAGCATTCTACACTCTCATGCCTAACCAATGATATAACTACCTCAGATCTACATGTAGCTTCTTAACACTTAGGTACTACATAAGATTCTTTATGAACCTCAAGTACAATGAGCTCTCATAAAACCCCAATGAAAGGTACATAGGTACATTCTCTATAACATAAAAATCCATCAGACTCGAATAAATACTCAGAGTACTTCCCTTCTAAGGGTCTCTGAGAATGCAACAATTGACTAACTTATGCATATATCTCATCTTCTAGCAAAAGATATAGGATATGCTCTCTCAAATTGGTGCAAGTAGTCACAGATGAAAGATCATGGTTCTTTCTAATTAAGGTATATGTAACCACATTTTCCTTCTACTTGATGTAATGAACATTGAAATCATACTCACAAAGGAACTCCATCCACCCCCTTTACCTAGCATTAAAGCTCTGATGGTAAAAATGAAGCTTGAATCTATGATCTCAAAGGAAGTGTCACCACCTCACTAAATCATATACAATTGATGCAAGCTCTAAGGTCATGAGTAGGGTAATACATCCCAGGTTTATAGAATGAATATTTTGACAAGCTACCATACAACTATTTTTCTCTCAACTTTTGTAATACTTGTCTTAGGTGCTCGTCATGCTCCTTTTTATTACAAGAATATATCAAAATATCATCTAAGAATACAAATATAAACTTATCCAAAAATTTATAAAATACTTCTTTCATGAGGCTTATGAATACAGTTGGAGCATTCATGAGGACAAATGGTACCACAGTGAACTCCTAGTGACCCTACCTCATATAGAGTGCAGTCTTGTGGATATCACTCTCCATAATCCTAAATTGATGATAACCCAACTTCATATCTATCTTTAAGAATTTTTTTTAACCTTTTAATTTATCAAAAAGATCATCAATCTTGGGAAGTTGATATCGATTCATAATGGTTACTTTTTTCAACTGCAGATAATCAATGCACAACCTAACTTATCCATCCTTCTTCTTCATGAAGATCACTGGTGCACCCCAAGGTGACAAATTAGGTCAAATATGCCCTTTCTCTAAGAGTTCCTCCAATAGATTCTTTACCTCACTAGGCTCATGAGTAGTCATCCTATAAGGTTCTCTTAATACTAGCTCAGTTCTTGGCACAAGATCTATGTGAAAATCCACTACTCTGGGTAGAGGTATACCAAGGAGCTCTAAAGGATATACATTTGAAAACTCTTGTAGAATAGGAAATCATTGAGCTATGGCTCTCCCTCTAAATCCTTCTCTCTATCACTAATGGTGATATCAAACAATTGACATCCCTTTTGCATGCACTATCTAAGCTACATAGTGGAAATCATATGAAGACATATTGATCTCTTTACTCCAAAGATCACTCTAGAAATCCCATATTCATCCATACACTCTACCCTCTTTTATCAGTAATCTATCTTGGCACTAGTGGAATAGTGTCAATCCATGCCAAGGACAACATCATATGAGCCTAGAGGGTTAATGCATAGATCAGACATCATGGTCATGTCTCCAATTTGAAGCTAACAATTTTGTACCATAGAACTAACTGATAACCTAGCTCCTGAGGCTAACTCTACTTCCTAACTGACATCTTGTCTAACTACCAATAGCCTAAAATGCTCCACTATAGATGGAGATATAAAGGAGTATGTGGTTTTGGAATAAAATAAAATAGCAATCATATTACCTTTCATTATACTTGTGTCCTTGATAAATTTTTCTTGATGCTCAGCCTTGCAGTTATCAACCATTGCAAACATTATGTGAGATCTACCCATATCACCAACTTTAGGCTTTAAGGTAGCCCCTCTTTGACACTAACTAGCTATCTCTATGGATATTTTTCTAGCTAGGTGATCCATGCTACCACAAGTGTAGCATGATCCCTAATGTATAATCTTGTACATCTTGTGATGTGGATTGTTGTAGAACCGCAGACCTACTAGATTACTGGAAAAATAAAACATTTGAAAATGAGGTTCACATCACTTTATTAGATTAAATTTCAACCTTAGAGGTTGCATATAGGGTCAATTACTTATTCTCCAACTAATTCCATGGTTAATTATCCTGCACACTTAATTCAAATATTAGTAGTTCTTTAACATCACATTCATATATTTAAACCAAATTTGTATAATCAAATTGATCAAAACACTAAAAATTTCATTTAGATAACTTTAATCACTTTTGTAGACATATTTAATCATCACTAATTGCATAATTAAATCATTTAACATATTCATAATTCTAAATCATTTACTAAAATACACCATCATAATGCATGCCTATACATTCACCATTAATTAACATGATTAATATTTTTTTTAAATAAAACATCACACAACATAAATAATATAGATAATTTCTAGTACATCAAATAATGTCTAAACATATCATTTCATAATGTGTCAAAATATAATCTTAAATGTGATATGATGGATAGGGGTGAGGCCTCACACACTTTTAATGAAAACTCTTCTTCTAGGCTTAGCTTAAGTAACCATTTACTTTAGTCTTCAGAAAATCAACAATCCATAATATCATTATTGTATTACTTGGTCTTAGAACCCTTTTTATACACCAAATAACTCAACCTTTCTCAAGGTACTCTTGTTATCTTATCATCAATCAAATAAATGATAGCATTTAGACCAAAAAGAAGTTTTCTCACTAGCAAGTAGTAGGTTTTCCATCATTGACAAAATAATGATTGTTCCACGATAGGGTCCACACTTCAAAAAATCTCTTTTCAAAATCTAATAGTTCCTTCTTAGATCTTAAATCGTTCCTTAGTTTTTTACTTTGTGATCTCAAATTTTCAAACTTTATGTCCTTTTACTTTAGCTCCTAGTTTGTAAGTAGCAATTGTTTCATCATATCCAACATATTGTTTGTAAGTGTCTACACATCATATGATCTTTCATTATGTCTGGTAGCCATTTTTTTTACCTTCTTCTACCATGATTTTTTTTCTTAAGGCATCTTCTTCTATTTAGTCACTTCACAGAGCCTTACTCATTGGATTTCATGTTCTCTCTTCAATCATCTAACTTCTTCATGTAGAATATTGTTTTTCTCTAATAGATCTTCTATAGTTGCATCACTTTTACTAGAATTTCCATTGTCAAACATTTTTTAGTATCCACTTCTTGATAGAGCATATAATATATTATGAAAAGTCATTGAAATCCCTTTCTTTAAGGACTTCTTGATTTCCTCTCTTACTATTTCAAGTTTTTGGTATGATCTAGATGTCAAGCATTTGATTTTCAATTATCTTTCCCAATTTATACACCTCCATCTCCAAGATCCCAACTCTCAAGTGGTTAAACTTATTTTAAGAGAATAAATCTTTGATACCAATTATTGGAAATTTATTGGGAAAGTGAGATAGTGAGAGGGAAGAATCTAGATCACTAAAATTGTTATCATTTAAATAAAATAATAACTTAACTACATTCATGACTAATCTATCTCGTTTATAGATCATGAAAAATATAACCTTAAACTTGAAATTCTGAAATAGATCTAACTATGCATCACATCCATAAGCATAAATGTAAACATATAACACAAATATTTTGGTTACCTAGAAATCCTCCAAGGTGAAGGTAAAAATGGGGTGGGGATGACACCCACAAATCTTCACTACTATAGTAGAAAATTTTTCCTATTAAGGCTATGAATGTGATCACTTTTAATGATCTACCTTGTGAGTAGTCTTCCCTATTAAGAGATTTATAAGAATATTAGGTCTACCTTGATTAAAGGATTTAAAACATACAATGAAGTAAATATTCTATTAGGAGATTTAACTAGGCCTTTTAGGACAACTTTGTTAAGAGATTTAGCCTGATTCACTTACTAGAATGTATCAGTAATTGATCCTTTGATATGCATGTATAATGTTAATTATAGATCTTGTCCTTCCACTCTTTAATCTGATTTCCTATTTGATATATGTCTTCTATACTCTTTACTACTCCACTTGGTTGCTATACTTTGTTTCTTCACATCCCTTGCAATCTCCAAAATGCAATCCCATTGCATATAGTTTTACCAGACTTTTCATCATATAGAATAGGTTTTTTATTTTCCCTTAAATAACCATCTATAGAGTCTTCTACAACATAATCAATTATTTGGATGCTTTCCTTTTTTCCTCTTAATCGAATTAGGTAACTCATCTTAATAGAGATTAGTCGTCCATGCCAAAATGTGTAAAACAACTCTATAACAAACTCTACATTCATTAAATGCCTTTTACATTTCAGTCCAAAATAGTTTACCTCATACTTTTTTTCATTCTAAACATTCTTTTTCAAATAGTTTTACTTAGCACATATAGTTCTTGATTCTCATTCATAATTATTCTTCCTACTGATGCTCAACCTCTACTAGCTTAGCTCCTTCTATGTGACTTGGTAAATACTCACTCATCTTTACTCAACATTCATTGGACACTAAATAACTTGGATTCCATAGGGATACTCAAAAACCATAGACTTGTTTGTGTCCTATAGAGCTTGGTATATACAAGATTATCTAAAAGTGTAATAAATACATAACTCAACCTATGTCGAGTGACTTAGTCATAGTCAAAAATGACCAACTCTACCTTCTATATGAGTAAGTGTTTGACACTAATATAAAGCTAAACTAAAGAGATCAATAGAAGCCTTGTTAAGGTCTACCACATCTAAAACAATTTATAGTTTCCTTCTTAAAAATATCATTTCAAATTTCCTTTCAGAATTATCTCTATGATGGTACATGTTTTAAGAACAATAGATTTTAAATTGCATAAACCCCTTTCTCTCCAAAAATATCATTCAAGGTCCACTGGAGGGCATGTTTTTGGTAAATCCTTAGTATAGAAGCTAGTCCATATAAATATGAAATACCCGTTTCTCTATAGAAATCTCACTCAGGGTCCACTCAAGGGCATGCTAATGGTAAATCCTTAATACAAAAGCTAGTCCAAATGGTATAATATTGGATAATAATAGAACAATACTACTTTAAATTTTTTATGACTTATGTGTCATATGATAATTCTTTGTACTCAAGTAGAGATCCTATGAAATTCTATCATGAACGTGAAATCTATTTGTGTTATAATAAACATACATGCATATCTAGTCATAATGAACTAGGTATTATATGTATGAAACCATAATAAATACATATAGGTCTAAGGTAACATCTAAATCCATGGATATACACTATTTGATCATATAAGATATACATGATAAAAAGTATTTCTTTTGATGTCATCTAATGAATCTACATGTACATGTAAAACATCCATATACATGAAAAGGTAAATCATAATAAGAGCATAAGACACATATAAGTCAAATATTTTTTTTATACCAAGGATGTGTAATTTTCATATACATAATCAGTTTTCTACACCATTTTATCTACAATCTAATAGTCAAGGATTCTAATACAACCATTGAGAAATTTCTATGAAAGGTAGCAAATAAACATGGGAGAGATTGACATGTTCAATTAACCTACTCGTTGTGAGAATACCATGCTATAATTTGAATAGTTATAGGGAATAATCCTTATTTCATTAATATATAGTTGACACCATAATTCCCCTTGAGCTTGAGATACTATCTTTATATGTCTCTCTTAGAGGGTTTATTGATGATGACACTAATAATATCATTGTGTTACATGAGATATAGATATAATATGAGTATCACCTTATGGAACTGCAACATCTCCAAGCTTACTAAAAGCCACTTTGTAAAAAATACAATCTTGTGCCTTTAAGGTTAGAGATCTCATTCTCTATGAGAACCATGTAAATGTGATTGTGCCACCTAACCAAAGAGATAAAATAAGTCCCAAATGATTGGGTTAGTGCATTATCACCTCTATTTATAGATATAGAGCCTATATTCTACTAGGTACGAATAGTAAATGTGGAATATCTACATTGATATTATGCATAAAGTCTCATATGAAAGATCTTGGTACTTAGGTAGAGAACCTACAAAATTCCATCATAAACATGAAATCTATTTGTGTTATGATAACCATACAGGTATATGTGGTCATGATGAACCAAGTGCTATCTACATGAAACCATAATAAATATATATATGTCTAAGATAACATATGAGTCCATCCATATCCATTAGATTACCATATAAGATATACATGGTAAAAATTAAGTCTTTTGATGTCATCTAATCAATCAATGTGCACATATAAAACATCCATAAACATACATAGAAAGGAAAATCATAATAAGATCATCAGAATAATAAGTCTTGTAGTGATATCCAATCAATGCATGTTCACATATAAAATATCCATGACCATATAAGATAAGGAAAATAATAGGAATTCATCCTTTTTCCCTCAATGTATTCTCTACAATTTTCTTTTCATTTTCTAAACTTTTTATTGCTTCCTCAAATTATCTCTTTTCTTCAGGATCTTCAAACATTTTGATAAACTATTTTTTAAGCTCTATTTTCAGATTTGTAACTTTTTCTTAATTCTTTTAATCCTTTTCCATCAATTATATGAATTCTTCCTATTTTTTTTTACACTTTTAAGTTTCTTCTCATACTTATAACTCTCCAAGATTATGAATATTTACCTCAAGATATTGGGCTTATTATAAAGAGCTTTAGAACTCTTATACAAATTGTTAGGATTATTAGGTACTAAGAGGGGGTGACTCAATACAAATAGGTGATTTATAAATTCAAACATTGGTCTATTGAGCTAAAATATTAACTTCCAAATTATAGAGAGTATAACTAATGCAAGTAAATAAAATAGAACAATATATAATAACCTTAAAATCATCACACATAACACAAGTGTTTTAGCATTATGAAAACCCTTGTTAGAGGGTGAAAACCATGGTGGGGGTGATATCCACAACCTCACTAGTTTTGAAGTGAGTTTCCATGTTAGGAGCTAAAATTATTGAAAATAATTGATTAATTGTGTTAACCTTTGATGTTACACAAAATGTCATATCATTTCTAGTTAGTGTATGTCAAACTCACTTAGGCATAAAAGGCAGTTCCCTATGTCTTCTAAGCATTCCTAAGTATGCCAAGCTCAGAAGTTAGTGTCTACCAAGTTCACTTGAGAGACAAAGGAAAGTTGGAAGATAAAAAGTTTTAACCAAGCTCACTTAGTTACCAAAGAGAATTCATAGAAGTTCAGAGTTAACCGAGCTCACTCAGTTAGTGAAGGAAATGTTTTATGAAACTAGTGTTGAAAAAGATTACTTAGTTACCAAAGGAACTTTGTGAGTATGCAATGTTAACTAAGTTCACTTGGTTAACATAGGAAAATGATTTTCTATGTTAGTGTCTATTAAGCAAGGTTGGCTAACGAAGAATTTTCTTGTTTTGGCATATTGAGTTCAATTGATTTGATTGTTGGTTCTAGTCAACTAAGGAGATGAATATTAAGTATTCTAAGTTATATTCAAGATGAATTGATAACCTCTAAGACATCAATATAAGATCAAGTTGACAATTGAATGTGTGAAAGAAAATAGAAGTTTTGAAGAAGCCTAGAGGAAGAGAATTTGAAGGATAAGAAGAATATCCTTGTAGATTCAATAAAAAAGGATCAAGTATTAAAGCCAAAATTGAGATTTGTAATCAATAATTCAGTTGCATTAGAAATTAGGTCATCTCATTGTTACTCACTAACCATTGTAGCAGTGATCCAAATCTCTTAACAAAGTTGGCTTAACAACTATTTGTAAATCCTTAAACAAGGTAGTATTTCTATATTGAAGTGTATAAAGACCTATAAAAAGGTCACTTGTACCAAGATGATTAAATAATATAATAGTGTCACACCTAATAGTGTGTTTTTTAACCTTTAACAGGGTTGTCTCCTAATAGGGCTCACTTCAGAAGAGTGAAAATAGTAACTAGTTGCAATTGGTGGTTTTTCTCAAATTGGGTTTCCACATTAAATCTTAGTGTCACTTATGTTCATTATATTTCTTTTATGTGTATGCAAGTAAGCTAAATTTAAGGTTAATCACATTGAGATCAGTATATTCAGTTATTGCTAAGTTATAGTTGATTCTCAATATTTGTAAAGTTGCAGTATTTACTAGTGTTAACCGAGTGCCTGTGTGTTTGTTGTAATAATAGAATACAATTTAATCAGAGTTTATGTTGTTCTTTGTATTAACATCCAAGGGATTTGGGATTTATTTTATGGAAACTAATTCACACCCCCCCCCCCCCCCCCCCCCATCCTCTACTAGTTGACCTAAGCTAAAGATCAGGATGTCTTATAGAAGAGAGATTCCTAAGTTGAACAGAGACAACTTTGTAGCATGGAAAAAACTTACGAGGTTACACTTGGAAACTATTAGTGATTTAGGTTGTAAATATCTTTATAATAAATACAAGGCTCCTAATGGAACATTGGTAGTTAAAGATAATGTTGAAAATAAAAATCATAACATCATGATAATTGACATTGCATCTACTCTAAATTATGTTGAATTTGTTGAGGTCAAAAGTTGCACTACTACTCATGAAATGTTGATGAAATTGAAAGACATATATGGATGTGATGACAATGTAAGGATAGACAAAGCATACAGTCTTACAGGCTAATTTGATCAAATGAATATGAGAAATTTTGAAAACATTATAAATATGTTGAGTGAATTAAAGCAAGTGTGAGTGCAATAAAAGCACCTGAAGGAGACATTGATGACAAAATAGTTGTAAGAAAGGTACTCAAAACCCTTCTTCCTATCTATGCAATTAGAGTGACTTCTATTTAAGGGATGAGATGCGATCCAAATAATAAGATAAATCTGGATGCTCTAGTGTGAAGATTGATAGATTTTGAGTTCGATAACTATGACAACTATGTCCCTAGTTCCAAATGTATTGAATCTGCATTTGAAGTCAACCTTTCACTCAAGAAAAAGGGTGGAAAATCAAAAGGAAAACAATAGGAAAGTGAAGAAGAGGAAGAAATTTTAGGCAGTGATCTTGAAGTTTTTGAAGCCCTACTTACAAGGAAATATTCCAAAGGTAGAGGAAAGTGCAAAGGTAAGATTCCTCTAGTCTATTTTTCACATGAAGAAGTTGGTCACATCACTACAAGATGTCCTAACAAAGAAGGAAAAGATGAAAAGAAAAGTAGTAAGTTCAAAGGCAAGAAGGAATTCAAGAGCTACAAGAACTACAAGGAAAAAGGTCAGAAATCTTGTTTTATGACTAAAGATTCAGATAGTAGTGAATATGATGAAATGGTATATATAGTCGTAACAGATGAATCAGATGATGAGTGAGATAAAATGGCACATATTCCTCATGTTAGCAAGAATGATACGTGGATTATTGATAATGGTTACTCTCATCATATGACCAGTGACAAATCAAATTTTGAACATATGGAACACTATAATGGTGAAAGTGTTAGATTTGGAAATAATGAACCTTGTTTCATCAAAGGAAAAGGTTGCATCTCATTAACCAATGAACTTAGATGTGATAATGTTTATTGGGTTGAAGGAATAAAGCATAATATACTGAGTGTAGCATAGTTTAATAACATTGTATTCCAGGTAGAATTCATGAATGGGAAGGCCAAACTGTTGGATGGAAAAGGAAATTTGGTTGGGTCTAACAAACAAACTAAAGGTCTATTCTAACTAGATCTCAATGAAAGTTCATGTTTTATTGCTTAAGTAGAATAAAGTTGCTATGGCATAGAAGGTTGTGTCATGTAAACTTTGATACTTTGGTCAAGATAAGAAAGAAGAAAAAAGTAAGTGGTATTCCTAGTTTGAGAAAAATTTATCCTATGGAAAAATTCTCAAATTGGTAAGACGGGAAAGACAAGTTTCAGAAGTAAGGACTATCATTCTAAAGAAGTCTTAGAGCTAGTTCATACAGACTTTTGTGGACCTATTGGAATAGAGAGTTATAGTGGAAATAAGTTTTTTATTCTTTTTTCTTTATGATTACTCTAGAATGATGACTGTAATGTATCTAAAAGAAAAGTATGAAGCATTTCAAAAATTTAAGTGGTATCTTGCAAGAGTAGAGAAATAATCTAGAAAGAAGTTAAAGTGTTTGAGATCACATTGAGGTGGTGAATTCATTTGTAATGAATTCAATGAATTTTTCATTGAAAGAGGAATTAAGAGATAAGTATCAACGCCTAGTACACCATAGTAGAATGGTATAGCTGAAAGAAGGAATAGATAGTGTTGGAAATATAGGAGGAGTAACTAAGAGGGGAGGAGTGAATTAGTTACTACTAAAGTAAAAGAAATAGATCCCTTATATGTCAAATAAATTTTAGATTGATAAAACTAATTACAACTAATACTCGATAAATGCAAAGTGTGTATTTCTTAGAAATTCTTAAGATATTATCAATAATTTACTTGCAAGCATCAAAGAAATAACATTAACACATAAAACACCAAGATTTAAATGTGGAAACCCAATTTTGGAAAAACCACCAAATGTAACTAGTTACTATTTTTCACTCTTTTGAAGTGAGCCTTGTTAGGAGCCAACCCTATTAAAGGTTACAAAATACACTATTAGGTGTGACCCTATTAAAGGATTTGATCACCCTGTTAGGAGTGGCCTTGTAAGAGGTCTTAAAATAATTGAATGTAATTACCACCTTGTTAGAGGATTTAAAAATTGCTATTAAACCAACTCTATTAAGAGATTTTAGATCACTGCTATAATGGTTAGAGAGTAACAATGAAATGACATGATTTTGATGCAACTGAATTGCTAATTATAGATCTCTATTCTAGCTTTATACTTGATCCTTCCTAATTGAATAACACTTTTCTTCTCCACAAGGATACCTAATAATCCTTCAAGTTTTCTTCCTTTCTCTTTATCTCTTTCAACTCATTCAGCTTGCATACATCACTTTGAAATCACAACTTGACCTTTTACTTATATCTTCTAGATTGTCAAGTTGGCTCAAATAAAAATTAGAATAACCAATATTCATTGCCATAGTTAGCTAGAATCAATAGGTAAAATAATTAAGCTTTACATGCCAAAATAAGAAAGTCCTTTGGTAGTTGACCTAGCTTGGTAGAAACTAATTCTGAAGCAATTTCTTGTGTTAACCAACAGAAACTCAGTTAACACTAAGAACTTAAAAAATCCCTTTGGTAACCAAGTTAACTCAATTAATACTATCTCTATTCAACTTTCCCTTTGTTAATTAAGTGAGCTCAATTACCACTCTTTTCTGCATAACTTCTTTCGACACCCAAGTGCGCTTAGTAGATACTGCCTTCTGTACAAAGTAAACTTAGAAATGATTAGTAGACTAGGAAAACTGTCTTCATTGACCAAGTGAGCTCGGCATGCATTGACTATTAACTGATATGACATTTGTGCAACATCAAAGATAACGCACAATTAATCAATTGTATCCAGCAATCTCCCTCTTTGGCATTGATGGAACCACAACATGTCATAGCACAATGTAATTTTGAGAACAAAACTCCCTCTATTAGAAATTTTCTCCCTTTGTAAAGGAACTACTTAACTTCTCCCTCTAGAAAATTTCAAAAAATATGATAGTAAACTTCTCCCTCTTTAACAACACATGGCAAAGACAATTCTAATTAGTATTAATGTACCTTGAGTACAAATTCATCTGCATTATGTTCTTGTCAATATTGATTGATCTTCAACTTTGTTCTTGTTGATGCATCACTAAACTTTATTTAGAGAGCTTTAGATAGGGGAATGATCCCTAGATTACCTCTTACATACAAAAATGCATCCTTAGGTAATGGCTTGGTGAATATATTGGCAATTTCTTATTTTGTATGCACATATTCCAATCTAATTTCTTTGTCTTGTACTAATTCTCTTACAAAGTGATATTTTATAGAAATGTGATTTGTTTTGGAATACATCAATGGCTTCTTTGATATGTTGCTTGCACTAGTGTTATCACAATACATTACTATTGGCTCTTTGATTTCAACCTTCATGCCTTCCAACAACTGTTTGAACCAAATAATGTTAGAGAAATTTACTGCTACAGCCACATATTCTACTTTTGTTGTGGATTGAGATGTGTAGTTTTACTTCTTGCTTGTCCAAGATACCATCTTTTTTACCAAGAAAGAGTGCTTCATCACTAGTGTTTTTTCTATCATCAAGATTTCCTACCCAATCAGCATCGGTAAATACTTTTAGGTCAAAGTTGCCTCTGAGTTTCTAACATAAGCCATAGTCTGCAGTACCTTTTAGATATCTCAAGAATCCTTTTATTTCCATTAGGTGGTTCTCTTTGGGTTTTGCTAAGAATCTTGCCACTATCCCAATCACTAAGGCAATATCAAGCCTTGTATGTACTACATACTAAAATTTCCCAATCATTGATCTCTATAAGGTCTAATATACTTCTTTGGAGTCATCATCTTTGGTAAGCTTAAGTTTAGTACATATGGGGGTTCCAACTAGTTTTGAATCATCCATTCCAAATTTCTTGAGTATCTCTTTGATGTAGTTAGATTGAGTGATATAGATACCATTCTTGTTCTACTATATCTGCAATCCAACAAAGAATCTCATTTCACCAAATTTGGACATCTCAAATTTTTTATTCATTTTCTCTAAAAATGTTTTGCATAAGTCATCATTTCTTTATGAATAGAGTATCATCCACAAATATTTCTGCCAAAATAATCTTCTTATCTAGTCCTTCCTTGATGTACATACTGTTGTTATCATTTTTTCTTTGAAATCAAATTTGTAGCAAATAGTTATGTAATCTTTCATACTAGGCTCTAGGAGCTTGTTTTAGACCATATAAGGCTTTGTGTAATTTTCAAACCATGTCCATTTTTTTAGGATCAACAAAACCTTCTAGCTATTCAATGTAGACTTTCTCATCAAGAATTCCATTCAAGAATGGAGATTTAACATCCATCTGATATACTTTGAATCCTCTATGAGCTGCATATGCCAATAAAGTCCTAACACCTTCTAGTCTTGTAACAGGGGAAAAAGTTTCACCATAATCAATACCTTCTTCTTGATAATAGCCTTTACATATCTATCTTCCTTTGTTTCTTGACACTTTTCCATCTTAATTCAACTTATTTCTGAATACCCATTTTGTACCAATCACATTTTTATATTTGGGCCTAGGTACAAGAGTTGAGTTTTATTATTTTCTATTTTTTCTATTTCTTCATTTATAGCCTCAATCCAAATTTCATTTTCTAGTGTATTTTAAACACTTCTAGGTTCAAATTCAGCAAGTAAACATGTACTTTTTAATTTGCTTCTTGTCATTGTTCCATTTGATTTGTCTTCAATGATCTCATCAGGTGCATGATGCCTTCTGGCATATTCAGCCACTACATTTCCTTTGACTTTTGAATGAATTGTGCTATCTTCATTTTGAATCTCAACTTCAGGCTCAGGTCCTTCTATCTATGGCTTGGGTTCTTTAGACTTGGTATGCACTAACTCAATAGCCTTTGAATGTGACTCGAGTCCCTATGACTCAGTCTGCACTTCCTACAATTTGGTAATTGATGGAGACTTGGAGAGCTCGGGTGATGAAGTCTTTTTTTATCAAATGTGTTTGGCAATGTATCAAGTTCATAGTAGACAAATCCTCTATAATCTTCTAACTTCTTTCTACTTTCTTCTTCACTCTTTTCTACAAACTCATCAATTCTCACATGTGCACTTTCTATGATTTTGTGAGTGGACAAATTCAAACATTTGTATACTTTACTTCTATAGGAATATCCTAGAAATATACCTTCATCACCTTTTACATCAAATTTTCCTTTTCTAGATTCTTTCAAGATATAACATTTTCTGCCAAATACTTTCAAGTAATATACATTGGGTTTATAGCCATACCATAGTTCATAGGGAGTTTTTTTTGAGTCCATCTTCAATTGAACTCAATTCAAAGTATGAATTGCAGTGTTGATAGCTTCCTTTCAGTATTTGATAGCAACATTCTCCTCAATTATTTGTATTCTTGCACAATCCATGATGGATCTATTTCTTCTTTTAGCTATTTCATTTTTCTCAGAAGTACTAGGGGTTGATACATGTCTTTTGATTCCTCTTTCAATGCAGAAGTTGTTGAATTCATTTGAGATGAATTCACCACCTCTATCTGATCTTAAGCATTTCAATCTTTTTCTAGTTTCTTTTTCTAGTCTAGCTGGATACCATTTGAATTTCTCAAAAGCTTCTAATTTTTCTTTTAGATACATAACAGTCATCATTCTAGAATAATCAACAAAAAGAATGAAAAAATTTTCTCCACTATAAGTTTCTATTCCAATGGGTCCACACAAATCAGTATACAATTTCCAACACATCTTCTAAGTAATAGTTTTTGCTCTTAAAACTAGTCATTCCCACTTTACCAATTTGGAAAATTTTGTATAATCCAACATCAAGTTTCTTCAAACTAGGAATAGCTCTTACTCTTCTGAGTTTTCTTATTTTGACCATATTATCATAGTTTACATGACATAGTCTTTTGTGCCATAGCCATTTTTCTTCTACTTGAGCAATAAAGCATGAACAATCACCAAGATCAAGATAAAATAGGTTACCTTTTGTTTTCCTTCCTGATCCAATTAGATTTCCATGGTTATCCAGTAATCTTTCCTTACCATTCATGAACTCTACCTTGAATCCAATGTTGTTCAATTGTGCCACACTCAGTAAATTATGTTTTAGTCCAGGCATTGTCACATACAAGTTCATTGGTTAATGAGATATGGCCTTTTCCTTTTCTGCAATAAGGTTCATTATTACCAAAAACCTTACACTACCTCCACCATAGTGTTCAAAATGTTCAAACTTAGTTTTATATCCAGTCATATGGTGAGAACATCCACTATCTATGATCCATGTGTCATTTTTGCTAACATGAGAGACAAGTGCCATATTACCTTCTTCATCATCAAATTCATCTTTTACAACAATATACATTATTTCATCTTCACTGTTATTAGAATCTTTAACCATAAAAAAAGTTTTCTTACCTTTTTCTTTGTAGGATTAATGACCTTTGAAATCCTTCTTGCTTTTGTACTTGTGGTTTTTCTTCTCTTCCTTGCCTTCTTTGTTTGGACACCTAGCAGCAATATGATCAATTTTTTCACAAGAGAGACAAATTAAAGGAATTTTACCTTTATACTTTCCTCTGCTCCTAGAATATTTCTTTGCAAGTAGAGCTTCAACAATTTCAAGATCACTATCAAAACTTTCTTCATTTTCTTCCTCACTTCTCGATTGATTATCTTTTATCTTCTTGCCCTTTTCCTTGACCGAGAGTTTAGCTTCAAATGTAGATTCAATATTCTTGGAAGTAGGAACATAGTTGTCAAGGTTGTCTAGTTGAAAAGTTGTCAATCTTCCTACTAGAGCATTTAAGCCTATCTTGTTATTTGGATCACATCTATTTTCTTGAATAGTAGACAATCTGATTGCATAGATGGAAAGAATTTTTTTGAGTATTTTACTTACAATAGTTTCTTCTTTGATTTCTCCTCCAAATGCTCTGATTTCATTAACACTAGCCTTGGTTCTTTCCACATATTTTGCAACATTTTCATCTTCTCTCATTCTCATTTGATCAAATTGTCCTCTAAGGCTTTCTACTTTGTCTCTTCTTGCATTGTCATTTCCTCCATAGATTTCTTTCAGTTTGTTTCACATATCAAAAGAAGAATTATAATCTTTGACCTCATCAAATTTAGCATGACTAAGAGGAGATGTAAAATCAATCATCATGATGTTATGGTTCTTCTTCTTAGTAATATCTTCAACTGACAATGTTCCAATGGGAGTTTTATATTCTTTATCAAGATATTTGCAACCTCAATCACTAATGGTAGTTAGATGAAGTCTCATAAGTGTTTTCCATGCTACAAAGTTGTCTTTGTTCATCTTCAAAATCTCTCTTTTGTAAGACATCATGATCATTAGCTTAGGTCCTTGAAACCTTCTCTACAAGCACCAAAAGCTCTGATACCAATTGTTGAAAATATAAGAGGAGTAACCAAGAGGGTAGGGGTGAATCAATTATGACTAAAATAAATCCTAAATCCCTTAGATGTCAAATAAAACTCAAACTAATAAAATTGATTATTGTTGATACTCGGTAAATACAAAGTGTGTATTGCCTAGCATATCTTAAGATATTATTAATAATTTACTTGCAAGCATGAAATAAATAACATGAACACATAAGACACCAGGATTTAGCTTGAAAACACAATTTGGAAAAAACCACCAAATGCAACTAGTTACTATTTTTCACTTTTTTGAAGTGACCCCTGTTAGTAGTCAACCCTATTAAAGGTTAAAAAACACATTGTTAGGTGTGACCCTATTAAAGAATTTAATCACCCTATTAGGGGTGGCCTTGCAAGAGGTATTGAAATAATTCAATGGAATTGCCACCTTGTTAGAGGATTTACAAGTGGTTGTTAAACCAACTCTCTTAGGAGATTTTAGATCACTACTACAATGGTTAGAGAGTAACAATGAAGTAACCTAATTGTGATGCAATTGAATTACTGATTATAGATCTCTATTCTAGCTTTATACTTGAGCCTTCCTAATTGAATAACACTTTTCTGCTCCACAAGGATACTTGCTTATCTTTTAAGTTTGCTTCCTTTTTCTTTATCTCTTTCAGCTTATTCAACTTGCATACATCACTTTGGAATCATAGCTTAACCTTTTACTTATACCTTCTAGATTATCAAGTTGGCTCAAATAAAATTTTAGTATAACCAATATTCATTACCATAGTTGGCTAGAATCAATAGGCAAAATAATTAAGCTTTACATGCCAAAATAAGAAAGTCCTTTAGTAGCCAATCTAGCTTGGTAGAAATTGATTCTAAAGAAATTTCCTGTGTTAACCAACAGAAGTTTGGTTAATACTATGAACTTAAAAAATCCCTTTGGTAACCAAGTTAACTTGGTTAATACTAACTCTATTCAACTTTCCCTTTATTAACCAAGTGAGCTTGGTTAACACTCTATTCTGCATAACTTCCTTTGATGCCCAAATGAGCTCAGTAGATATTGCCTTCTATATAGAGTAAACTTAGGAATGCTCGATAGACTAGGAAAATTGTCTTCACTAACCAAGTGACCTTGACATGCACTGACTATCAACTAATATGACATTTGTGTAACATAAAAAACAACACACAATTAATCAATTGTATCCAACAAATTTATCATTGATTGTACAAGAACCTTGAAGATAGAAAAGAATGTTGCAATCAAATATTGGAAGGAAGCAATTGTTACTATCATCTATACCTTGAATAGAGTATAGCTAAAAAAAGACTAAATCAAACTCCTTATTAACTATGGTATGGCTACAAACCTAACATAAGTTACTTGAAAGTATTTGGTAGAAAATGTTATATCTTGAAGGAATATAGGAAAGGTAAATTTGATGTCAAATGTGATGAAGGTATATTCCTAGGATACTCCTATAAAAGAAAAGTATATAAATGTTTAAATTTGTCAACTCATAAGATCATAAAAAGTGCACATGTAAGAATTGATGAGTTTGTAGAAGAGAGTGAAGAAAAAAGTAGCAAAGAATCTGAGGATTATAGAAGATTTGTGTATTATGAATCTAATAAATTACCAAATATAATTGGAAGTCATCAAAATTCACCTCTTGAGTCCCCAAAATCTCCAAAAGTTACTAAGTTGCAACTTGAGTCACAGTCTAAAGGACCTGCGTAACAGTCAAAAGCTACCAAGATATTGCCAGAGAAAACCAAGTCTGATAAACCCAAGCTTGATACAAAAGATCGTAACGAGGTTAGGAAATAAATTCTAGATCCAAAGTACCTATGTTAGCAATTTATATCAAAAGGAACCATGCACTTGATCAGATCATTGGCGACAAGTCAGATGGAACAATGACAAGAAACAAATTAAAAGGTACATATTTGCTTGCTGAATTTGAACTTAGATCAGTAAAATATGCTTTGGATAATTAAAGTTGGATTGAAGCTATGAATGAAGAAATAGAAAAGAAAGATAAGAATAATACTTGGACTCTTGTTCCTAAACCCAAGGAAAAAATGCAATTGGCACAAAGTGGGTTTTTAGAAATAAGTTGAATGAAGATGGAGAAGTTTCCAAAAACAAAGAAAGGTTAGTATGAAAAGGTTATTCTCAAGAAGAAGGTATTGACTATGGTGAAAATTTTTCTCCTATTGTAAGATTAGAAGGTGTTAGGACTTTAATAGCATATGCAGCACATAAAGGTTTCAAATTTTATCAAATGGATGTGAAATTTGCATTCTTGAATTGAATTCTTGAAGAGGAAGTTTACATAGAACAACTAGAAGGTTTTGTGGATCATAAAAAAAGGGATATGGTCTGTAAATTGCATAAAGAATTATATTGTCTCAAGCAAGCTACTAGAGAATGGTATGAAAGACTTCATAACTACTTGATAAAGATTGGTTTTCAAAGAAAAAATGATAATTGTAGCTTGTATATCAAAGACCAAACAAGAAGATTGTGTTAGAAAAAATCATTGTGGACGAAATATTGTTTACTAGAAATAATGACTTGTGAAAAGCATTTTTAGAAGAGATGAGTAAAAAAATTGAGATGTCCATGTTTGGAGAGATTTAAAAAATTGTTGGATTGTAGATTTAATAGAAGAAAGATGGCATCTACATTACTCAGTCTAAATATATCAAGAAGATACTAAAGAAATTTGGACTGGAAGATTCAAAGCCAGTTGAAACACCTATGTTTGCTAGACATAAGCTTTCCAAAAATGATGATTCAAAAGTAGACTAGAAAATATATAGATCAATGATTGGTAAATTATAGTATGTTGTACATACTAGGATTGGGATTTCTCTTGTAGTTGGTATGGTGGCAAGATTCTCATAGAATCTTAAAGAAAATCATATGATGTAAATCAAGAGAATCATGAGGTATCTAGAGGGCATTGAAGAGTATGGCTTATGGTACAAGAAAGGAGGCACCTTAGAGTCTTGATTATGTAAAAATGGGTTTTAAACCTAAAACCTTTAACAAAGTATTAGAGAAATACAAACATAAAAGATTAGATAATAGAAGGCCTCCAAGAACATAGAAAAAGCCATAGAAAAGGAAGGCCAAAGTAAACGTATGCATAAAGAGATAGCAAAAAAAAAGTAAAAGGATAGCATCTGGACAGCTACAACGTCTTCAACAAGTTCATAGCTTGATCTACTAGGATATTCATATTTTTTGTAGAAGCTTTCATATCATCCATCTTTTTGGCTTCCACTCCTTTAATCTTCTTGGAGTTAGCCCATGTATATTTGTTTGGGCCCTAGTCCTCATAGGGGAGTCTTGGCCTTTACTCTGTTCCATCTTGTTCAATAGGGTATTGAAATTATCAACCATAGTCTTCAAAATAATGCAATTTTGATCTATTAGTTTCTTGACTAGATTTTCCATGTTACTCACTCTAGCAACCAGACCATCCATCCTTTTTTGCATCTCTTCGCTTAATTGATCAAGGTTCCTATTTTTGGTTTCAATAGTTTGCATACACTTCATCAAGTTTTTTACCTCTTCTACATTGTTGATAACCTCAGATAGCCTATCAATGTACTGACCCAGCATACATTCCCCCCTTGCCATCTTGCTGAGCTGATCAAAGTCCCTTGATATATCATATATTTTTTGTGTAAGTGTGCCAATATCCTTCATAATTGATCATGGGTTACCCATGATGCCCTTTAGGAACCCCTATTCATCCTCTTCCCTTTTATCAAAATAGTCATCTTACTCCCTTATTTGTTTCTATCTAGGCCAACCTCCTTGAGATCATTTTCATCCCTTGCATCTTAAGCAACCACATTTTTAATTTTTCATTCCATCATTTTAATCAAGGGTTCATTGTCAAAGGGCACAGAATCCATTTTTGTAACCTTTCCCCTTTTTCCCAAGACCTTTCCCTAGGTTTCTCTCTTTTGAAAGCCCTTCTCTTGCTCCTCCTCATAATTACTATCTTGATCTAATTCATTCTCCTTTCCCTTCCTTTTCTTCTTGGAATAGATTCCCAAATCCCCTTTCTTGTTCTTTAAATCAACCTCATCCACCTCATCCTCAGTATCCATATCAAAGTTCTCCTTAGAATCACTACCCTCAGTCTCATAATCAAGTGATTTCTTACCCTACCTAGGCCTATCCACATTTTTTGACTTTAGTAGGTCCATTATTAAAACCATTAACCCCTCATGGCATGCATGATCTCCCTCAAGATCATTTTGAAAGGAAAGAATAGAATTACCCAAAGATTGTCTGAGGTGAAAAGGAAATTTTATCCTAACCCTATGCCTAAAATGATTAACCAACATGAAATGGTGACCATAAATCTTAGTGAAGTGCCCATCTAAAGTAAGATACTCAATAATCAAAAATATCAGAAATCTCCAAGGGTACAAAATGGAACCAAGGCTAAAGGAAGAATTACATATTTTCACCAGCCTGTTACATTCCTTAGTTGAATCTACAAACTCATCAACCACCCAATTTGAGAGCTTCCTATCCTAGTAGAAATTGATACCCTCCATATTCAGCCCTATAGCTTTAGCTATGATGTCTTTAGGGCTCCATTCTTTGATTCCCCACCAAAACACTCCCATCTTTCCATGTCTTTATGAAAAGTCGGGTTATAGCAAGGTTGCTTCCTTTTAATTTTTCCATAAAACCAGTAAAATTCTCTTCCTCCAGAATGTCCTAGATTTCCTTCTTCTTCCTCCACTCTTTGCAACTTGTTGGTTCAATTATTTTTCTACTTCCTCCCATCATCTTGTCTCTAATACAAAGTTTCTCTCTTCTAATAAAAACCCTCTACAACATAAAACCATAGTCAATATCACAACCAAGGAAATTAATGGGGAAAAATACCCACAATCCATGTGGCATTGGTTGATAATAAACTATCTATCTCATAATAGCTCATCACTTCCTAATAATTTTGAGGTTGGTGTCCTTTTCCACAAGATCTGATATTCTCAATCACCAAATTCATAATCTTATAGAATACCTAATCTAGATTAGAATCTGAACCCCTAAACAACCTATAATTATGTTCCTTCCATATGCCCCAGCAAAGGAATGGGAGAATAAAATCCCACATTTTCATAACCAAGGTGTTAGTAGAGGGAGCTTTCCAACCATTGAAAAAATCTTGAATTGTAGTAGGGCAAATCAAAGTAATATTTAGTAGACCACAGACGTTATCCCATAGCCTTCTAGAATAAGAATGGTGAATAGTCATATGGTTAATCATTTCAACATCATTCTTATAGAGATAGCATCAATTAACTATGTTGAACCCTCTCTTCAATAAGTTATCCGTTGTCAAAATTTTATCCTATAGAAGAATCCAAAAAAATATGTTAACTTTGGGAGTCATGCTTTTAAATCAAGCTTTAGCCAAATAGGGCTCATGATGCACTTCAAAAGCATTATCATACATTAAGGATACAAAAAATAAACCATTTGGATTATATTTCCATATTAGAGCATCTTCCTCATGGATTAAAAAGATAACATTTAGAATCTTGTTGAGATCATTTAGGTTTCTATCCACTCTCTTGAGGTCCACTCAACTATTCTCCTCCCAATAGTCTTCAACAAAAATCCCAAAGAGATTCTTACACTATTCCATAAGACAAATCCATCTTTGATCATCACTGAGGGGGTGATCAAGAAACTAAATATCATCCCAAAAAAGAATAGTCCTCCCATTTCCCACCTTCCATCTACCCCCACCCCACCCCCCCCCCCCCCCCCCCCACCCCTTAATAATTTGTTTCATTTTTTGAGCATGTTTCTAGATCATTGAGCCCCCTTGAAAAGTCTCATTGTTAAGAAAGTGTTTAATATCTTGATTCTCCCTATTTTATTTATCTTTCTAGATATCACACCATTCACCTTCCTCTTTATGCCATCTCCACAACAACTTAGCAAGAAAAAGAATCATTCATTGTGGTAACTCTTCTAAGACTAAGGCCACCTTTATTAAAAGGAATACAAACTCTCCCAAGTAATTAGGGCTAGTATTTTATTTTTTTCATTGCCCCTTCATAAGAAAAGCTTCTAAATTTTTTTAATTGCTAGAGATCTTTAAAACAATCAAGGCATACAATGAAACATTCTGTAATATGGATTTGAGGACAATAACCTTACTACCTTGACCAAGGAGGGAACCTTTCCATCCTACTAACTTCAAATGAATTTATCAATCAACGAACTCCAAAGATCTCAAATGGGTCCATACAAAGGGGTAAACCCAGATAAGAACCCAGTAAAGTGTCAATCTCACAACCAATAATTCTTTTAGTTTTATTCTACCTATTATCATTAACATTAATGAAATATATCACACTTTTGTTCCAATTTATAGTTTGACCAAAAGCTTGCCCATAATCCTCTAAAGAATTCTTTGTGTTTCTAGCATTTCTAACTAAAGCTTCTCCCATCATTATTGAGTCATCCACAAATTTTTGATGAGAACAAACAAAATCTTTAGATGTGGGTTTGAGACCAACAAGATCCCCCACAATCACCATTTTTTCCACAAATCTTCCCAAGCATTTAGCCATAAGAATGAAGAGGATAGGTGAAGTGGATCCCCCTACCTCAAACCATGAGAAGCCCAAAAAAATGGAGTTGGTGAACCATTCACCAGTATCGAGAAAGTAGCAAAAGAAACTAGCATAATGACCAATCCCTAAATCTTTTATTAAAACCAAAGGCTTATAGCCCTCTTTGGAAAAAAGCCCAATCTACCCTATCATAAGCTTTGGATAGATCAAGCTTAAGGAGAAACCCCTCTTTCTTGGATAAAGTAAGAGAGTGAATATTTTCATGCATCAAGATAATAGAATCCAAGATCTTCTTACTAGGAACAAAACCATTCTACTGCTTGGATATACAATTCGGAAGAAGAGACAAAATTCTAAGAGTAAGCACTTTAGATATAACTTTATAAAAATAATTACAAAGACTAATTGGTCAAAATTGGTCCATGCTATTAGGACCCAACTTTTTTGGAATCAAAGCAAGGAAGGTACCATTCAATCCTTTGAGAATTTTCCTAGAACCAAAGAACTCCTTAACCCCATTACAAACATCTTCACAAATGATATACCAATACTTATGGAAGAATAGGAAAGGAAACCCATCTGGCCCTAGTGCCTTGTCTCCATTAAAGGAGAAAATAGCCTTGGTAATTTCTTCATTAGATGGAATAGAAGTGAGAAATTTATTATTATCCTTAGATATATAGTTTGGTGTACATTCTAGGAACATATTATGATTCTCCTTGTCAAAATTGGGATCACCTTGCAATAAATTGTTGAAAAAATCCATGACTTCCCTTTTCATAATCTCCTTATCCTCTGTAGTACCTTCATTAGCATTGAGTTAAGAAATTATATTAATCATCCTATGCTTCAAAGTAGTCATGTGAAAGTACTTAGTATTTTGAGCCTCTTCCTTCAAATTTTTTTTCTAGATTGTTGCCTCCATAACATCTCCTCCTTAATGATAATATCATGTATCTCAATCAATTTCATTGTCTCTTCTTCCCTAGAAACAAATCCATATCCATCAACCTGAATGCTATCTTGAATCTTTTTAAGCTCCTCTAGAATCTTCTTTTTATTCTCAAAAATGTTCCCAAAAGTGTCCTTATTCCATATTTTGATATTCTTTTTAACATTTTTCAACTTACTCACAATTTTGAACATGGCAATACCCTCCACACAAATGCTCCACCATTCCTTAACAAGATTTTCCAGTCCAAAATGGAGAGTCCATATTTTTCGAACCTACAAGGATAATTCTTCTTAAATGTCAATAGATCAGCCACAAGAAAAATGGGGTAGTGATATGAGCCGATACAAACCTAAGAAAAAAGAGAGCATTTAGATTTTAAAAACCAATCACTACTAATAAGGGCTCTTTCCAACCTTACCTAAATGAGGTCCTTTTTAGTTCTTCTATTGGTCCAAGTATAATCAATCCCATACAAATCCATATCATGCAATAGATGATTATCAATAAAATCCATTAAATTCAATCTATTATCCAAGTTTGTTTGACTTCCTCCCATATTTTCATTTTCTTTCAAAGGAGTGTTAAAATCCCCCATAACAATCCAATTTTTCTTTGCGATTTTTTTTCTATAATTGGAGATATCTTCCTATAGTGCTTTTCTACCCCATTTAGTATTGGGAGCATAAACATTAGTAAGCACCCATAAAAAGCCATCCTTAGAATTGGTAAATTTAATGTTCATCATATTTCTATTCTAAGGGATAATTTCCCTCTTAATACATTTGTCATTCTAGTATACTACCATAGCACCTAAGGCCCCATCAGAATCATTCCCAATAATCTTACCTTCCCGAAAAACCAAGAGATCTTCCACTTTATCCTTTAACGTTTTTGTTTCTTGAATGAATACAATATTTGGTTTGTTATCCCTAATCATATTTTTCATAATATCTTGCTTGTGAAGATTATTTAATCCTCTGATATTCCATGAAATGAACTTCATTTCTTATGAAACTCTTTTGAGTCTAAGATATTCATCTGACTACCATCTCCTATACTTTTATTAGTCTCAATAATTTTTCCCTGCATATTAGATGGTGTACCTATTGATGAAGGAGATAGCCCAACATCTCTAGCCTTAATACCTTTATCCGATGGTGTTGTAGGTAGATAGTAGTCCCTATCCTTGTTTTTCTTAAATTTTCCCTTTTTACTACCATTTCCTAAAGGTGTGCTAGGAATATCTCCTTTCTCATTACTTCTAGTTTTTAACAGAGCATTCTCTTTATTCTTTTTAGAAGATACAACCTCATTTTTCTTTTATGATTTATTGATTCTTTTAGCCCCAACTTATGTCTAGTTTGCACTAGATTCCTCCTCTACCCCCTGTAGAGCTTGAGGGATTTCCTCAACATCCCCCCTTTTTTCATTACTCTCTATGGTTGTAAGAGGTTCATTTAGACATTGAGTTTCCCTACTCATGATGATATAATTAGGTTTATTAAATGATTCAAAAACATCTTCAACACTTTTATCCATCTAGATCTCCCCACTTTCTTCTTCATCATCTTTATTAGGACTGACCCCTCCTTCATGATTCAAATTTTTAGGCTCACTTTTGTTATCTAGTAAAGCCTTTACCTCATTTTCCCCTTCGACATTCACCTTTGCCTAAGAAACTTCCACTTGTTCAGATTCATCAACCACCAAAGTTCCCTTCACCAAACCACTAATCTCCTGGGTGTTTCTTTCCTTGCAACTTCTATTTTTAGCTCCGTTTCGATCATTCAATCCTTTGTGAACCCACATTTTTTTCACCTTTTTGGGAACTCTATTCAAAGATGGGAATTTTTTAGCACAATGGCCAGATTTTTGTAGTGAAAAAAAGCAAAGGGAATTGTCTCATGCTCAATTTTTTGCTTCCATATGCCAAGTTTAGATTTAAGAGAAATAACCTTTGGCATATCTGTACCTTGAAGAACTCCCACACAGATTCTAGCATATGTCATTCTTCTTCTCAACAATATGACTAGATCCATAGATAGGAGCTCACCCAAGCTATTAGCAATACCTTGGAACATGTCTTCCACCCAAAACCCCATTGATAACCTTGTCAATCTAATCCAAACAGGCACTTGAATCCTAGATTCGTTAAGAGAATACAAGTTTGGAGCCCATTTCTATAGAATCAATGTATGTTTGACCTAAGGACTATTGCAAAGGATCTCTCATTTATCTTCCTCACAGGAAAAAACAAAAGAAAGGTAGCCTTTCGCCTTCACTGCAATGTACACCTGGCCTTTTAACACCCATTTCCTTTGAAAAAAGGCCAAAATGACCTCAATGTTGGGCCTAGCACCCAAGAAACTTCCTACCAAGGTCAATTTCATCCTAGAAATATTTATATCAATGATTTGATTTGGAGTATCAAGTGTAAATGTACCTTGATCCTTCACAGAAATATTCTTTACCAATGAAAAGGAGGACTTGCCTATCGGTTTGATGTCGAATAGACTAGCCCATTTTTTTTGGCAAAGTAGCATCCAAACTAGGACCCCCCTAAATCCTTTGTAGTCCTATTGTCATTGGGATCATTCCCCTTTTTAGAGTTTCCCCCTACTAACTCTGATTGCACTTCTAAACTAGATGATTCTATCTCATTCCCCCCAAAATTTTGAATCCATTCTTCCCACCCACCACACCTACACTGCTCCTGCCCCTACTCACCATAATGTTCAAAAGTTGTTTCATATTGTTATTCTACCTCTTTTATTGACTAAGAGATACATTTCTAGAGGCAAATTAGAGTTAGAAGCCTTTGCTGATGTTGATTAGGCAAGAAGCATTGATGATAGAATGTGCACCAATGGTGGGTAATTCTTTCTTGGTAAAAGACTAGTATCTTGGACAAGAAGAAACTAGAATTGTATTTCTCAATCCACAATAGAGGAAGAATATGTGGAAGTAGTAGTTAATTATTCCAATATTGTTTGGTTCAAACAATTGTTCGCAGGTATGAAGATAGAAATCAAGGACCTAGTGGTTATTTTCTGTGATAATACCAGTGCAATCAACATATCAAAAATACAGTAATGCATACCAAAGCCAAGAACATTGCTATAAAATATCACTTTTTGAGAGAATTGGTAACAAGATAAAGAGGTAAGATTGGAATATGTGAATACTAAAGAACATATTATAGACATATTCACTAAGCTATTACCTAAGGATGCATTTTTATATCTAAAAGGTAAGTTAGGGGTCATTCCCCTATCTGAAGCTCACTAAATGAAGTTTAGCAATGCATCAACTAGAGCATGTTGAAGATTAGTTAGTTGATGCAATATTGAAAAAGGCACATTGCATATGAATCATTACATAAGGTAAACTAATATTCTCTAAATATTTTCTCTAGAATAAGATGTCAAAGAGGGAGATTTTTTTTATACAATAGAAAATTTTATAAAGAAGGAGAGTACATACTTCATAGAAATTTCATTCAAAGATGTCTGAGAAAGGAGATGAACTTGGTCTAACATCATAAAGGGAGAGTCTGCTATTAGAAGAAGATGTTAAAGACATAATTTTGTTGACAAAGGGAGAAACTGAAGGTAGAGGGAGTTCACATTGATAAAGAGAGTTCTCATGGATTGGAATCAAAATGAAACTAAGGATATTTTTCTTACTTTATTCTTTCTCTAAAATTTCATTCTATTATGACATGTTGTGTTGCCATCAATGCCGAAGTGCGAGATTGTTAAAAATAATTGATTAATTATGTATTGTCTTTGATGTTATACAAAATGCTATATCATTTCTAGTCAATGTATGTCAAACTCACATAGGTATTAAAGACATTTGCCTATGTCTACTAAGAATTCCTATGTATTCCAAGTTCACAAGTCAATGTCTACCGAGTTCTCTCAAAAGACAAAGGAAAGTTTGAAAATAGTGAGTGTTAACTAAAATTAGTTAATGAAGAAATGTTGGATGGAACCAATGCTAACCAAGCTCACTCAATTACCAACAAAACTTTTTGAATATCCAATATTAATCGAGTTCACTTGGTTAACATGTGAAAATTGTTTTCTATGTTAGTGTCTACCAAGTTGGGTTGGCTAACAAAGAATTTTCATGTTATGGCACATTGAGTTCAATTGATTTGTTTGTTACTTCTAGAAAAGTGAGGAGATGAATATTAAGTATTCTAAGTTGTATTCAAGCTCACTTGACAATATGTAAGATATAAATATAAGTTCAAGTTGAGGATTGAGTGTGTGGAAGAAAATAGAAGATTTAAAGAAGCCTAGAGGAAGTGAATTTTAAGGATAAGAAGAATATCCTTATAGAGTTGCAAATATAAATTTGATCAAAAAGGATCAAGTATTATAGCTAGAATTGAGATTTGTAATTAGTAATTCAATTGCATTAGAAATTAGGTCATAACCATTGTAGCAGTTTTATATATATATATATATATATAGTTGGCTTAACAACAATTTGTAAATCCTCTAACAAGGTAGCATTTCTAGATTGAAGTATCTAAAAGACCTCTAACATGGCCAATCCTAATAGAGTGATTAAATCCTCTAATAGGGTCACATCTAACAGTGTTTCTTGTAACCTTTAATAGGGTTGGTTCCTAATAGGGCTCACTTCAAAAGAGTGAAAATAATAACTAGTTGGAATTGGTAGTTTTTCCCAAATTGGGTTTTCACATTAAATCTTGGTGTCACTTTTGTTCATGTTATTTCTTTTATGTGTATGAAACTAAGTAAAATTTAAGGTTAATCACATTGAGATTAGTATTTTTGTTATTGCTAAGTTACATTTGATTCTTAGTGTTTATTGAGTTGCTTTATTTTCTAGTGTTAACTGAGTGCATGTGTGTTTGCCAAGTGGTAGTAGAATACATTTTAATTGGATTTTATCTTTTTATTTGTATTTACATCTAAGGGATCTAGGATTTATTTTATGGTAACTAATTCACCCCTCCTCTATTAGTTACACCTCTTATATTACCAACAAAAATAACCCTTTTGGAGGGTCCACCCTATTAGAAGTGATTTGTACCTTGTTATAAGTTCAAATAGATTTACAAAGATCTACCTTGTGAGAGGATTTCAAATAATCTTTTAAGAGCTTACTTGGTTAAGGATTTATAATAAGAACTTGTTAGACTTCAACCAATTTAGGGATTATCCTACTGCAACAATTAGGAAACAAAAAGATCACTAATTTAGATATAAATTACTTTCTTCTTAGATCCAATCTTCTCTATGAACTTTTTCAACTATTATCTACTCTTCTCTAGTCAATATCCTAATTTTGACCATCACACTCCATAGTCTATCTCACTTTTTCATCACATACCTCCTTAAGAATAGTTCTAATAGAGATACAATGTGTTGCATCTTAGTCTTAGCCATTCATTAAAAACTTAAGCTTCCCAATAATACACATTAAGAAATTCATTTACCTCAATGTCATACTACATTTTATCATAACCATTTTGTCCTTCAACAAGATCTCCCTATCATATGTCCAAGATATTTAAAAAAAAATTGACTCCTCCAATGTGCTACTTGAAATATGTCATATACTTTCCCAATGATCTTAAAATGTCAACTTTGTTGAGCCCACGGGTCTCATTGGCATGAAGGTTGTAAAACTATGTTATGATTGATTGGAAATCATTCGAGGGAAGGATAGTTACAAGGTAACATTGTCACTAGTAGAAGAGTAAACCAATATATACATACATGTTAAGCCATAACTAGCATACAAGTGTGAATATAGTTTATCACTAATCATTTTCAAGGTGAGTTGCCATGAATTTGATCAGATGCATAGAAATTCCAGGAGGTAAGGTCAAAACAATGGAAGAAGGATAGGACAAAGAATACACATAGGCTCATAAATATACTAGTAGGGATACTATACTAGACCCTAGGATTAGGGGTCATGGTTATTATGTGAATTGATTTGACATGGAATTCAAAATTGAGTAGGATAATTTGTGGGTAACTATGTCTTGACACTATCGAATACATAAAAGTGCTTAGTTTTAATTTTGAAATATGGGAGAACGAAGAGATATCTTTACTAACATATTTATTGAGACAAAGTGATTACTTTAAGAGTAATAGTGAAGAGTTGTTCAAAGTGAAAGATTGCAAGGAAATAAATTACAAAGAGGAGTTTTATAGAAATAGGATATCCTAAACAACCAAGGTCAAAAGTGAGACTAAAGTTCTCACAAAGTAAACAATGAGATCATAGCATCTTCAAGGATACATAGTGGAGATCTATAAGGTAAGATAGTGCTATGTCTAGGTCACACATTTAGATTTCTTTCTAGTCATTACATCTATTTGTAGATCTTATCATAGAAATATTCATTAGTGAGATTTTTTGAACCCTCTAACATTGTGTTTCTCAAAAGGATATTTATAAATATTCAAACCAGATAGCCTTCATAGGATTTTGTAACTCTAACAAGTTATGAACATTCCTAATAGGATGTATTTATGGGAGAAATATTTTTAGCTCTTAACTCGGAAACCCTTTACATGCATTATAAGAGCTAGTGGGTATACTATCCCCACCTTGGTTTTCATCCTCTCATCGAAGGTTTCCACGTATAAACATTTTTCCATTTGATGAATTATTTTATGCTCAAATTTATAGGGAGTGTGTCTCAAACTCTATACCTTAGGACCCCACAATGGGTGGTGTTGCCAAACCCCTATAGAAAAGTATGTGGGAACCATACCAAATGAAGTAGGGAAAATTAACCTCCAAGTCTAATTAGGTTCCACATAACAGCAATGAGGTTAAAATCTCATTTTTCATTAGTGACACCTCACAAACTAACTAATGTTGATAATGCTTATACTGGTTGGATAGTAATTAAGTGAATCATAAACTAGTCCACTATTCTAAGTTGGTAAGTCACAAAATAAGAAGCAATGATGTTAATGCAACAAGCATAATCTATTGATCATGGAACAAATGTTGAAAAGTGATTGTTGCAAAGGAAATCAAAAGTTTTAATGACTTGTGTTCTATGATAGGGGAGATATTTACTAACTATTGTAACCCTAACATTATAGTTACATGACATAAATAGGTGTATTACAATTCATTTATCACTTTTGAAGATTGAAATAATTGGTGCTTTCAATTGTGAAACCTTAAGAGCTTAGAGTGAATTTTTGAAGAAATAGCAAGAAAGGTAACAACAAATTGCAAGAAGGAATTCACCCAATCTAGTGTATTAATATATCCAAAAATATGCAAGGGCATAATGGTTGAAGAGACGAATAAGTTTAATTTGATCATAAAAAGACAAAGTGATTGTTAGAAATTCTTTAGAATAAGTGAGAGGGGGGGTGAATCAATTATTCAAGGTCCAAATGTCCTAATAAAACTTTTTCAATAAATATAGTGATCCCATTTAACTAATCATTCATCCAAGCTTAAACTTTCCTACTTAGCAAATTACTATAAAATCAACATGCAAGAATAACACATGAAGAATCAACACATAACACAAAAATTTATGTGGAAACCCAATTTGGGAAAAATGACTAGTAACATGCTACTCAATTGTCACTCTTCTGAAGTGATGCCCTATGAAAGGCTTGCCCTATTAAAGGCTTTAAAACACACTGTTAAATGTGACCTGGTTAAAGGATTTAACCACCCTATTAGAAGTGGGCCTGGTTAGAGGACTTTAGAACATTCACTTGGAATGCCACCCTATTAAAGGATTTACAAATGGTTTTTAAACCAACCTAAGTCCATAGGATTTTACCCTAAATAAAACAATTGTTAGAGAGTAATAATAAGGGTTTTCGATCTAATACAACTCACAACTTAACTCGCTAATTTTAGATCTTAGTTTAGCTCTCAAATTTTGCCTAGCTTTCAGTCTTTGCAGCTCTCATAGCTTGTCCTCCTCTCAAGATTTGTCTCCTTGAGTCTCCATGCTTGATATACTAGTGCAATCTCCTCTATGGTCACCTATCAAAGTAGAGTCTTTGTACTCTATTCTTCCTCTCTCTTGATGCATTCACCTTGACATCCTACCAACCACTTCAGCAACTTGGCAATTTAGAAACTCTAGCTTCTTGACTTGTCACTCCTTAAATAGAAGTTTGGAATACTTTTTTCACTCGAATCCTCCTTCTCTTTCTTTTAGGTTGAATGGATTAGGTAAGATTCAATGAATCTACCCCATATCTTGTTTCTTCTAGAAAAATCATGAACAATCCTCCTATATTCACCCAAAAATGGTTTACCTAAAATTCTATGCCACCAACTCATCATCCTTATCCTCCATCTGGTTCACAAAATTCAAGGTAACAAACTTTATCGACTTGGATATGGCAATTCTTTGACTTTTCAAATAATGTAGTAGCTCAGCACTATTGAAATTATGATGCTTGGCACATACTGTGTTACTCGACACCTACTATGTTTTATTGATGCTCGACGCCTACTATGGATTCACTTGGCATCAACTAAGTTTTTACTGATGCTTAGCATCTATTACTTGCTCGACACTTGAAGTTGGTTGACTCCTTCTATTTCACTCAACACACACTAGATTATGCATTTTCTCAACACTTACTAATAATTTTCTTGGCATAAACTAATGAACTTAGTCAAGCTTTACAAATAACTTTGTTACAACTTATTCTTCCAGAGTTTCTAAGTGTAGCCAACCTCTATATCTTCAAGTATATTATCAATACATTATTTTTCCATTGTCTTAACTGATCTTTGTACTTTATTACAAAACCATAACTCAACCTTTCCCTTAGGTGCTTTTGTTACATCTCATTGATTAAATCCTCTTCATCAATCAACTAAGTGATAGTACTTGGATCTTATAAGCAATTATCATTCCAGAAAATAATAGGTTTGACATTAGTGACAAAATAATGATTGAAAACATTCTTTACCAACAATCTTCCTCTTTGCAAAAAATATCTCTTTTTTGATAGTGATCTTTTCAATCAAATTCCAACAATCTTCCTCTTTGGCATTAATGGCAAACTAAACTGATCAACCAAGTTATCAAAATGCTAACTAGGTTAAATCAATAAATCAAATGCCAAAATTTTTTTTTTACCATTGCTATTTTCATTAGCTTTCACATCTCCCTCTTTGCTAATACATTGTCTTCTCTTTTTTTTCTACTTCCTCTCTAATTTTCTATCCTAATTTCTTTGCTTCTGCTTCTCCCTCTTAGCTATTGTTTCCTTTCTCCTTCCTTTCTATTGTTATTCTAAATTGATCCTTTCTTTATATATCTGATCATGTTTTGTATGTCTCCCTCTTTTATGTAGCTTACCTTTTTTATTAGTTCTTCTCTTCCTCTTAACTACTATTTCTTCCTCTTACATTATTTCTCCCTCTGCATGCATTGTTCAGTTTCAACTATTCTGATACCATCTCTTTCTTTTGATCATTTTAGCTACTTCTCCCTCTATCCATTTGATTGTGTAGATTTGATTAGTTATTTCTATTTCTCCCTCTTTGACAACAATGCCAAAGACATATTATTTCAGCATCTTCTCATGAAAGTGTAGCATTTGTAGGAACTCCAATTTCTCCCTCTGTCACCTTGCTTGTGACTTGTTTGAAATTTTAGTACTTTGATTACTTCAAGCAAAAACCTAAAGTAAGTATCCTCTGCATAAATTTATAACATTTCAACAATTAACTTGTTTCATGCAAGGCAATCTTGTTGTTTCTTAAACAACCTTGGATAGGGGTATCACCCCTAACTTACCTCTAAGATAATCAATTTCATCTTTAGGTAATTTTTTTATGAAGATGTCAGCAATTTGTTCCTTTAAACTAACATATTCTATCCTCACTTGCTTGTCTTCCACCAATTCTCTTACATAGTGATACTTAATTGCAATGTGCTTTATTTTGGCATGCATCATAGGATTCTTTGATATGTTGATGGCACTTGTGTTATCACAATAGAGTATCATAGGTTCAGTTACCTCTTCTTTGATACCTTTCATCAAATGTTTGATCCATACAATATTGGTGTAGTTGATAGCTGTAGCTAAATACTCAACTTTTGTTGTGGACTGTGAGGTACAACTTTAATTTTTGCTAGTCCAAGTGACTAGTCTTTTACATAAAAAAATTTCTCCTCCACTGGTGCTTTTTCTATTATCAATATTACCTCCCCAATCTGCATTAGTGAAGGCTTTCAATTCAAACTTTTCAATCCTCTTGTAGTATGATCCAAAGTCATTAGCTCCTTTTGGGTACCTCAATATTCTTTTTACTACCATAAGATGATTTTCTCTTGGGTTTGTAGAAAATCTTTCCACTATTCTAATAACTAACACAATGTCTTGTCTATAATGCACAACATACTATGAATTTCCAATCATTGATCTGTACATTGTCTAATTTACCTCATCTGACTCATCATTTTTTGATAACTTATGTCCTGTTACCATTGGTGTACTAACTGGTTTTGAATCTTCTAAGCCAAATTTCTTGAGTATATACTTGATATATTTTGATTGGGTAACAAATATGCCATGTTTCAATTGATGTACTTGCAATGCAATAGAGAATTTGATTTCTCCAAACATTGACATCTCCAACTCATGTTTCATTTGGTCAGCAAAATTTTTGCATAGGGCATCTTTTCCTCCAAATATTATATCATCAACAAAAAATTTAGATATTGAAATTTCTTTACCTTTTTTTTCCTTGATATATAGGTTGTTATTGTCATATATTCTTTCAAATCCTATCTTCACTAGATATTTGTACAATCTCTCATACCATGCTCTAGGTGCTTGTTTCAAACCATAGAGTGTTTTATGAAGTTTGCAAACCATATCTTTGTTTTTGTCATCAACAAATCCCTTTGGTTGTTCTATGTATACTTCCTCTTCTTGTATACCATTCAAAAAAGAAAACTTTACATCCATTTGGTAGACTTTAAAACCTTTGTAGGTAGCATATGAAAGTACTATTCTTACTCATTCCATTCTTGCAACAGGGGAAAATGTTTCCCCATAGTCAAGTCCTTCTTCTTGTGCATAACCTTTGCAGACTAGTCTTGCCTTATTTCTTGTGATCTAACCATTCTCATATAGCTTGTTCCTAAATACCCATTTGGTACCAATCACATTCTTATTAGATGGTCTAGGAACTAAAGTCCAAGTTTTTTTCTTCTCTATCTAATCTATCTCTTCTTCCATAGCTTTATGCCAATTATCATCTTGTAGTGCACCTTTTATTGTTTTGGGTTCAATCTTGCTCAGCATACATGATTCATTTCTTAGTCTATTCCTTGTCATTGGTCTAGCTTCTTTGTCACCAATGATTTTTTTTGCAGCATGGTGTCTTTTCACATACTTGGATAACCTTGGTTCTTTCCTCAATTCCAAGTTTGGTCTTTTAGCTTCAGAGTCACTATGCACATCTCTTTCTAGCATTCCATCATCTCTTTCATGTGTACTAATTTTACAATTAGAATGTGCATTATCTTCATTCTACAACTCAACTTCTAAATGCATCTCGGCATTCACAAGTTGTGACTCAACTAATGTTAAACTTGTTATTGATTCCCAACTTGATTGGAAGCTTCTTCTTCATTAAGAATTCCTTCATAAAAGTATACAAAGGATATGTACTCTTCTAGTTTCTTTGTTTCATCAACTTGAACATTTGCATGCTCATCAAAATTTACATTTGCACTCTCCACAATCTTGTTAGTGTTAGTATTCAAACACTTATATGATTTTCTTTTGGTGGAGTATCCAAAGAATATCCCTTCATCAATCTTTGCATCAAACTTGTCATTTCTAGAATCTTTAAGAATATAGCATTTACAACCAAATACTTTGAAATGTTTTACATTGGGTGAGTGACCATACTATAATTCAAAAGGTGTTGCATTTGTACATTTCTTGACTTGTACTCAATTCAGGGTGTAGATAGTTGTACTAACAGCTTCTCTCCAGTACTTTAGAGAAACATTTTTCTACATCATTAATGTTCTAGCACAGTCTATCACTGATCTATTCTTCCTTTCTATAATGTCATTATGTGGTGGAGTTATAGATGCTAATGTTTGTCTCTTGATTCCTTTGTCATTACCAAGTATTTCAAATTATTTTGATGTGAATTCTACTCCTCTGTCTAATCTTAGGCACTTTAGAATTTTTCCTATTTCCTTCTCAACCTTGGCCAAATACCACTTAAACATTTGAAATGCATCAGATTTTTGCTTTAATAACATGATAGCCATCATCCTAGAGTAGTCATCAACAAACAACATTATATATCTTCCTCCTTTGTAGCTTTTCACTTCTATTAGGCCACATAAATCAGTATGCACTAACTCTAGTACTTCTTTGGAAGTGTATGTTTTGATTTTGAAACTTGACTTGGTCATCTTCCCTAGTCAACATTGTTTGCACATTGTATTTTTAGGCTTCTTTAGTTTAGGCAAACCTCTAACTTTCTTCATTTTGTTGATGCTAATTAGATTATCAAAGTTGACATGACATAGCCTTTTATGCCATAGCCACACATCATCAAATTTTACAATAAGATAGGTTGCATCTTCCATATCCAAGTAAAATAAATTACTCCTAGTATGTTCTCCTTTTCCTATCAAATTTCCATTAAAATCATAGATTTTGACAGTTTTGTTTCCAAATTCTACTTTGCATCCTACATTGCCTACCTATGACACACTCAGCAGATTGTAATTCAATCCTTCAACATAGCATGCATTATCACATGGAATTTTCTCTCTAAGTTTAATAGAACATTTTCCATTGATTAGACATGGAGCATCATTTCCAAATCTAACACTATTTCCATCATACTAAGTAAAGGTAACAAACTTACTTTTGTCTCCTATCATGTGATGTGAGCATCCACTATCTATGATCCATTTGTTATTCTTATTCACATAGGTTACCTGTGTTGTTGCTTCATCTTAATCTAACTCATCCTTCATGGCTACATAGACTACGTCATCATCATTTTCATTAGAGTCATCTTCTTCAATAATGTAGCACTTTTTTCCCTTGTCTTTATAATCTCTACTATCATCTTCTTTTTTGTTATTGTTCTTTTTTCCTTCTTTGTAGTTCTTTTTCTATGTGCATCTTGTAGTAATATGTCCTACTTCATTGCAATTAAAACATATGAAGGGAAACTTACCTTTGAATTTACTTTTTCCTCTGTGAAATCTTCTAGCTAGCAATGCTTCCAATTGTTCCACATATTCTTTATGTTTTTGTTGTCATTGGATGCATACTTTACCTTTTTCTTCTTCTTCTTTAGTTTCACCTCCTTAGTATCTTTTATTGATAGCTTGGCCTTGAAATAAAATTCAAGATTGTCAGGTATGTAGTTATCAAAGTTGGACAACTCAAATGCAATGAGTCTTTCAACTATACCTTCAAGAGTTAGTTGGTTCCCTGGTACACATCTTAATTCTTGTATGGCTAAAACTCTAATAGCATAGATGGGGAGCAAGGTTCTTAAGAATTTTCTATTAACAATTCCATCATCTAAATGACCACCCAAAATTCTTATTGCACTTACTACTTCTTTCATTCTAGAGGCATGTTGAGCAACATTCTCACCTTCCTCCATTTTCATGTCATTAAAATTTCCTCTGAGGCTTTCTCTTTTTTCTCTTTGAACATTTTGATATCCTCCAAAAATATTAGTCAAGGCTTTCCACATTTTGAATGCAGAGTCACATCCCTTGATGTCATCAAATTTAGCAAAGTTGAGGGCAGAGGCTATCTCTAGCATTTCTTGATTGTGCTCCTTTTTCGGCATATCTTCTGCAGTGGGAATAGTTGGATCAACATGTTCCAATTTAATTGAGGTTTTTGCATAGTCACTTATTGATCCAAGGTGTAGCTTCATTAACATTTGACATGCAATGAAGTTAACTTTGTTAAGCTTGGGAACTTCTCTCTTGGACATCTTGATCTTCTTGCTTCTAGTACCTTCAAACCAAATTGTCAGATGGCTCTAATACGAATTGTTAGAAATACTTTAGAATAAATGAGAGGGGGGTGAATCAATTATTGAAGGTCCAAATGTCCTAATAAAACATTTTGACTAAATATAGTCAGCCCATTTAACTAATCATGCATCCAAGCTTTAACTTTTCTACTTAGCAAGTTATTATAAAATCAACATGCAAGAATAACACATGAAGAGTCAGCACATAACACAATGATTTACATGGAAACCCAATTTGGGAAAAACCTACCAGTAACATGCTACTCAATTCTCACTATTTTGAAATGATGCCCTATGAAATGCCTACCCTCTTAAAGGCTTTACAACACACTATTAAATGTGACCTGGTTAAAGGATTTAACCACCTTGTTAGAAGTGGGTCAGGTTAGAGGACTTTAGAACACTCACTTGGAATGCCACCCTATTAAAGGATTTACAAATAGCTATTAAACCAACCTAAGTCCATAGGATTTTACCCTAAAAAAAATAGTTTTTATAGAGTAACAATAAGGGCTTTCAATCTGATACAACTCACAACTTAACTTGCTGATTTTAGATCTTAGTTTAGCTCTCAAATTTTGCCTAGATTTCAGTCTTTGCAGCTCTAACAACTTGTCCTCCTTTCAAGCTTTGTCTCCTTGAGTCTCCATGCTTGATATACTAGTGTAATCTCGTCTGTGCTCACCTATTGAAGGAGAGTCTTTGTACTTTGTTCTTCCACTCTCTCGATGCCTTCACCTTGACATCCTATCAACCACTTCAACAACTTGGCAATTCAGCAACTCTAGCTTCTTGACCTATAACTCCTTAAATAGAAGTCTGGAATACTTTTATTTTTTGAATCTTCCCACTCTTTCTTTTAGGTTGAATGGATTAGGTAATATTCAATGAATCTACCCCATATCTTATTTCTTCTAGAAACATCATGATGAATCCTCTTGTATTCACCCAGAAATGGTTTGCCTAAAATTCTATGCCACTAGCTCATCATCCTTATCCTTGATCTGGTTCACAAAATTCAAGGTAACAAACTTTGTCAGCTTAGATCTAGAAAATCTTTCACTTTTCAAATAATGCGATAGCTCGACACTATTAAAATTCTGATGCTCAACACATATTGTGTTACTCGGCACCTACTATGTTTTACTGATGCTTGGCACCTACTATGGATTAACTCAGCATCAACTAAGTTTTTATTGATACTTGGTACCTATTACTTGCTTAGCACTTGAAGTTGGTCAGCTCCATCTATTTCACTCTGCACACACTAGATTATGCATTTTCTCGGCACTTACTAATAATTTGCTCAGCATGTACTAGCTTGCTCGGCACTCACTAATGAACTTAGTCAAGCTTTGCAGTTAGCTTTGTTACAACTTATTCTTCTAGATTTTCTAAGTGTAGTCAACCTCTATATCTTCAAGTATATTATCAATACATTATTCTACCATTGTCTTAACTAATCATTGTACTTTATTACAAAACCATAACTCAACCTTTCCTTTAGGTGCTTTTGTTACATCTTATTGATTAAATCCTCTTCATCAATCAACTAAGTGATAGTACTTGGATCTTATAAGCAATTGTCACTCCAACAAATAGCAGGTTTGACATCAATGATAAAATAATGATTTAAAACATTCTTTATCAACAATATTCCTCTTTGCAAACAATCTCTCTTCTTTAATAGTGATCTTTTCAATCAAATTCTAACAGTGATTATCCAAATTATGAGGGCATAAAATTAAAATGAAAGGATATGGAAGATGAAAGAGGGTTTTCATCTCTATATGGTGATTTTTTTTATAGATGATATAAGTGCATACCTAGAGGTTGAGGTACATTGGGTGATGAGGTAATACATAAGTTATATATCTCATTATGCTTAGGAGTGTAAAAAGATGATCACAAAGACCTAGAGAAATCAGTGTTAAATAGAGCGGTAGACATACTTGATTACTTTCATGGAGAATGGGTAAGATTTGCTTCAAGTTGAATCCATGATCAATACATGTGGCTATAAAAGCCCTATAAGATCACAAATAATTTATTACATAAGTTAATTAGATTAAATGTGAATAGAATTCATTTATCCATGAATATTGTACTGGCAAAATAAGTGGCTTCTATCAAAAAAGGGAAGCCATGGTAATAGGGTCCAAATTATGCCTCTCTGGTCAGGAATATCAAATCCCTAGCAATGTAGCTTATGAAGTATTGCAATCCATTCACAACAAGACAAAAATTAACTTATGTAGATGACTACATAGGAAAATGATAGAAAATTTTGGAAAAATTATGAACGACTATAAAATTCAAACCCTAAGATTTGGCTCAATACTAGTTTATATATTTTTCTATCTTAGAGGATAGTTCTCAGGGTCCTCACTCTACAAGTGGAGAAAATACCAACGTAGAACCATATAGATAGATGAGATCTACAATAAATTGGAAGGCAAAGGCAATGCCATGTTGTGCAATTATCTCAAAGACTTCAAGAAGGGCATGCATCAATGAGAAAGAATTTCCACAATTGTTGTGGAAAGTTATAAGAGTCACATGTGTTTTCTTCCAAACACAAATAAGCACAGCATTTGTATAGTTCAACCAAGAATTGATTGGTTGACAACTTTCAGATATGAGGTTAGAGAAGAAGAATAAAATACATAGATATAAGTGAAGTCATTATCACCAAGTTTTGGTACCTATAAAAGAGTAAGGAATAGACTTCTCATAGAGAAGAATAAAGTTGACGATTGGACCCCATATAGGGTAATAAGAAGCCATGTAATGCCCTACCAGGGAACCTAATAGGAAAATCTAAATCTACTAAGTTGGGTAAGTTTTTTTTAAAAGCAAATTCCAATAGGTCCCCTAATGATATAATCATTAAATTAATTTCCTTTAAGCATCTTATTTGGTTAATCTAAAACATGAACTATCTTTAAGATGTACTATTAACAATACATTAACCATAACATGATACACATTTATGCAAAGATAATATATACAAATAAAGCATGAGTTTCATTAAATAATTGAAACATAACATTATCCCATTCTTTAAGGAATATTCACAATGAATATACCATAAATGAATTTACAATAAAGAGAGATAACATCCCTACCCCTTGCATATCATAGATCTCAATATAATTTTTCATTTCTATTTACCCATTCCTTATACATTTATTTTCTTCAAATACATCCATAATTTTCCTTTACAATATACATCATTTGATATTACATCAAGTACAAAATAATCAAGAATATCTTTGAAAATATCATCAAAAATATTATCCAAGCATCTTCATGAAAGAACTCAATTGTAAAGCCACTAAAAAGATTCAAGTTTTGCCACCCAACCATGTGGACCCTAAGGAACCACCCCCTGAGCTAGGAGAAAAACTCATGATCCAAATAAGGCCTGAGCTACTAGGGTTCATATTCCAAAGAAAGCAAAAAAAATTGAACAAGAGTAAAATCTAAGGATCACAAAGGACCACCAAGGAGAAGGTTTGAGTAAAGGGGTTATGACCTCATCTAGGTCAGTGTCATCGTACCTTCCTAAGGTGTTAGAATCAACCACACATGCTTAAATTCATCCTTCCATAGAGAACACATTTTTCATGAATACCCCAATGAGGATAGGCACAACCAAGTAATGTTGGGATCAACCACATAGGTTAGGGATGTATAAGTTACATAGGGTGTCCCTTCCTTAAGTACTCTAGAATTACTACCACAATTATCTTTCTTAATGTGTGAAAACTTAACCAAAACCCAAGTTCATTTTATTCTATAATCACTTGTTAACTAACCCACAGCTTGATTAATCATGCTCAAGGTTCTAACCTCCAAATATAGGATCACTCGTCACCACTTCTCGACCCTAGCACCTAATATGTGTTCTTATGCAATTTTCTAGAATGTGACCATATTCTCCACAATAATGAGAAATATACCATGTGTTTTAATCGAGTTACCTTTCTTAGGTGCATTTTCTTGTCTTTTGGGTGTCTAGAAAATTTTTTCCTATGATCTACATTCTTTTGCTCTATGTACATACATTTGAAAATTATAAAAATATCCCTCAATTCTAGGTGTAGTAGGTGTATCACTAAACCTTGTTCTACATGCATATGCTTGATGACCTTATTGTTGGAAATATGAGAGGAGTAGCTAAGAGTGGAGGGGTGAATCAGTTACTACAAAAATAAATTCAAGATCCCTTAGATGTTAGTACAAAATTTTTTTGTAAAAACTTAATTTTGTTGATGCTCAGTAAACAAAGAAATCTTGTAACTTAGTAAATACTGAAAAATGCTTGGCAAACATTTATCATGAAAATATTAAGATGTTATAAGTGATTACTATTACTTTAACTTTATTGCAAACTCATAAAGAAAAATAACATTAACACATTTGACACCAAGATATAACATGGAAACCCAATTTGGGAAAATCACCAATTGCAACTAGTTACTTATTGTCACTCTTTTGAAGGGAGCCCTGCTAGGAGTCAACCCTATTAAAGGTTACAAAACACACTATTAGGTGTGACCCTGTTAGAGGATTTAATCACCCTGTTAGGAGTGGCCTTGTTAGAGGTATTTACACAATTCAATAGAACTGCCACCTTTTTAGAGGATTTGAAAATAATTGTTATGTTAACTATGTTAAGAGATTTAGATCACTACTACAATGGTTAGAGAGTAACAATGAGATGACTTGATTTCAGATGCAACTAATTTTTTGATTACAGATCTTGGTTTTGGCTTGTATACTTGATCCTTCTTGATCAAATATATCTTTTTAGCTCCACAAGAATATTTTTCTTATCCTTCTAATTCACTTCTGCTTAGCATCATCAAATCTTCCACACATACACTTCTAATCTTATATCTTTCATATTGTTAAGTTGGCTAGAATACAACTTTAGAATAATTAATATTCATCTCGTTAGTCAAATAGAACTAATAGATAAATCAATTAAACTCAATATGTAAAAACAGGTGTTAGCCAACCTTGCTTGGTAGACACTAACTCAAAAATGATTTTCATGTGTTAACCAGGTGAACTCAATCAAAACTGCATATTCACAATGTTCCTTTGGTAATTGAGTGAGCTCTATTAGCACTGGTTCCATCCAAAATTTCCTTCATTAATCGAGTGAGCTCGATTATTACTCATCTTCTAAAAACTTTCCTTTGGCACCCAAGTGAACTTGGTAGAAACTACCTTCTTTATTTGGCAAACTTTAGAATGCTCGGTAGACACAAAAGAACTATCTTCAATGCTTGAGTGAGCTCAGAATGCACTGACTAATAATGATACGACATTTTATGCAACATAAAAGACAATACACAATTAATCAATTGTTTCAACAATCTCCCTCTTTGGCATTGATGGAAAATGTCATAACACAATTAAATTTTTAAGTAAGAATAAAGTAAGGAACATATCCTTAGTTTCATTATAATTCTCATCCATGAGAACTCCCTCTATCAGTGTGAACTCTATCTCCAGTTTCTTCCTTTGTTAGAAAGATTTTGTCTAATAGAACTTCTACCAAGTGTATTCTCCCTCATTGACAAAAAACTTCTCTTTCTTTTCAACAAAAATTTCTATGAGATATGATAGTAAACTTTTCCCTCTTTGACAACAGATGCCAAATACAATACTAAGTTAATGTCAATGTACCTTAAGTATTGATTCATTTTCAATATGCCCTTGCAAATTTTATATTAACTGATTGATCTTCAATATGCTTTGGTTGATGTGTTACTAAACTTCATTTATTGATCTTCAAATAGGGGAATGATCCCTAGCTTACCTCTTAGATATAGAAATGCATCCTTACATAATGGCTCGGTGAATATGTCTACAATTTTTTCTTTTGTATTTATATATTCTAATCTAACTTCTTCATCTTGTAATTTCTCTCAAGAAATGATATTTTATAGAAATGTTCTCTTTTTTGGTATGCATCACTAGATTCTTTGATATATTGATTGCACTGGTGTTATCATAGTATATGACTATTGGATCCTTGATCTCTATCTTCATACTTGTCATTAGTTGTTTGAACCAAAAACTATTAGAAAAGTTGACTTTTTCTAACACATATTCTATTGTGGATTGAGAAATATAATTTTTTTCTTGCATGTCCAAGATACTATTCTTTTATGAAGAAAGAATGCTCCACCACTAACGTTTTTTCTATCATCAATAATTCCTGCCCAGTCAGCATCTATAAATATTTTTAAGTCAAATTGCCTCCTATTTTGTACCATAAACTATATTCTTTAGTACCTTTCAAATATCTCATGATTCTTTTAACTGTCATGTGATTTTCTTTGGGATTGGTTGAGAATCTTGCCACGATACTAGCTACTAGTGCAATATCAAGCCTTGTGTGTACTACATACTACAATTTTCCAATCATTGATATGTAAGTGGACTGATCTACTTCTTTTGGATCATAATTTTTGGAAAGCTTATTTTTAGTGGACATAGGAGTTCCAACTGGTCTTGAATCCTCCATTCCAAATTTCTATAGAATTTCTTGGATATACTTAGATTGAGTAATGTAGATACTATCTTTCTTCTGTTGAATCTGCAATCTAACAAAGAATTTTATGTCACCAAATAAAGAAATTTCAAATTCTTTACTCATTTCTTCTAAGAATTCTTTTCATAAGTCATTATTCCTTATTAATAAAGTATCATTAACAAATATTTCTACCAATACAATCTTCTTGTTTGGCCCTTCTTTGATATATAGGATACTCTTATCATTGTTCTTTGAAAACCAATCTGTATCAATTAGTTATGAAGTCTTTCATACCAATCTTTGGGAGCTTGCTTGAGACCATATAATGCCTTGTGTAACTTGTAGACCATGTCCTTTTTGGTAGGATCTACAAGACCTTCTATTTGTTCAATGTAGACTTTCTCATCAAGAATTCTATTCAAGAATGTAGATTTTACATCTATTTGATACACTTTAAATCCTCTATGAGCTGCATATTCTAGTTAAGTTTTAACACCTTATAATCTTGCAATAGGAGAAAAAATTTCACCATAATCAATACCTTCTTCTTGAGAATAGCCTTTACATACCAACCTTGATTTATTTTTGGAAACTTTTTCCTCTTCATTCATCTCATTTATGAACACACACTTTGTGCCAATTACACTTTTATCCTTAGGTCTAGGAACAAGATTCTAAGTTTTGTTCTTCTCCATCTATTATATTTCTTCATTCATTGCTTCAATCCAACTTTCATTATTCAAAGCATCCTTAACATTTTTAGGTTCAAATTCAGCAAGTAAACATGTACCTTTAAATTTTCTTCTTGTCATTGTTCCATCTAATTTCTCTTCGATGATCTGATTAGGTGCATGAAGCTTTCTAACATATCTTGGTAACATGGGTTCTTTGGATTTGAAATGAATTTTATTAATTTCATCATGAACTTTATTATCAAGCTTGGGTCCCACTATTTGTGACTTAGGTCTATTAGACTTGGTTTTCTCTACCTCGGTAGCCTCTGATTGTGACATGGGTCCTTTAGGTGGTGACTCGGGTTGCACTATCTACAACTTGGTAGCTATTGGAGATTTTTGGTACTTGAGAGGTGAATCCTCCTTTCTCTTAGATATATTTATTAGGGTATCATGTTCATAGTAAACAAAAAATTTGTAATTCACAAGCTCTTTGTTGCTTTCTTCTTCACTCTTTTCTGCAAACTCATCAATTCTCACATGTGCACTTTCTATGATTTTATGAGTAGAAAAATTCAAAAAATTGTATGCTTTACTTCTATAGGAATATCCTAGAAATATTCCTTTATCACCTTTGACATCAAATTTTACTTTTCTAGATTCTTTCAAGATATAACATTTTCCACCAAATACTTTCAAGTAGCTTACATTAGGTTTGTTTCCATACTATAGTTCATAGGGAGTTTGATTTGAGTTTTTCTTCATCTATACTCTATTTAGGATATGAACTAAAATTTTGATAGCTTCCTTCTAGTATTTGATTGCAACACTCTTTTCTATCATCAATGTTCTTGCACAATCTATGATGGATCTATCCCTTCTTTCAGCTATACCATTCTATTGAGGTGTACCAGGGGCTAATACTTGTCTTTTAATTCCTTTTTCAATGAAGAATTTATTAAATTCATTGGAGATAAATTTACTACCTCTATCTAATCTCAAAAATTTCAATCTCTTTCCAATTTCTTTTGAACTACTCTTGCCAAGTACCACTTGAAATTTTGAAAAGCTTCTAATTTTTCTTTCAGATACATTATAGTCATCATTCTAGAATAATCATCAACAAAAAAAATGAAAAACTTTGCTACACTATAATTCTTTATTCCAATAGGTCCACATAAGTGTGTATGCACAAGCTCTACTACTACTTTAGAATGATAGTTTTTTCTTTTGAAACTAGTCTTTCCCATTTTACTAATTTGGAAATTTTTGCATAGACCCATATCAGGTTTCTTCAAACTAGGAATACCTCTTACTCTTTTATGTTCTTTTCTCTTAACTAGATTATCAAACTTTACATGACATATTCTTTTGTGCCACATATATCTTTCTTCTACTTGAGCAATAAAACATGAACTTTCATTGAGATCAAGACAGAATATATTACCTTTTGTTTGTTTACTAGATCCGACTAGATTTCCTTTTCCATCTAGTAGTTTGGCTTTTCCATCCATGAATTCTACCTTGAATCTAATGTTATTCAACTATATCACACTTAGTAGATTATTCTTTAGTCCTTCAACCCAATAAGCATTATTACATACAAGTTCATTAGTCAAAGAGACACATCCTCTTCCTTTTATGTTACAAGATTCATTGTTTCCAAATCTCACACTACCACCATAATATTTTATCTATTCAATTTTTTTTTTACCTATAGTCATATGATGTAAACAACCACTGTCAATAATTCATGTATCAGTTTTTCTAACATGAGAGATAAGTATCATCTTGTCTCCTTCATCATCAAATTCATCTTTTAAAGCAATACATACCATTTCATCTTCATTATTATCAGAATCTTTAGCCATAAAACAAGATTTCTTACCTTTTTCCTTGTACCTCTTGAATTCCTTCTTGCCTCTATAGTTGTTTCTTTTCTTCTCATACTTGTTTTCTCTATTTGGACAACTAGCAGCAATGTGACCAACTTCTTCACAAGAAAAGAAGATTAGAGGAATCTTGCCTTTGTAATTTCCTTTGCCTTTGGAGTATTTCTTTGCAAGTGTGGCTTCAAAAACTTCAAGATCACTATCAAAAATTTCCTTTGTTTCTTCTTCACTTCTTGATTGATTGTTTTTTTATTTCTTAATATTTTTCTTGAGTCAAAGTTTGGCTTCAAATGCAAACTCAATACATTTGAAACTAGGAACATAGTTATCATAGTTATCTAACTCAAAAGTTGTCAGTCCTCCAACTAGAGCATCCAAAGTTATATTTTTATTTGGATATTCACATATCATTTCTTGAATAGCAGACACTCTAATTTCATAAATGGGAAGAAGGGTTCTGAGTACCTTGCTTACAAATATTTTGTCATCAATGTCTCCTCTAGATGCTTTGATTGCTCTCACACATGCTTTGATTCTTTCTACATGTTTTGTAATATTTTCATCTTCTCTCATTTTCATCTGATCAAATTGACCTCTAAAACTTTCTACTTTAGCTATTCTTACATTGTCATCTCCTCCATAAATGTCTTTCAGTCTAGTCCACATTATATGAGCTATTTTGCAATCTTTAACTTCATCAAATTCAGCATAACTAAGAGCAGATGCATTATCAGTCATAATGATGTTATGATTTTTCTTTTCAACAATGTCTTCAATTGATAATATTCCAATAAGAGTCTTGTATTTAGCATCAAGATATTTACATCTTGAATCATTGATAGTTACCAAATGTAATATCATAAGTTCTTGCCATGCTGCAAAATTATCTCTGTTCAACTTTGGAATCTCTTTTTTGTAAGACATCATCATCTTTAGCTTAGGTCCTTGAAACCCTCTCTACAAGCACCAAAAGCTCTAATAACGATTGTTGGAAATATGAGATGTGTAACTAAGAGAGGAGAGGTGAATCAGTTACTACAAAAATAAATCCTAGATCCTTTAGATGTTAGTACAAAACAATTCTATGAAAACTGAATTCTATTGATGTTTGATAAACAAAGAAATGTTGTAACTCGATAAATACTAAAAATTCTTGGAAAACATTTATCATGAAAATCTTTAGATGTTATCTATGATTACTATTACTTTAACTTTGTTGCAAATTCATGAATAAAAATAGCATTAACACATTTGACACCAAGATTTAACACGGAAACCCAATTTGGGAAAAACCACCAATTACAACTAGTTACTGATTTTTTGTAAGGTCCCTCCTCACATGTACTTATTAAATATGATTTTTTTTGTTAAATCTATTGTAGGAGATTTGAATGGATATGAAGAAATGTTTTATGTTGTGAATGTCCTAATGAAATTAAGAGTAGTTGATACATCCATGTTTTAATACTCAATGATTCAAGAACTACTACATCATCTCGACTATTTAAAACATTAAAATTTCACTAACGAAGATGTGAGGCAATTTGACTTGATGATGGGGATATTGATTTCAGTACCATGATGATTAGGTTATATTTTTTTAGATGGTTCAGTATGCCCTATTGGTGATGTTATGATGTTTAGGTATATGCATGCCTAATGATGATTATTCTAGTATTTTAATCTAAATTAATGAATAAGTTATGATATATTGATTATGTGATTTCTGATGATCAAACATGAGTAGAAATGAATTAAATAATTAATTATATGAAAGATTCATATTTTGATTTATGTAACTATCCAGATAAGTTTTGAATATATGTATGTGATTTTCTTGAGCTACTGACGTGTGCAATAAGTGTGCAAGATATTTTAGCTAGAAAATCTAATGGAGAAACAAAACTGAACCTGATGTACTATTTGTGAGAATTAGGGTTGAGTCTAAAAAAAGACGCAAACCCTATTGTTCATATTTTATTTGTATCATGATTTGAATGAATGTATCATTTTATAAGAATTAAGTGTTAATATTTTGTAACAATGATTTTTCATTATCACTTGACACTCGTAAATTGTATATGCATTTCAACGTGATAGTTAGGGTTAATTGAGTAACCTAAAGATCTAAGTTGGACTAGGTTAGTGATCTTTTTGCCAATTAGTTGGTAATTGATGTTAATTACCCTAATCAAGATTAGTGAGTAATCTGCATTTTTGAAAGTTGTTAGAAGTCCTAACATTTTTTAGCTTTTGATAGGTCCCTAATTAATCCTAAAGGCCAAAAATTATGAAATCTAAGTACCTAAGGGATATGGGTATGAGTTGGGAGCATTTTCCACCCCACTAGCCCCTTTTATTGACTTTTATGGTCACTCAAAAACTCCATTTTTACGTTATTGCGAAAATTGACTATTTCCATCATGAGTTCGATAACTTTAAACTCCACCTTGAGATTAGCCTATGTCTAGTTGAGTTAGAAGACTCTAGAGCTTTTAAACAAGTGGGGGAGTTATCACTTTTTGGGGTGGTTGAGTTTAGGATCTAATTTAGAGGAAAATTTGAGAGGGTTTGAGTATTCACTCAACCTCTAGTTTTAGAGTAGAATTCAAGATTGAAGGAGAAGGAGAAGGAACAGAATCCTCATCTCAAATTTGTTCATTTTTCATAACCTAATTTCTAAGATAGGAATCCCTTAGCTCATGTTGTTCATGTTTTGTTCATGCTTAAATTATTATATTTGCATTTGTATGTTTGTGTGTGTGTTGAGTATGTTGGTAGGGATTGAAATAGGTTTTCTTAAATGTTTTTCCTTTGTGTTTTTCTTTGAATTTTGAAGTGTTTTTTTTTAATGGGTGTATTGGCATTACTCACCCTCGAATAGAGTAGAAATGGCCATGTATGGAAAAAAGTCTTTAGTTGGACTCCGACAATGTAGAGTCTCTTCTCAGGATGAGAAGAGGGAGAGAGGGTAGGGTATAATGGGCCCCTACTCGTCAGGACAAACTACATATGAGTTTTGGAATGTAAGAATGAAGAATGGAATTTCTTGAGTTTATAGCCTCGAAAGGGCACCTATTTTGGTTTTGTGTCTGACGTCTCCTATTGAAAAAATCCACCTTCTCCCTAGTCTAGTTCAATGTCAAGCCTATTGTGCAAACCGGGATGGGAGTGAATGTTTATTTTTGTCTTCATGTTATGTTTGGTTGTTATCTGGTCAGTTTTCATTCTCTCCATGATCATCATGGTGTACTGCTGAATTCATAATGAGTCCATTGTTAAGGGCCAAGAAGGAAATTTAGAATTGTATTAGATTTCAAATATGTTGCAATTTTTTCCCTTAGGATTGAAAGCCTGTGTAAAAACATATTGTTAACTTATTGTGGAAATGGCAACAATGTCAGGTTTTCTTACTGGTTCTTTCCTAGCAAAGCCTTTGAATCAGGTGGTCAATAAAAATAAAATGATTGAGTAATATCCTTACTTATGAGTTCTATTTGTAATTCAATTATATGCATGTTGTATTGAAAAGTAGATAAATAGTGTTATACAATTATGCAAATTTAAAATTCAAATATGTTAAAGTAAATTTAATGTTATGGTTAGGACTTCAATTTACTTTTGTGATTCTTAGGAGATAAAATAACCTTACATTATTGCTTAGAAAATTATTAAACTCAATGATAATTATCAGTGCTAGAGAAAAATAAATAAATAATATTGCACTTAATTAAATAGATATGTTTTACTTAAATTCAATTAGAAAAAAATACATCATTGTCAAAAAATAATAATAACTTTCTTTCAAAATTAACACTTAGACAAAAAATGAACTTGGCAAAAAAATTAACTCCCCTAGAGCAAATATGCTTTCTAGAGTTTGTATGGGGAAAATTAAATCATCCCCCTTTTTGGAACAAAGAATCTCAAAGATTCTTCCAATATTCTTTTTAGACTTATTAAATATTGTTTACTTAAAATAAAAAGAAAATAAAACAAAAAAAAATAAAAAATTATTTTATATATGGTAAAACAAATATCCTAAATCTCCACCAACTAAACTTTATATAACTATATTATTTTGCTCCTAAAAGCCCACCCACAAATCTTTTTTTGTAATAACTACCATGATGATGTGGGCTTAACCAATCACCCTCCTACCTTTGACATATGTACCCTATCCTCATTGATTTGACATGTAAGGCACAGTATTTATGTTTCCATCATAGTCAGAAACAATAAAAAAAAAAATTATAACAAAGCCTTACTTTTAATTTTTTTACCTCTTACCTATGCGAGTGCTCATTTTGGAAGCTTTGTTGACTCACATGGGAGGGGACAAAAACCTGCATGATGCAGGGCTTTCTGAGTGTAAGGACCATTGGGAACCGCCATGTGAGCTTATGAAAGTGTAGCCTAGGGTGGTAGGGGGAGTAGGATAGTTAGTGTGTAGGTTAGTTTTAGATTTTGTTTTGGTTAGTAAATTAGTAATTTATAAAGTGGTGTTAGTATATGTTGATTTTAGAATTTTATTTTTAAAGTGTTAGTTGAATATAGTTAGTTGTTTATATATATATATATATATTAATATTAGTAAAGTTAGTAGTAGAATTTGTTTAAGTTTGTTAGTTTTTTTTTAAGTGATTAGTATGCTTATTAATCTTTAGTACATTTTTAATGTTAGAATTTATTTTATTACTTTATAAAGTTGAATAGTTAGTTTTAATTTAAATACTATAAATTAGTATAAGTTAGTTTTATATTTTAGTAATTTAATTTATATGTTGTTTTAAAATATTCATTAATAGTATATTTTAAATTAGAATGTAGTATATTAAAGTATAGTTAGTTTGTTATATTATATTATTATTGTTAGAAATATTTTATTTAGGATAAATTGTAGATTTAAATAAAAAATTTATTAGAATAAAGTTTGAATAGAGTTATTTATTGTTAAATGTGACATTTTTAGTTAAAGAGTTCATTCTTTTCTATGTTTCAAATAATTAGAGTTATAATTATTTAAATTATTATTAGAATAATTGAATTATATTGTTGTTAATATTTGAGTAAAATAATGTTATAACATACATATTAATACTACTTTAAGGGTAGTTGTAAATTATGTTTCTTAGTGGGTTTGGTATACTTTTTTGTTGTGAGTATAATATTTCAAATGTAAATAAAAGTAATAAGGTGTTAGATTTTAAATTAATGTTAGACGAGCAAGTTTTGTTAAAGTTTTTTTAGTTAGTATTATTTTGAAGTAATTTTAATTATTATGTTTTAAAATATCAGTTATTTAGTACATTTTAGTTAGAATGTTTGTATGTTAGATTATATTTAGAAAAGTTGGTATCATTATTGGTTTAATATGTTGTCATAAATAAATCAACTATTCTATTTAATCCGTTTTAAAAATAATTTAGATTTATTATGTTAAGTGATTATATTGTTTTTAAAATCCAAAGTTAGTGTTATTTTATTTTAAAACGTGTTTAGATTAGTAAAGGTTATAAAATTAAGTTAGATTGTTAGATAAAATTTTAAGTGTGGAATATATATCTAGATAGTTGTTTAGTATTATGTGTCTAGGGTAAATTGATTTATTTATTTATTTTATTTGTAATGTATTACTTAAAGAATTAAAGTAATAATGAAAAAAACTGTTGAAATTGATGTAATATCAAATGCTCAGATTTAACGATCTATTCATACTCATTGAATATAAACTTAAATGAAAATGATAGGAAATTGTTAGGAGAACCTGCATCTGTCTAACATGGTACCTATACTTTAACTCATAAAAAAAAACATATTAAACTTAGTGGAATTAACTAAAAAAAAATTACGTTTGTTTTTGTCCTGTATTTTGGGCATGGCATTTTCACTCTTCTAAAGTGAACCCTATTAGGAGCCAACCCTGTTAAAGGTTACAAACACAATGTTAGGTGTGACCCTATTAGAGGATTTAATCATCCTATTAGGAGTGGCGTTGTTAGAGGTCTATAGACAATTCAATAGAACTTCCACCTTGTTAGAAGATTTGAAAATAGTTGTTCAGCTAACTCTATTAAGAGATTTAGATCATTGCTACAATGGTTAGAGAGTAACAATGAGATGATTTGATTTTGGATGCAATTGATTTTCTAATTATAGATCTCAATTCTGGCTTGTATACTTGATCCTTCTTGATCAAATATATCTTTTTGGCTCCACAAGGATATTTTTCTTATCCTTTTGATTCACTTCTTATTAGTATCATCAAATCTTCCACACACACACACACTTCTAATCCTCAACTTGACCCTATACTTTTATCTTTCATATTGTCAAGTTGGCTAGAATACAACTATAGAATAATTAATATTCATCTCCTCATTCGGCTAGAACCAATAAATAAATTATTTAAACTCAATATGCCAAAATAAGAAAATCCTTTGTTAGCCAACCTTTCTTAGTAGACACTAACTCAGAAATGATTTTCCTATGTTAACCAAGTGAACTGGGTCAACATTGCATACTCGCAAAGTTCCTCTGGTAACTGAGTGAGCTCAGTTAGCACTAGTTCCATCCAAAATTTCCTTCATTAACTAAGTGAGCTCAATTATCACTCATTTTCTACATACTTTCCTTTGGCTCTCAAGTAAACTCGGTAGAAATTATCTTCTAAATTTGGAAAACTCTGGAATGCTTGGTAGACACAGAAAACTGTCTTTAATGCTTGAGCGAGCTCAGCATGAACTAACTATTAATGATATGAATTTTTTTATAACATCAAAGACAATAAAAAATTAATCAATTATTTCAACACTTGTTTCTTGCAATTAAAACAATTAACAATAAGCCTAGGCTTAGGGTTTTTCTTACCAATCTTGCTTCTATAGAAGTTTTTTTTGTTTCCCTGACATCTAGGTTTTCCTTTTGGTTTTGCATTTATTTTCTCTCCTCTCTTGGATAATTCTCCTTCTTCAGTAGATGAGTGGTGCTTGATATGTACTAATCTAGAGGTGTCACTAGGTGTTCTTGGTGATCTCGTCAATTATTCAAAGTATCTTATAGCCACTAGGTTTTTTTGTCCTTTTCAAGAATTCCTCCTCAGATCTTAGCTCATTCCTCATTTGGTCACTTTTTGATCTCAGATTTACAATCTCCATGTCATTTTTGTTCAATTATTGATTTTCTTGTGGCAATTCATTCATCATGTTTAACTAACTATTTGTAAGCTTTTGCACATCAAATGACCTTTCTTCAAGTCTGGTAACCATTTTTATTTTGTCTTATTCTTCCATAACTTTCTCTTCTTCAACTTTCTTCTTCTTTTTAGTCACTTCCAATATCCTTAATGATTGGATTTCATGTTCTCTCTTCAACTCTCTGACTTCTTCATTCAAAATGTTCTTCTTCTCTAATAGATTTGCTATAGTTGCATCACTTTCACTAGAACTTATATAGTCAAACATTCCTTTGGTGCCCACTTCTTGATAAAATGTGTCATTCTACTAGATAGCCACCTCTCATTTTTTCTCTAAGGACTTCCTTAATTTCTCTCTTTTTACATCAAGTTGATGCAGTATGATCTGGATGTCAGTCATCTAATTTTCAATAGTCTCTCTCAATTTATAAGCCTCCATCTCCAAGATCTCAAACTCTCAAGTGGTTAAAATTCTTCTAAGAGAAAAAATCTTTGATACCAATGATTAGAAGTTTATTGGGAAGGTGTGACACTAAGAGGGGGGGCTGAATCAAGATCACTAAAACATTTACTTTCAAAAAAGCTTAGTTGTATTCACCACTTAATCCATATCATATCTATATCATGAACAGAAAAACTTGAAATTTAAAATGATGAAATAAATCTACTATTCATCACATCCATAAGCTTAACAATAAACACTTAACACAAAATATTTTGGTTACCCAAAAACCCTCTAAGGTTAAGGTAAAACTGGGGTGAGGATGACACCCACAAATCTTCACTACTAGAGTAACAAAGTTTGTCTATTATGGATACAAATGTGATCACTTCTGATGATCTACCCTATGAGAGGTCTACCCTATTAAGAGCTTTACAAGACTGTTAGATCTACCTTGATTAACGGATTTAAAACTTATAATGCAGTAAGCACTCTATTAAGAGATTTACCTAGGCCTATTAGGACCACTTTATTAAGAGATTTACCCTAATTCACTTGCAAAAATGTATTAGTACCTAATCCTTTTCCTTTTACTCACAATGTTGATTATAGATCTTCTCTTTCCAATCTCTGATCTAATGTCCTATCTGATATATTTTTACTATGTTGTTCATTGCATCACTCGGTTATTATACTCTATTACTTCACAACTTTTCTTGCAGCCTCCACAATATAATTACTTTACACAAGCATTAATAGTACTTCACATCCTTACAAAATAGGGTTTGGATCTGCCTTTAAATAGACATCTATAGAGTCTTCTAGAATAAAATTGACAATCTAGAAATTTCTCATTTTTCCTCTTAATTTGATTGGTTAACTTTCCTTCATAGGGATCAATGATCCACGTAAAAACACGTAGCAAACTCTAGAAAAAACTATATGATCATTAAATTTTGTTTACATGTCAGCTCAAAATGGTTTTCCTCAATGTTTGTTCCATTGTAGACATTCTTGTTCAAACAGTGTTACTTGACACATATTGTCTCTGATGCTCGATCATAACTATTCTACCTATTTACACTCGGCCCCAACTAGCTCAACTCCTTCTATGTGACTCGGCACCAACTCTTTCTATTTTATTTAGCATTCACTAAACTCAAATTGCATAGGGATACTTTGATGACCATATACTTTCTCAACTCCTATAGAGCTCAAAATATGCAAGATTATTTACAAATTTAACAAGTTACATAACTCGACGTATATAGAGTGACTCATTTACAATAATGACTGACCAAATCTACCTTCTATATGAATAATTATTTGACACTAATAGAAAAAAAAACTAAAGAGATCAAAAATATTCCCCTTTAACATTAGTGGTAAAAACACTTTTTCATGCTTACATCATTATAGTACAATTCAAAAATGATAGCACCCTCCTTATGTCTATGACTAAATCCATATAGGACTACAAAAACTTTTACATCATACTCATATATGTAATGCATATTTTACATGACTCAAATATTTTGATGTAACTTTGTCATACCTTTGACCTATGCATTCTCTAAATGTTATCATTTTTCTGTTCTTTCTTTCAAATTATCTTCAATCTCCCTTTATTTTGTCACTCATGTGTGTTGTTACCCTTGGCAGGATCAAATCAAACCATATTTATCAATGAATGGCTTGTGAGTTTGGATGATCATGGAAAGAGTATGATCCTATGTGATTTTTATTGATTCTAAGACTTGAATCTTGATCTCTAAATTTGTAACTAGGTCAATCAAGCTATCAACAGTAGAAATATTATGATTTGATTGTACTAGATCCTTTGTTGAAGCTAGCTCACATTGTATTACCTCTAAATGAGGTATTAACATGGATTGTATGAAGATATGTTTGGCCCTCATTCAGGTATCTACTATATGTATCTCAACCAGCCTCCCTTGTGCAAACAATAATCTATTGTAATGCATTGAAATTTATCCAACTGACTGAGATATAGAATTTCCTAAAGATTTCAGATGAGCTTCAATCTTCTAAATACTAGCTTGAAATTCATTACTAAATTTAGGTACATCACATAGAATATTGTATAGATCTTGGATTTTCTTTACAAGTTCTTCTAGATTTTGTAAAATTTTCAATAGTTCAATTTTCCTCAATACAATTAAATCAAATACCTTCTCAAATACTTTCTTTTCTAACCAAGCGATCACTTTTTTTATTTGTACTATATCCTCAGTGTTGATTTTTTCAACAATATAGACTAAATGAGAGATAATAGGTGTTTGTTCATCAATATGATGAATGTCAAATGCATCAATAAAGATATGTTTTATATCATGTAGTACTTGTCTCCATTATTTCTCACTTCTCATTTCTTCTTGTCTCTTCTTTCTTGCCAAGATATCTTGCAAGATGATTGTCTGCACAATGTTAGATTCTATAAATCCCAGTCTAGTAATTTTGTGACTTTTACCAAGGTAACAAATTTACCCAAAGAATTTGGATTTTTCTTCTTCTCTTTACTCTTTTTTGGTGTGTTGTTTCTCAACACATCTATGGATAGAGTGGGTTAAGGGATTTCACCATTGTGTCTATCTTAATGATCAGTGCTAAAGGTAAAAATAGTAGCACTTTGCATGATTTGTGTTGTAGGGACTTGCACATGTTGTGCATATTACAAATCTAAAGTAGTTGGGGATGTAGTGTGAGCTACCATACTCATCTTTTTCTATGATACTTAAGTTTTATTTTCTTCCTTCTCATTTTCTTTTAGCTATGTCTCATTGTTTCCCTCTAATAGAGGTCTTGAGACTTGTGGTCATTTCTAATCTATAGTAGACTAGACTACTTTTTGTTCTTTCTCTTTCTCTTTCTATTCTTCTAATACCTTATTTGATTATATCTCTTTTAGTGGCTCCTCAACATCTATTACTAATGTTTTGGTCTGTGGGGATTGTTGAAGTTGTTGTTTAATCTGTTGGATTTTTGCATTAAAATCAACAACTGGAAAAAATGTATCTCCTATTTTAGGATTATCCCTTATTTTTTGTATTACAAGAGTGTTAGGTGTAGTTGAATAAATAGGGGATAAATTACCATTTTTTCATGATCTTGGTACATGTTTCTTCTTCTTCAATGTGTACATTGTATATTGTCAAAGTATCTTCTTCACTCTCCATGAACTTTTGTTTGATAGCTTCTTCAAGTGGATTAAGGGAATTTTATACATCATGTACATTATCTAGTTTAGCATCTCCAATGCCCTTATCCTTATCATTATCACGCTTGTTGATTTCTTTTCTAGCGGTCAGTACAAAAATACTCTTTCATAATAATTAACTATATTTTAAAACATCCTCAATTTTATGTTGCAAAACCATGAATGCTCTATATTTAGGAACAAAAATATTACTATACTTCTCCAAAAAAAAGAAACAAAATTCTTTTTGGTTAACTAAGACATTATATTTTCTAATTCTCCTTCTCTAATCTACCTCTCGATCTTTATTTCATGTTGCCATTTGGTACTAGTTCTATTGTACAACTAATTAGGAATATTATTATCCATATCTATAGGTGTGGTCTTAAAATTTTCCATCATGTCTAACATGGCTTCTTCTACCTTAGTCTTATCTAATACACTCAATGTACAATACTTTATGAATTTAAAGCCAAATAAGCCTATAGAGTTCTTAACATTGTTACGTACCTCATAAATTTGACTTTGTCTTTGTATGTATAGCTACTCGATATTGACTTGGTTAATCATATTGTTCCTTCTCTGCATCTTCCACATCATCATCCTTTTGTGTAATCAATTTTCTTCTCCTCGGTTGAACCTTGGTGGTTGATAGTTTTCTCTTTTCTCCACTTATGCCACAAGAACCTTCACTTGGTTTGGTAATTCTTGTAATACCATTTCTTAATGGTGGTTTGGCACTAGCTATTGTAGTTTCCCTAGTTCTTGGTCTAATTGGTGCAAGAGGAGACATGGGCTTAGATATTACTTTCTTTACTTCCTTCTTCACCTTAGGCTCTATGATTGTGACTTTTTTTTCTTGCTTTACTACTAATGGGGAAAGACCTAAGGTTTTACCATTCTTTTTTGCACTTTCTTCCTCTTCCTCTATATCATCATCATCACTTTCTTTATCTTCTCCAAGATGTTGGGTAATCTTTAAAGGTTCTTCACCTTTAACCTATTTACCTAGTTTGTCTTCTAGGTCATTAATCATCTTCTTTCTCTTCTTATCAGATGAAGCAATCTTAATATCTATGATTATTCTTGCCTTTACTTTCTCATATTTTCCAAAGGGATCTACTTTTGCATCAATCTCCTTAGCAAGAAATGCAGTGATTGTCGCACATAGATCATCAATGTTAATCTCATAACCGAATGGTTTAATTAGCCAAGTCACGCTCGGCTTAACTACCTGAACATATGTGTAATCAATGTCAACTAAAAAACACACATTATTATAGTATTTCTCTACTAAGGATATAGGAATCCCTTTTCTTCTTCTCATTTTATATTTAAACTTATCAAAATATCCATCTAATACATTTTCAAAACTACCTCCCAGATTTGCAATATACTCACTTGTCTACCTAGTAGCAATTTTTCCTTGCTCCCACAAAACATCAACCAAATAACCTTATGTCCTTTGCATAAATACCATGCCTTTACACAAATTTCTTCTAGATTAGCTAATACTATAATAAACTTTTCCAACTTAAAGTAAACTTCTAGGATGTCGGCCCTAATTGGACAAGTAATTATTTTGCAAACAAAATAATTCCTTTCCTTTAATTCTATTGTCCTATTTCATTTCAAACATGAATATCTCTTTTTTCTATAGTCTTTACTAACTTCCAAGGTTATACATGTCACCATCAACATGTATAATATCTCCATCTAACTTCACTAGTCATAATATGATGTCAGAAACAAGTTACAAATAAAACAATACACTGTTATATACCAAATTCATACTTAGACAATTTTTTGATAACAAAAGGTAAGTATCTTTATTTCTGAAGTTCCCTATAAGCATGTACATCATGTTTTTCCATATATGAAAACAATTACATATCTTCATTAGCCAATTGTCAACACCCCACTACTCTCATGTACATGATGTGCTCTAAGAGCCACACAAAGAGAACTGTGTGAATAGTTATACTATAGAACTTATGATAGACAAGATGTCTCAAGTCATGGTACAAATGAACAAGAATGCTCAATCCCCATGCATATCATTCTCCCAAATCCTCAATCATCCAAATATATAGTACACGGCCTCCAATAATATGTCATCCTTATTCTTTGGTTACCACTAATTGTGTCATGGTGGCTATATGGATGTGACACAATAAGAGAATTACGATCCAACACTACTCTACCCACTACAAGTAGATATGGTTTTGGTTGTGTGTATTTTATCCCACTAACCATAATTTCCCCTCTTGTAACTCCTTTATTGTAAAAGGCATAGTAAGTGATATGTGTACCCCTAGAATAGGTAGGTGCAATATCTAGTGCACATTCTCTAAGGCAATATTCATCTCCTTGATAGGAACATTAAAGGAGACCATGTCTACATCCTAGCACTTGGCCAATAGCATCAACATAGGCACATGGAGGCACATATTGGGCAAGAAGAATATCCACTATAGTCATTTTGGGTGTAGCATATACACCTCCTCCTAGATTTCATTATCTACACCATCCAGGATGAAAGTAAATGCATGCACCATAGTGTTCTCTCTAAGCTATGGAATACTCTACAAGTACAAAAACTTAATGTATCAGTAATATGCTAAATTTGTTAAGTATTATAAAAAATAAGATTAGATACTAGAATAGGCTTAAGATGATAGAGGCAAAATTCACCAAATGCACGTACAAAATGAGGATAATAGTACAAATTGACATTTAATATTTGGTTCCCCCTTAATGCTAGAACAAATCTCAAATGACAATGCAAAAAACACCCTACACAACTAGATTTGTGCAATCATTAGACAAATATACTATGAAAATTTAAATATAATCTAAAAATGTTCAAAATGGACACCAAAGGGATTGTTAGTAAATATATTTTTCCTTCAAAATAAATAAAAACAATGAATTAAAATACCCAAATATAGGCACAAATGCTACCAATAGTTGGATGACCTATCATTAGATTGATAACCTTCCTCAAGGAGATGTTGGAGAAACTTTTAGGTTATTGGCTGATGTTAAGTTTTTTATTGATCATATTTATAAGAGGAGATCAAAATGTGAAGTCGAATAAGGTAAAAGAAGATTTTTGAGCTAGGTGAACTGAGCAAGAGAAGGAGAAAGAGGTGTTAATCAACCAAGTTAGAGTACAGAGTGAACGAAGATCCAAGAGAGATCAAACAAAGAAAAGAAAAAGGTATAGATATCTAAATAAGAAAAGGTAGTTTATATTTTTAATATATCACTTTATACTGTTACTATTTAACCATTGTAGCAAAAAAACATGGAAATATTGAGTGGATATAACAAGTATATGAAATCTTATATGATAACATCAATTAGTGGTGTTTGTAAGTCCTTTAAATCAGGCCACTCTTTAGATTAGAACAAGAAGTGATAAGGTCTAGATGGTTTTTTGTTGAAATCCTCTAACAATGTCACATTAAAAATGTATATGTAACCTTTAACAAGGTTGGCTCCTAGCACAACTTACTTTAGAAGAGTGAAAATTATAGGTTACCAGTCCTAGGGTATTTTTCTCTTCAAAACGTTTCCACATTAAAATCATGGTATCAAATGTGTGAATAGTATTTTCATTGCAAGTTATTTTACATATTTTTGCAGTTCAGTGCAACTCGGTAATAACTAAGTAAGTAATTATTGGAAAGCTTACTAATACTCAGTATTGAAAAGAATAGTAAGTTGAAATTTTGGATTAAAGCATTTCACAGAGTTGATTAATGTGTACACTTAGTAATTATTGTTGAATTTTATGATGTTTTCTTCACATTAAAATGCTTGAAAGGAATGTATGATAGTTGGATATAACTAATTCACCCCCCCCCCCCCCCACCCCCCCCCCCCCCCCCCCACCACCAACAAACCCATTTGGTTATCTAACAATTTTTTTAATCAAAGCTAAGTTGTTGGAGAAAGAAGTTTAAAGGAATTTGAGCCAAAAATAAAAGATAAAAGAGGTGGCAAGTTGAAAAAGGATAAATTTTCATCATGGAAAGACCAAATAAAGTTGTATCTATCTAGAATTAGAGATAATGTCAATGGAGAATGAATATACCACACTTGTTGGTCACTTGACTATGGAAAAAATAATTTAGAAAAGACATCACAATAGTCTGATGATTGAGATTGCATCTTCTATCAATGATGTTAAATTTGATGATATCAAGACCTATGAAAATGGTAAGAAAATGTGGGATGAAATGAAGCTGGTACATGAAGAAGATGATCATGTAAGAACTACCAAAGCTTACAGTGTTAGAGATAAGTACAATGACATAAGAATGATGCACAATATGTGAACCAAATAAAGGATGTCATAAGTCCAATCAAAGTTTCTAGAGGAACTATCATGGATTCTGAAATCATAAGTAAGGTTCTCAAAACTCTTCTACCTAATTATGCTGTCAAATTTTTTGCAATTTAAGAAATAAGAGCTACGCTTAGAAATTATCTGACAGTCAATAGCTTATTTGGGCAATTGATTGCATTTGAGCTAAAAATTTACAAAAATGGTATGCTTACAATGGGAAAAGAATTTAAGTCTTCACTAACCATTAGCAATTTAGTCTAAAAATAAAGATGAAATAGATGAGCTTGAAGCATTTCTTGCAAGAAGGTTCTCAAGAGGTAAAGGTAAATTGCCCTTGATTTGTTTCAAATATAATGAGGCTGGTCACTTTTCTGCTAAATGTCCTATTAGAAGTAAGTCAGATAGAAATGAAAAGAAATATTTCAAGTATAGAAAGAATAGGGATTACAAAGGCAAATACAAGAAGTCATGCTATATTATTGGGGAAAAGCATGCAGAGTCAAGTTTTGATAATGACAAAGAAGTAGTTGAAATGGTTTATGTTGCAATCAAGGAAGATACAAGTGGTGAAAGTTATGATAATGAAACTACCCTTATTTAACATGTAAGTAAGCATTACTCATGAATTATTGATAGTGGTTGTTCACATCATATGATTGGTGATCTAAGAAAGTTAGATAAATTTGAAGAAATTGATGATGGTAAAACTGTGAAGTTTGGTAGTGATGTTCCATAATCAGTGAAAGGTAGAGGATCACTAATTTTGAATGATAAAATAATATGTGATGATGCATATTAGATTCAAGGAATTAAATATAATCCTTTTAGTGTTACATAGCTAAAAACCTCAGGTCACAAGATAGAACTTGAGAAAAGAAAGGTCAAGATCTTTGATGATTAGGGAAATCTGATTGGAAGAGGAATGCAAATAAAGGTTAACTTAAATTGTACCATGATCCTATACTTGAGATATGCTTATTTTCTAGAATTAAGGATGATAAATTATGGCATAAAAGATTGTGCCATGTAAACTTTGAGAACATGGTGAAAATCAATAGACAGAAAAGAATAGGAGGCTTACCAAATCTGTTGAAACGAAAAATTTCTATGTACAAAGAATGATATCTTGGTAAGATGACAAATTATATTTTTTCTAGCAAGAAATTCCTTTAAAATAATATTTTGGAAATAGTGTATATAGATTTATGTGCTCAAATTGGTGTTGGCAATTACTATGGTGATAAATATTTTATATTATTTGTGAATGATTACTCAAGGATGTTGACTATAATTTTTATGAAGGTGAAATGACATGATTTTTATATATTCAAATGTTATAAAGATATATTTGGAAAGGAACTGGTAAATCTTTGAAATTCTTAAGATATAATAGAGGCAGTGAGTTTATGTTTTCTAAATTTACTAACTTATGTACTAAGAATTGTATTGAAAGATATTTGTATGCACTAAGGATATCACAACGAAATGGGATTTCTAAAATTAGAAATAGATCAATCATGGATTGTTCACCAAGTTTTAATTGAAGAAAGGAACAAACAAGACACCCTATAAATTATGGTGTGGTCCCACACCAAACATAAGTTAATTTGAAATCTTTGAAAGTGGGTGTTACATTCACAAAGATACAAGGAATGGTAAACTTGATATCAACAAAGATGAAGTTTTATTCCTTGGCTATTCATCTAAGAGTAAACTAGATAAGTGTTTGAATAAGGTTACTATAAAATTATTAAAAATGAATATGTGAGATTTGATAAATTTTTAGAGAAGATGTTGGAAGTCATATTATAAAATTGAGATACTGAGAGGAGGATGTGAATCGGGATCTATAAAACTTGTATCCTTCAAAACATCTTGACTGCATTAACCATATTAACTATCTCATATCTAGCTTATGCATAACATAACTTGAAATATAAAATGCTGAAATAAATCTATGTATCACATCCATGAAATGTAAACACATAACACAAAATATTTTGGTAATCCAAAACCCTCCAAGGTGAAGCTAAGACTAGGGTGGGGATAACATCCACACATCTTTTGTACAAGTGTCATCAATTTAAAATTTATGACTAAAATATTAATAGAAATTTTCTCCAATAGTTTATTTTTAAATTTTTTCTTAGACTAGGCCATTAGTTTGTCATTTTCTCCAATATCCTCAATGTTGATTTTTTCAACTATTTACACAAAGAGATAATGGGGGCCTTCTCATCAATGGTCTATATATCAAAAGCATCAACAAATATATTATTAATATTGTAAAACACTTGCCTTTGTTGTTTCTCTCTATTCATCTCTTCTTCTCTTTTCTTTCTTACAAGAATATCTTGCAAGATGACAGTTTGTTCAAAAGTTAGATTCTCTAAGCTCAATAACTTCATCCAAGGTAATAGTAGTACCTAGAGAATTGTCCTTCTTCTTTAATGTTCCCTTCCTTGGAGTGCTACTACTCAACAAATCTAGAGTTAAAATTGGTGAGGGGGTTTCACTACTTGATCTAATTTGTGTTTTAGTGCTGAGAAAAATAATAGTAACACCCAACATAAGTTTATATGAAGGGTCTCACACCTATTGTGTAGAGCCTATCAATGTTGGGATTTGAGCTTTAGCCGATACCCTCGACACTGTCCATGAATCTACATTCTCTCTTTATTTCTCCTCTTCTTTTTGTACATTCACATTGTTTCCATCATTCTAAGGTCCTAAGACTAGTGGTCCTTGACCTATATTAGATTGGTCTACACTTAAATCTTTATATTTTTCCTTTTGTTCTACCTCCTTTTCTAGTTCCTTTGCTTCCAAATTTTTCATTTGTTCATCAACAGCTTGGACTTGTGTTTCTACTTCCTTAGGATAGTCCCTTGTTTGTTGTATTGTGGAAGTAGATAGTCCCTTGTTTGTTGTATTGTAGGAGTGTCAAGTGTGGTGGCATGAATAGCAGATATATTACATTGTGGGCTTAGCACACTTGAATCTTCTTCATCACTTTGATCATCTTCAATAGTTATCATTTCTTGTTCTTTCTCCTATTCAACTCCTCCTATAGTTAGTCCAAAAATACTTTTCCACAAAGATTCATTTTTTTGTACAATAGCCTCAATATTATTTTGAAAAGTCATGAATATTCTAAATTTAGGAACAAATATATTCTTATACTTCTCCAAAAATGTTGTCTTTTTCTTATTCGTTAACTCAAGCATGATTTTGGCTAATGTGCCTTCTTTTATTTTCCTTTCAATTACAATTACATGTTTCCACTTGCCATCAAGTCTACTACACAAATTCTAAAAATCTTATGTTCCAATACTATAGGTGCTAGCTTGTTCTTAGCCATCATTTCTAACATGGCCTCCTCTACCTTAGACTTGTTAGCATCACTCAATATTTTATACTTGGTATATCTAAAATATGATAGGCCTACAAAGTTTCTAATGTTGTCACATACCTCATCAATAGTTTTAGGCTTTGTATCAATGACTCGGTGATGACTAGGTTCATCAAATTTAGTTCTCTCTTCATCTTCCTCTTCAAAAGCTCTTTTCTTTATTAACCTTCTTCTCTTTGGTTGACTCTTAATGGATGACATTTTCCTCTTGACTACACTCGCGCCACTTGAAACTTTACTCAATTTTTTAATCTTTACCACATCTTTCTTCAATGGTGGCTTGGCACTAACTGATATTGTTTCCCTAGTTCTTAGTTTTTATGGTGCAGGAGGAGAGAAGGGCTCAGATGTTATCCTCTTTTCTTCATTCCTCACCTTATGCCCAATGATTTTTATAGTTTTGACCTTCTTTGTTGGTGGTGATACAAGTGATAGGGCTTTGCCCTATTTCTCTATAGTTTCTTCCTCTTCCTCTACATCACTATCATTGTCTTTATCTTTATCCTCTCCAAGACCTTGTGTCACCATTAAGATTATTTTTCTTTGGTTTGTGTGTCTAGTTTCCCTTCTAGGTCTTCAAGAATTTTCTTTCTCTTCCTATCAATAGAAGAGATCTTGGTGTCCACAATTATTCTAGGTTTTTCTTCTTCATATTTTCCAAAGTACTCAGTCTTTGCATCAATTTCTTCATTAAGTAGTGCAGTAATGCCCACACTTACATCATCAATCTCAATTTCAGAACCAAAAGGTTTAAGTCAAACTAACCTTGGCTTAACTACTTGTACATATGTGTAATTAGTATCAACTTGAAAACACACATCATTATAATGCTTCTTGACTAAAGATGTTGGAAACCTTAATCACTTTCTCATTTTCTACATGAATTTTTTAAAATATCCATCTAGAATATTCTCAAAATTTTCTCCCAAATTTGCAATGTACTCATTAATCTACCTAGTAGAAGGTTTTCCTTGTTCCCATACAATATTTCCAACAGTAGGAAAATAACTCTAAGTATAAAATAAAATATACATGATCAATGATCCAAACATACACATTTAGTTATTTGCTTTCCTAATTAATGTCAGGTTATTTTCCAATTGCAAGTAGTGTAGCTCGTCAAGGTCATATTCATGATATTTCATCACAATTCCCATGCCTAATCAACAACCATACATGACACACTATTTAATCAACTTGACTGATAAAATTTATAAGATATCACTTTTACCGCAAATTCAATTAATGGATTAGTGATGGTTGAAATAGACATGCCATGTCCATTCTACTCAACCTTGGTATTCTCCTCAATAGATTATTTTCTTTGAAAATGTATAGTCTTCTTCTTGTCAAATGTTGGGTAACTAGTAACAACATGAATTATCTTCTTTATAATATTGACTGGTCCATCCTCTAGCCATAACTTCATATCATATTTTTTTCTCAGCACATCCTTGATCCATTCAATTTTAAAATATCTTGAATACTGAGGAACTCATTAACCATTTTCTCTCAACAATCTTGAATTCATATTTCAATACTCATTCATCACACAATTTTTGATATGCCACATGAATTTCATAATCTCCTAATTCACCAATCTTCCACATGAAACAACTCCTTTTATTGTGAATTATTATAACTTAGGTGGTATATATCAATGATAATGCAGCCATTGGATCTCATTTCATATAAATTTTAGGTATAGCACAATAATGAGGTAGAGGACAAGTGTCATTCTTCATAAATTGAGCATTTCTTACCTCTTCTTCTTTATTCTTCATCGCTGATAATGATGATGCCATTTTGCATTTAGGGTTTTGAAACTTTCATTTTTGAGCAACTTGGCACAACTGATGATCAATACTCGATCATAATTCAACAACAAATCAGCTTTCAATCGCCTTAAAATTTCTTCACAAATTCCTCAAATTACTAAATGCTCTTGAAATGTGAATGCAAAGTGTGTAAAATGCCTTCAAATTTCTGATATATACCTCCATTCATTCAACTTAAGGTTTTCATAAATGTTGTGTACCCTGTTAGGTGGAATCCATGTGTCCCAGTCATTATCAACCTTTTGAACTTAGTCTTCATTATATAGCTCAGTCAATACCATCTAACTTAGCCTATACATCAATTTGGTCATTGTGGGTACTCAATTCATATTGCAATACTCAGTCAATAAAGTGTAAATGATTTCATTGCATTATTCTTTCCATAATTTTTTTCTAATGCATCTTGTTCTATGCAAATATGAACTTAAAAAAAATTTATGTTAGGAACTGATGTAAGATAATTCATTAAATGTATAGTTCCTTACATAGCTTTCTCGATCAGCTTAAGGTGGTGCGATCACCTTCTCCATTGGATTGGGTGATCTTGACTTCATTTGTTCCACTACTTCTAGCTTCCACCTTTTTCTTCCAAGTTTGATTTATCTCCTTCTTTGTTTGTTTAGCATCTACTTTTCCTTTAAATTTGTTGTGCTCATTCTTTGGTACTAGTGCTTGGGTCATGTAGTTCTTGCTCAAATGTCAAAGCTTATGACAATTAGAAAAAACTTTCTTAAGTGCACTGCCCTGCGTTCTAGTTGTCTAGTTAGGCTTTTCCTATTGTCCGCATTCATATGCTCTATGTCCATACCTTTATAAATTATACAAATGTCCTTCAAATTTAGGTGCAGTAGGTGTATTGTTCATATTTCATCTAAACTCATTTACTTTATGTCCTTGCTTCTTGCAATAAAAATAGTTACCAATAAAATTAGGTTTAGGATTTCATTTTGACTTTACATTCCTTATCTCTCTACTCCTAGATGATTCTTCTTTTTTAGCCTATGAATGTTGCTTTAATCCAAAGGTGTTTCCAAATTACTTAGGTGATCTCATTAGTTCTGCAAAGCATCTTACTACTTCACTAGATGTGTCCATCCTTTACACAAGTTCTTCCTCAAATTTTAGACTACTACAGTTGGGCCCAAATTGTGAAGGCAAACTATCACAATTGCAATGGCCACCCATTGCCCAAGTGATAGTACCATGAATTGGATCTTGTCAAATAGGCATAGAATTTTGCTATCACAAATTGTGATAGCAAGAGCATCCATCATAGTTGTGAAAGATAAAGCTACCATAACTTAGAAGAAGGCAAGAACAAGAGTTCATCTTAATGTCATCATAATTGCGATAGTAAACTGTCACAAATACAATTCCTTAAGCTTTCAATTTGTCATCCCAATTGTGATGGTTGTGTGACAATGGTATTGTAGGAGTGGCAGCTATCTGTTAGAACCATCTATCACAATTGTGATGAGTATGTGGCAGCAATGTTGTAGGAGCAATGGTTATCCATTAGAATAATCCATTGTAATTATGATGGCATGTTGAATTATTAAAACAAGGAAAAAAAACATTGAACAAGTATTCCCATATTCCCCATGAGGACATCACAAAGAGGCTCAAAATCAGCTATGATGCTCTAGGGAAGCAAGAGAAGGATGTGTTCTTGGATGTAGCATGTTTCTTAATTGGAGAAAGAAGACGCACACTCAATGAAGAATGAGAGGCTAAGTTTTATGGAACACTTGGTTGGGGAACTCTATTAAACAATTATTTTCTTAAAGAGGACAAAGATGTTCAGATAAGAATGCATGATTACTTGAGGGACATGGGGAGGGACATTGCAAATGAATAGTCACCATACCACCTTTGGTCTCCAAAGCAAGTTATCAAGGTGAAGTAAATGCCTTCTTGTATGGATTTATTAGTCATGGCATGGTTTTTTCTTTGCTCTTGAAATATTTATACTCAACAAGTGAAATCAATGCCTTCTTTTGTGGCTTTAATAATCATGGATAGGGCACCTAGCTTCTCTAGTTATAATGAGCTCTAAAATATTTCTTAAGTTTACTTTGATTAATTCATGAAGGAATATGAGTCCAACAAATAACAATAGATTCACACAGTTATTTGTCATGTAATCATAGGTTAATTTTAAGCTTCACTTAGTTTCGAGAATAGTTTAATATTCTCTACTAATCTGGGGCAACCACATGAAGGTGGAAGCTCATTTGACCCCACCCTCTCCTAACATATAAATTCCCTATTAGCATCTAAAATCAATTCATTCATTAATAAAATTCATTAATTCCATTATTAAATTCCCCGTTAACATCATACCATTGATTTGATAAACTTTTGAATGCCACTTTGAATCGAGAATGCACATGTAGTTGTGTTCTATATGCATGGACAATAGGTAGAGTTGAAAAAACCCACCATGTCTACATTTATTTAATAGGTCCATGCAAACCTCTAACAAAAATGCAAACATGTTGGGTTTTTTCAGCTCCACCTAATGTCGTATGCATATGAATTGAGATTGCATATTGAACTATGGCACCCTTTTGCATTGCTTGAAACCAAGAGATTCACATAGTTAGTTGTCATGCAATCATAGGTTAATGTTGAGCTTCACTTGGTCTCAAGATAGTTTAATACTCTCCACTAATCAGGTCCATCCATGTGAAGATGGAAGCTCATTTAGCCTCACCCACCGAACATCAAAATTCCTTGTTAACATCTAAAATTCATTCGTTCATTAACAAAATTCATTCATTCCATTAATAAATTCCCATTACTATCATACCATTGATTTGATAAACTTGTGAATGCCTCTCTCAATTCAGAATGCACATACAATTGTGTTCTATATGCATGGACAATAGGTAGAGCTAAAAAAACTCACCACATTTACATTTATTTAATAGGTCTATGCAAATCTCTAACAAAAATGCAAACCTGTTGGGTATTTTGAGCTCCACCTAATGGAATATGCATATAAATTGAGATTTCATATTGAACTATGGCATCCTTCTGCATTGCGTGAAACCAAGAGATTCACATAGTTAGTTGGCTACAATCATAGTTTAATATTGAGCTTCACTTGGTTTTGAGAATAATTTAATATTCTCTAACAATCAGGGCCAACCACATAATGGTGAAAGCTCATTTGGCCCCAACCCACACACCCCCCCCCCCCCAACCCCAACATCTAAATTCTTCTTTAACATCTAAAATTCATTCATTCCATTAATAAATTCCCCAATAACATCATACCATTGATTTGATAAACTTGTGAATGCAACTCTAAATTGAGAATACATGTACAACTATGTTTTGTATGCATGGACAATAGGTGGAACTAAAAAACCCCACCATGTTTACATTTATTTAATAGGTCTATGAAAATCTCTAACAAAAATGCAAACATGTTGGGTTCTTTCAATTCCACCTAATGTCATATGAATACAAATTGAGATTGTATATTGAACTATGATGTCCTTCTGTGTTGCCAAAAACCAAGAGATTCACATAGTTAATTGTCATGCCATCATAGGTTAATGTTGAGCTTCACTTGTTTTTGATAATAATTTAATATTCTCTACAAATCAGTGCCAACCAGATGAAGATGGAAGCTCATTTGGCCACAACCACCCAGCCACCCCCCTCCCAACATCTAAATTCCTAGTTAACATATAAAATTAATTCATTCTATTAATTAATTCCTCGTTAAAATCATATCATTGATTTGATAAACTTGTGAATGCCACTCTAAATCAAGAATGCACATGTAGTTGCATTCTATGTGCATGAACAATAGGCAAAGCTAAAAAACCCACCATGTTTATATTTATTTAATAGGTCTATGCAAACCTATTGAGTTTTTTCAACTCCACCTGATGTCATATGCATATGAATTGAGATTTCATATTGAACTATGGCATCCTTCTACATTGCCTAAAATCAAAAGATTCAAAAATTAGTTGCCATGGTATCATAGGTTAATGATGAGCTTCACTAGGTTTGAAGAATATACTAATATTCTCTATTAATTAGAGTCAACCATGTGAAGGTGGAAGCTCATTTGACCCCCCAACATTTAAGTTCTCTATTAACATCTAAAATATTTAAGAAATGATCAATACTTATAGTACTTGGAATGTTCTCATTGCCTCCTACTACTCCTAGGGGAAGGCCGTCTCCATTTCTCATGAGAAATTCATCACAATTCTATAATGATTCTCGTACATTTAACATGGGTACATCTAGGAATGTCCTCATCATGTCCTACATAAAATGAATCCAATATTTCAAAAGCCCCCTAAGAAATAATAGTTCAAGTGAAATAAATACATGAAAAATGTGAGAGAAAGAGGAATCTACTTACCAATAGGCATTGACATTGCATCTATGGCCATGTTGTGTAATGAGTGAGTTTTGTTGTTTTTCTTTTGCGCCAAGATCTTTTTGTTTATATACATACATACATAAGTAGACACACACATGTGTGTGTATGCATATATACACATATATATACATATACATATATATGTATGTGTGTACATATACATATGTATATACATACATACAAATATAGAGATCACAAGGGCATGGCAATGAGATTCAAAGATCACAAGGGTAGGGAAACAAAATGTAGTGATCACAAGGGCACATACATATATACATACATATATACATATATACACACATATATACATATATATATATATATATATACATATAGAGAGATACATACATACTCATATACATACATGCATACATATATACATACATACATACATACATGTATATATACAAAGAGATCTTTTTTAAGGTGCTAAGTGACTTGCCTCAAAATCTTGCACACAAATAATGCAAACTAGGAAAAATGGGCAGAGTCCGCAAGAAATTTTACAAAACCATATCATAGCAGTTATTTTTAGAAAGAAACAATCCATAACCTAGTTAAATGGGTCTATTTTTTGATTAATTGAGTTGATTACAAATTCCTATAGAATTTTAATCAAATTAGAAACAATAAAATGAGCAATCAATTGTTCCCAGCTAGCAGGATCAAATACAATTGATCCAACTGCATACATATTCCATAATCTACTTATCAATAGGTGTTGCCAATGCATCTATGGTCATGCTATGTGTTGAGCGAGTTTTTTTTTCCTAGTTAAGATCTCTCTATTTATATATAAATACATACACATACATACACCTATGTATCTAGATATACACATATATATACATATACATATGTATATATATATGTATATACATGTGTATATTTGTGTGTGTATGTGTGTATGCATACATGCATATATGGAGATCACAAGGGCACACAAACAAAATGCAATGATCACAAGGGCATGACAACAAAATCTTAGATCTCCACTAATCTCCACAATCTACAAGATCTCTTTGTGTATATATGTATACACACATACATGCATAGACATACACATGTGTGTGTATGTATGTATGTAAATACATATATACATATGCATATGTATAAATATTTGTATACACATGTACATATATACATACATACATATAAATGTATTTATGTATATATAGAGAGATATTTTTTAAGGTGCTTATTACATCTTAGCACAATAGAAAAATTGATCTACCTACATAAATATTCCAAAGCCCAAATAATAAAACAATAAAACTCACTCAACTTGTGCTAACTGACTTACCTCAAAATATTGCACACAAATAATGAAAATTTAATGGGAAATGTGTGTGTGTGTGTGTGTGTGTGTGTGTGTGTGTGTGTGTGTGTAACGTATGTATGTAGGGGAAATATAATGCCCATCAACAATGAGATTAACTCTGCCCATTTTTCATAGTCTACATATATGCATACATACATATACATAAATATATATGCACATACATATCTACATAAATACATACATACATATGCATCCTTTGCATGGTTTAGAGGTAATGTCATTGTGGTAGAGGCTTCTATAAGAGAATGAGCCTCGTGATTATGGCATTTACACAAAAGTAGAACTTACTTCTTCAACTCCTTACACTCAACTCTTCACTAAAGTTATTCTTCTAGTAGTGAGAATAGATGCAATAAATTCCTAGGAGCCAAGAGACTCTAAACCTATGTTACATTTTCTAGAGACATGGGAGGAGTTACTACTGGCTAAATTACTTCATAACATTCTAGATCACATTATGTATAAGATCTTTACTCAATCATCAAAACATAATATAATTTGTATGTACATATTTCTGCATACTTAGTTTGGTATGAATAGTCTCAATTGAATAAAAGGATAATTTCTAATGTGAATTCAAGACATGAATGTTAATTTAATTTGTCACAAGTACTATGCAAGTTTGTATGTATGCATGTAAATAATTTCACATAGTGAATTGATATACATACTATATGTACATATGCATACAATCAGCATAATTAGTTATCCTTAAATATGATCAAAGATATTATATATCAACAAGAGATACATGTTTTGAAGGGAAAAAAAAACATTTACGTAGATACCTCTTCTCCCCTTGAAGAAAATCACAAAGCAAGGGCATGAAGATCACAAGGGAATGACACGATGATGAAATGCAGCGATCACAAGGGAACAACATCAAAACCCTAGATCTTCACTAATCTCCACCAACATTCAAATCTCTCCACCCTTGTTCAGAGCTCCCTAGCCTCTTTTGTGCATAACTCACCACAATCAATCAAAAAAAATGGGGAATGATTAATGTCATTTTTTATTTTATTTTTATAATCCATAATCCATAATCCACAAGATCTCTCTCTATATATATATATACATACATAGACACACAAATATATGTGTGTCTATATGTATATATTTACATATATATACATATACATATGTATATATATGTATATACATACATACATATATATGCATGCATGCATACATACATACATACATACATACATATACACATTCATATATACATGCATACATATATTAATATATACATGAAAATAACAATGCACTTTCTAAGAGTTTACAATTTTTCAACAAAATTAATGTTTTATGAGAAAATACACCTGAAGAGTTGTTAGCTCAAAAGAAAGAACATGGTGTTAAAATAGTATAGAAAGTGCTTGACATGAGAGGTCCACAAGTGAGGGTTTTCACCAATCTTGAAAACTTGAATGTTGAAATGAAAGCTATCAATGACCACCTATTCCAAAGTTACAACACAATGTGAAGTTGATTTTAATTATGGTAGAGGTAGATATTCAAAAAATTTATAATCAAAATTTAAGGCACGAGACAGAACACTAGTACAAAAATAGCAATAAGTGACTAAACAAACCTCTAAAATTTGTATATATGTGACTAAACTTAGTCACATGACTAATAGTAGTTAATATCCAGTCATTTATAACTCTACTAAATTTACTACTAAGCAATTTTAGTCATGTATTTGATCACTTAATTTGATCATTGATTTAGTAGTATAATTAGTAGTATATATAGTAGTATATTTAGTAGCTTATTAAGTAATTGATTTAGTAGTATATTTAATCATGTGGCTCGTCACATGCTTATTAGTATATTTAATCACATATTTAGTTGTATATTTGATAGCTGATTTAGTCACATATTTAGTAGTATATTTATTCGTATATTTGGTAACATATTTAGCATATTTAGTCAAATTTTTAGTGGCATATTTAGTAGCATATTTAATAGTGTATTTAGTCATAAGAGGGCACGATGGAATTGAACCATCATCCATCTACTTGTAAAGCAGGTGCTTTTCCATTGAGCTAGCACCCTTCAAAAAATGATCATATATAGTGTTTTTTTTTACACTCTCTTGGTTCTTATCTATTGAGTTTATCCCAATCATTTCTTTAGTGATTTATATCTAGTTTCTATATATAATTAGTGTAAGCTACTGTAAAAAATCAAAAGAACTCAAGAAATAGACATATCTCTTCTCACTCTTCTTGCATCAATAATCATAAAAATCACAAGGAGTTGGAATATTTTGTATGACCCATCATAGTTAATATTTATAATCCTCTCCATCTATTTGGATCAGCAACAACTAACATCATTCCAAGGATTAGAAGTGGGAAGGGAACAACTCGGGAAGTATCTGTTGAGACTAAGGAAGAGAAGTAAAACCCAATATTTACTACAGATGCTTCTTTATTCTAGTATAGAAATGGGGGATGGGAGGAATAGACTAATGAAGTACCCAAATACTCCCTTGTTGTCATGGTATGCGAAATTAAGGATTTTTTGATTCTTCCACATATCTAACCATATAAATTATTTCTTCTATGAGTAGTAATACTCAATTTGATAAGGGAAAAAATAAGGGGATTTAGAGAATGGAAAAGCTATCATGGTACTCATACCATGAGATTAACTAATTATGATGTCTATCAAAGAAATGGGGATGGATGAATATGACAAAGATCACATGCCACTCTTAATAAAACTTGGATCAGAGCTATTAATATTAATTCAAGCAAGCAGTGAATGAAAGAAACCAATGCAATTTTTTTCTAAACAAAAAATTTGTTCAAATTTGCACTACAGATAAAAAATCAAAATTGTTGCAAATTTAGGGAGCTAAATTAATACAAAGAGACTACCATGTTTAAGAGATAGGATTACCTCAAAATCCAATAGTGTTGGCCCATTGTCAAACATGATATTGGCCTTAAGAAGATTAGGTAGGTTGCTGGTAACTACAAATGCATTCTCCGCTTTCTTGTACCTAGTAGGTAAATAATTAAAAATCATTAACTAGTGCCCACACAATCACGAATCAAATTAAAATCCTAAAAAATGATAATAATAAAAAAACAAAGAACAGAGATAAATATTTTGCAAGGAAATCACCTTGTCTAGATAACATAAAGATACATCACCATTATATATGTTGTGATTACCATCAAAGACAACACTTGGAGAGCTAGTGTAAATAAGCTTCTTGACTTTGCATTGAAGGCATGCACTTACTACATTCTTTGTACCTAAATAAGAACAAATTTAATCTCTTTTGATGCTTCTATACTTTAAAAGTTGAGAAAAATAGCATGCGCATCTTTCACAGGTTAAAAATGTGGACAATAATTAATGCAATTTTTCTAACAACCAACCTTTAATTGTGACACCATAATGCAGATCAAAATTGTTGATGGATGGATTTGGGGCAACCATATGGAACACAATAGATGACACTTCAAACATGCAAGGGGAAGTAAGAAAGTAGTAAGTAATTAAACATCTTTTAACGATATAAAAGGGTACATATTTTTGCTAAGAAAAATCAAGATATGTTATCAGACATATAGTCAATGAATTATGAGGAAAAGAAGAAGGAAAAGTGATGGAACACAATATTTGTAACTCTTTTTCATTGGTAAGACTATTACAAGGCCATGAGGAAAGCTTCTTACCATGTTCCAACAAAATCAATCACTTGTTGCAATACCTAATAAGTCAGTACTACATTGGCCAATACATTCAACACGTTATGAGGATATCCAAAACAACATTTAGTAAAGAAAAATCTTTAAATTTATAAGAAAATTCAGCACACAAAGTTTATCACTCTTCTTTACAAGACCATGAAAAATTCTTCTTGCCATATTCCAACAAAACCAAGCATTTTCTACAACAATTTGGGTGCTACATTGGCAATGTTTTCGTTGCGAATAGAAGCCCATGCATGGGCTTTATTAGAAATATATGAAAGGTAAAATTTCCTAATATTCATAATCATATCCATGCATACACTTATGTTTGCAGAAAAAACATTGTTGTGGAAATGTGTGTACTAAGAGTCATAAATTAAGGAAGCTATGAATTTTAATGTTGAAAATTTGGCAAAAGCATGAGGGCATTTGGTCTAGTGGTATGATTCTTGCTTCGGGTAAGAGAGGTCTTGAGTTTGATCCTCGGAATGCCTCAACTTTTCTCAAACAACTTTTTTTTAATAGTGCTAAATTCCAAATCTAGCAAGTATGCCATCAACATTATTTAAGTCTATGTTTCGGTTTTTATATTCTAATCTGCCAGCTATTCCAAGATCTTTCATTTTTCTTCAAATTTGCAAACTAATTTCTATTGATAATAATTTTATAGCCCTTTTCTTGTCAATTTTTTTGTACCAAAATCATTTTGCAGCACTTACTTTCAAGAGATTGCAATTCAACTTTTTTTTCCCCTTGAAACCCTATTTCGCTTCAATTAAATTAAATAAAAATTAGAAATTGAGTTTCTAGATAAAATACCTAAAGTGAACCATTCTGTTGTAATAGTCAAAGGTATGAAGCATGCTTTACATGTTTTTCTAATGGCATTGTTCATGTTTATGTCAACTATACAATTTATTTCTGCAATACAATCACATCTCATGATTTTACAGAAAACTTGGCAATCAAACTTCATTATATCTTTTGAATAAGATTAGTAAGGTCACCAAAAAAGGTGATGAAATATACAAGTTAGTAAATTAATTAAACTAACCATCAGTTTGTACCCACTACCATAGTTTTCTCCTAGCAGGCATATTCTTTATCTATAGGAGAAAAGAACAAGCTCAATTATGTTAGCTATTGCCTAAAATGTTGTTGAGAATGGAACTGCTTTAAGTGTAGCAAATAATTGTAAGTAAATAACCAGGACCACATGGAAAAACACAGTTGGGGCATCAAAATGGGTTATGCTAGCAAAATAGGATAAAGAAAACCTTAAAAAGCATAATAGAATTACGAAGCCTCTACTAATAACAATCAAGTATCAAAGCCAAGTTTTGATCCTAGGACCTATGGGTTATGAGCCCATCATGCTTCTACTATGCCACACTGACATTTTGAGTTAATATTAAATTTTATTTCAAAGCTCATAGTTCTTTACCAAGGAATTTTGTCCTCCACATTATTTAGGTCGTCAATTCTCTTACTTCATTTCAAGAGATTGAAATCAAAAATTGTTTTTTCGAGGACTTATTTTGTCCATGTGAAATTTTTTCCCATTCATTTACTTTTTTAGTTTCCTGAAGAATTTTCGTTCCATTTGTTTAACTTTGATCCATGTGCTTAAATGTAATCAATCTTTGTGAATAAGATATAACAATATATTGGTCTTCTCCTATTTGATCTAAGAGGGACACACTTGATTGGCTCCTCTTGTAGAGGTCCCCCAAACACATCAGCTTCATTTAGTAGCATGTGGAAGGCTAGGCAACTAGTTTCAATTAACTTGTCTAGGTTTGAGCTATTTTTTTAGTAGTGGGCTTAACTTTGCTACTTTATCAATCTGCTAGTATTAGTTGATCCAATTCAATGGAAATCCTCTAGCTGTTAGTAGGGCAAAAAGCTTATTTAGAATTGCCCCTCACTACATGAGTTGTTAATAGGGTGGTACAAGACTTATTCAAAATCACCCCTCACTACATGTAAACTTCTCCATGCAAAACTTCCAATTAAGAAATGGCTTAAATTCCTATAACCACCCTCCTCTTCCCCATTCTATGTTTAGGTTAAGTCCAACCAGCAATTCTGCTGGTTTTACTCACATGTTGCATTGCTACAACCCTTCCTCATGACCATGTTTCCTACCATCTTCCATTTTCCTAGGTCCTAAAAAGTAATTCCCAGATTTTCCATTTCCCACTACGAGATCACCAATTACTTTCACCATTTTATCGCTAACCACATTTGGAAGTTCTATTGTAAGGGTCCCCTCTCTTTAACCTTTCTTCCCCTACAAATTAAAGTCCAATTGGTTTGTGCTAATTTAGCTCTCCAAATGACCAATATGATCTCTGTTATCAAGAAGCAACTCATGGCCTATGAGGACCTACTCAATCAGCAAGTAATCCTAAAGTCAATTGTTTACTTCCTGCTGGCAACTCTTTCCTCTACATTGAGTGTAATCTTGAACATCCTACAAATCAACTCACTTCCTTTCTACTTTAGCTTTTTTATTTTAGCCATATTTTGCCTTTCAAAATTTTAGTTTTTGGCTGCCAAACCATACAGGAAGGGGAAGTCATTTTCTACATGGACAGGGAATGGTTCACACAAAATTAGCTTTGATCATATCAATGCTGCTAATAAAATTGGTTCACTAGATTTATGAGCACTTACAAAATGGATTCTGCGATGGACATTCACTTCTACAAGATTTACACTAGCATCAGGTGTTAGAAGAGAGTCTAGAGGAAGCTCTTTGCTTCCTCATTGCACAATCATGCCTGCCTACCCTAGCCTTAGGCATTCCCCAATGAGCTTTCCCAGATTGTGCATCTGTCCTTTCAAGTGATTGATGATGGCATTGATGGTTCCTCCCTTTTAGGCCCTTCTAGAGATATTTGATTGAAGTTTCATTCAATCCTTCCAATCTTCATCAACCCTTGCAGTTTGAGGATTTTGTTCCCTTCACATGGCTAGCTATATTGTATTGCTTTATTTCCTTTTGAGCATTTTAATTCTTTTATATTATTTTCATAGAGTGCACTCTTGTTAGAACTTTTTATTGTACATTGACATAACCTCCTAGCCCATTTACCTACTTTGGGGCAGTCACATATATTATTATACTACCTTATGCCACTGAATTTGGGAATCAAACTTAATATATGCACCATAAAAGTATGATCGAAACCACACATGAATTAGCCCCCAAATTTTTCATATCTGTTGTTGGATAGAGACTAGAATTTTATCACTCATAAAAAAAGAGCATAAAATTTTGAAGCAGAGCTCTTCATTGATATCACGTAATGATGTAAATGTGTTTCTTCAATAAAAATCCCTTGGAATCCTTGGGGGTTCCTTGTTTGCAATCCAACTAGATAGAACATGAGATTGGGAGAACTAAGCAATCTCCCTCATAGGGAGATCCCATAATAATAAAAATTGAGTGACCATAACATGACTAATTTTGTGCATCTCACATTTTTATGCACACATGGTCTATACTTAAATGATTTTTTGTTAAGAAGGTTTTGACACCCTAGGCCACAAGTGCAAAAAAATACACAACCACCAAAAGAGACTTGGCTGCAAAAGAAATGTGCCAAGCTTTGCAAGTTATTGACACCCATGTAAAAGCCACTCCTACATGAAAATGGGCATTTCTAGCATGTGGCAAATGTAATCTTCTTTCATATTTTGTGGGTTTTGAATCATTTCATTGGATGAAGAATTCAAGCACTTTTTTGTTGACTAATGTGTTTTAGTTTACAAGAGTGTTGATTAGATATTTGTTTGCCTCTAAAACTTGTACAGGGAAAGGTTGTTATTCTGCCTTAAATGTTTCTCTTTGCCCACTGGTCTCCGTTAGCTCTGATTTGCAACTATTTAATAAGTTTCGTTGCCTTAGTCTATAGTATATTTTGATAATAAAAACATTCTATATATGATTTGAGCAACCTACTATTTTTATACATTATCTTGATGATTTTCTAGTAATGTGCTTTATTTGTTTTCTCTAAATATAGATTATCACCTTATAGATTGTGCGGCTTGCATGGGGTTTTAGTTCTCTGTTTACAGGCTTCCTTTATTATAAATATGTCTCTTCTATCAAAAAAACCAAATTCATGATTCATGACTTTATTTGAAATCAAGACAAGCTATTTTTCTATTAACCTCTGCTTGCATCCTAGCAATCCTCCATTGAAATAGGATTCGTCTTCAATTATCTTATCTTTCAATTTTTACATTCAACATAATTATCAACAACCCTCTACTTAGAGTTTTCCTCACCAATGCCACAATTTTTTTCATTTGCTGATTTCTATTCTTCTTCACAGTAAATGTTCTCTCCATTGTTTAGCTTAGCTATTGTCATCTGTCACTTGACATGTTTGTCTATACAACTCAATGATGTATGGTTTGATCAAAATGTTATGTAATCATTCACCTACAATTATAGTTTTGTTTAACTACAAATAATGTGGACCACAACTGTGTACTGCTGAATAAGTCCATACAACCAAATTTATTATTTTATTTTTTTTTGCAAAAAGAGGGGTAAAAATTTATTAAGATAGAAAGGAATACAACAAAGAGAGCTCAACAAGGAGCTCGATCCTGAGCCATAAGATCATCAAATTCTTGAACCATCTCAAAGGACAGTTGCCTCCTATCCCTAATATTCCAACCTGAATCATGACTAGAAGCCCATTTGGCTAAACAATCAGCAGTTCTATTCCATTCACAAGGAATATACGTGAACCTAATGAACTAAAAAGAGGAAGAGAAGAAAAGAATCTTCTTAACAATAGTGGCCAGGTGCCAACTAACATCCTCAAGTTCTTGTGAAGAAAGCATGTTCACCACCACCTGTGAATCAGACTCACAGATAATCTTACTCCATCTCCGCAAGCAACACTGTTCCACAGCATATAAAATAGCTTGAGCTTCCATGAGATTGTTAGTATAACCACCCTTATGAACTGAGAAGAAAAATTTAACATCCCCAAAACTACAACGAGCCACTCTGCCAATACCAGCCGGACCAGGATTCCCACGGGAAGAACCATGAGTGTTAAATTTTAGAACTCCACAGGGAGGAGGAGTCCAGTGCCCATCCCGGTTAACCTGACCCTTCCTTTGATGGTGAAGCTGCCTGGACATAGAAGGAAACCTATGAGCTACAGCCCCATCTTGCAGATGAAAATTGAGGCGATTACAGATAGCAAGATCAATCGGATCCATACCCCCATCAAGCTCACACTTCACAAGAATAGTTTCCTGAAGAGAATGTGATATTTTCCACCAAAGATTCAAAAAACCAAGCCAAACATCTTGGCATATGCGACGATTCCTCTCCAACCAGATATGCCAAAGCATGAAAGATGGGCCAGCAATCCAAGCAGCATGGAGAGAAGAAGACTTGGAGGGAGCACTACCCAAGCGGGCCCAGAACTTAGGAAAAGAGGAAGCATGCCGAAAAGAGCAACCCCAAGCACTCCACCAAAGGTGCCATATCTCAGTAGAATAGGAGCAATGTAAGAACAGATGGGAGAAAGCTCCTGATGATCCATGTCTGTACCTCCAGGAGGCCAATCAGAAGAATGCTTCCATCTGCCACTTTATCCCATCCAGTGGCAAGAAAAGAGTCACAAAGAGGCTGAAGATGAGGGTATATGGATAAAATGGAAGGGAATCCATCCCAAGCATCAGACCAAAACAAAGCCTGAGAACCTCCTTTACATATCCAAATCAGACCCCTCTTCACCAACATCGCACCTGTCTTCAAAGTATGCCAAACCATTGACCCACGACCTTCAAGAGGAAGTGCAAAAATAGAGCAAGGATCAGCACCATGAAAATATTTATGAGTGATAATACGAGCCAAAAGTTGATGTTTTCTAGAGCACCATCGCCAATAAAGTTTAGCAGCCAAAGCTAGACTACTCAATAGAGCAGATCGAAGACCAATACCACCCTCCTTTTTAGGCTTACAAATAGCTGCCCAATTAACCAAGCTCCATTTAGTACTACGCAAATTACCACTCCAAAGGAATTGTCAAGAAAGAGCATCAAACTCCTTGAGAAAGTAAATAGGTGCAGTGTGAACCATGCTTCTATAAGTAGGAAGAGCTTGGATAACAGCTTGAAGAAGAGTAACCTAGGCAGCAGTAGAAAACCATCTATGAGTCCAATGATTTACCTTATCCTGAAGCTTGGTAATCAAATTTTGCCAGAAGAGACGTGGCTGCCTAGAAACAGCAATAGGAATGCCAAGATAAGTCAAAGGAAGTGATCCTATCTCAAAACCATAGGATACCAACAATCTTGTGCTGAATAGAATCAAGAGTGTTAAAAAAGTAAATGGAAGATTTATGCTCATTAACTTTTTGGCCTGAAGCTACCAAATAAACATCCAAACCATGTTGAAAGGCTTTAGCTTCCTTGATCCTAGCAAGACCGGCAAGAGAAGAATCATCAACAAATTGAAGATGGGAAAGAGAAGGTAAGCCATTACCCCACCGCCAGCCTTGAATGGAATTCTGGGACACCTGATGCTTAATGAATCTGCCCAAGCCTTCAACCATGATGATCAATAGATATGGGGAGAGAGGGTCACCCTGGCGGAGGCCTCTAGAAGCACCAAATAGTTGAGAAGGTTGACCATTAATAAGAACAGAAAAAGAGGCAGAAGTAACACAACTCATAATCCAACTCACCCAGTCAGAGCTAAATCCAAAAGAAAGAAAAATACTCCTTAGGAAGCTCCATTTAACTCTATCATAGGCCTTAGCCATATCTAGCTTAACAAACATGGCTCTCTCCCTTGAAGTAGCCATAGAGTGAATAGCCTCAGTAGCAATAACCACCCCATCCAAAATTTGTCTGCCAGCAACAAAACCACCTTGTTCTTCTGAGATAATAATGGGAAGCCACCTTTTCAGTCTCTCAGCAATCAACTTAGTAATAACTTTGTAAACCACATTACATAAGGAAATTGGTCTAGAAAACTCCAATTGATTAGAAACCCTCTCTCTTAGGAATAAGAGTCAAGAATGTAGAGTTCAAAGCTCGAAGCATCTGCTTGCTAGCATAGGATTCTTTAACCACCTCCAACAAATCATGATTAATGATGTCCCAACATTCCTGAAAGAATTCAACTGGAAAGCCATCAGGACTAGGAGCCTTCCCCTTAGGCATGCCAAAGACCTCCTCCTCCAGCTCTTCCAAAGAGATAGGATGCATGAGATAATCATTCATTTCCTGAGTGATAAGGGAAGGAATACAAGACAAAATAAGATTTTCTTCATTATCAGCAGGACAAGAGTCCTTAGAGAAGAGGGTAGAGAAGTACCAAATAGCCTCCTGGAACAAAGCTGACAAGGAATTCAGTTGGATACCTTGAGAATTAACCAAAGAAGAGATAGTGCTCTAATTTCGGCGAGATTGCATTGTTTTATGGAAAAAGGCAGTGTTTCGATCACCTTCCTGGAGCCAATCAACTCTAGCCTTTTTCTTCCAAAAAATTTCCTCTCGAAGTTCCCATTCTTCTAGAGCTCTAGAAGCAAGGGATTCAGCCTTGCCAAGACCCTCTAAGAAACCTTGATCTCTAATCTCCCTTGTGATGACATCAAGATCTTCTTGAGCAAGCCTCTTCATAAAGTGAAGGTTCCCAAAGCATTCCCTATTCCATATCTTGAGTTTCCTTTAAACATATTGAAGCCTTTTAGAAAATGAGAACATTGTAGTACCATATGCAGGAGCACCATCTTTCCACCAAAGAAAACCAAAATCATGAAGAGAGGAATCACGAAGCCACATCAACTGGAACTTAAAAGGAGGATGCTTCGGAACATAAGCCCCTATAGCAGAAAATTTGATTGGCCAATGATCTGAACCCCTCCAATCAAGGATTTCTGAAGGGATAGTAAGGGTGCCACTAACCCAGAAGCAAGAAGCAAGAAATCTATCTAGACGTTCTGAGATAGTAGCAACACCAGTCCTGCAATTATTCCAGGTATAGAGACCATTAGAAGGCTTAACATCAGAGAGATGCAAAAGAGATATGTGTTGCCAAAGAAGAGAAGAAGAAGGCCCCAATCTAGCCAAACCACCATGCTTCTCCTCCAGACTTAAAATTGAATTAAAGTCCCCTGCTAACACCCAAGGATGATAAGGATGACAATTTCTAACATATTGAATATGTTCCCAAAGTTCCTCCTTTCCCACAAGATCAACAGGTGCATACACATTAGTAACCATGATTACCTCTCCTGAGTCTAGAGCAGAAGCTACCATAGAGAGAGCTGAGCGAGAAGACATTCAGCCAAGAGGAGAAATTTTTTGAGGATCCCAAAATATAGCTAAACCACCCACACTACATGTTGCCCCAACACACTGGCATTGGCCACGAGACCAAATACTAGAGGCATGTTGGACCATAGACTCCACAGAGAGCTTAGTCTCTTGGATACAAAAAACATCAGGACTATGATCAACCACCAAGTTATGAATAGCCTTTTGTCTAGGGATGCTATTCAACCCCCTTACATTCCATGAGAGAATAATCATCATTGGGTAGAATTGGGAAAATGAGAATCCAAAGGTTTCACTGAACCAGACTCAATCAATATATCTCCTGTGAGTTTAATCTTCTCTTGGTCTGTTTTGCGCCCACTCCTTAGAGGGGGAGTAGAAGAAGCCCACTTAAAGGGTCGAGACATCAACCCCAAGGGGAGAGGAGATCCCTTGCCCTTCCCTGATGGTAGCACATCCTTAACCAAGTCAGCTAAAACAACATCATTATCCTCCAATATTGCAGGAGTCACTAGAGCCTCTGTCACAGGAGCTACAGGGACCTCACAGTTCTGATATACTACAACTTGGGATGCCCCACAAGCATCATTAGGAACAGATCTCTCATTTGGGCAAACTAGATCAGAAGAGATAGGAGGAGGAATACCCTCCTCTAGAACCATACTATCCAGCACCTCAAAGCGGTTAAAACCTGAATCAAATAATCTTACTTTGAGATTGTCCCTACATTTGAGCCTTACCCTTACTTGTAGCATCTTGCGAATTCATTCCCTTGGTAGTATTAGCCATTTGAGATTGTCCTTTCCCTATAGTATCTGCCAAACCACCAGCATTGCCAGCTGTAGAACCATCCACTCCTTTGAAACTTGAGTTACGGGGGCACTGACACTGTAAATGACCATACTCATGACAAATCTAGCAACGGAAAGGGAGGGATTCATAATCTAACTGCTGCACCCAAGAAGAATCCCCCATACAAATTTCCAAAGAATCTGGTAATGGGTTATTCAAATTAATTTCAACACAAATTCTAGCATAAGAAATAACCTTTTTATCGAGGGATTGATGTGCAATTGCAGCCGGCTTCCCCAACAAAGCAGTAATTTTTCGAAGGATGTCTTCACGCCAAAATTCCAAGGGACGACGAGGCAAGCGGACCCAAACTGGCACTGTTGAAGGGATATCCTCAGCAAAATTAAAACCTAAATGCCAAGGTTTGACAAATAACCCCACATGTTTGTAGAAATAAGGGCCTCCTTCAAAAATACAATCCCGATCAGACATGCAAGAGAATAGAACAAAAAAATAACTATTCCCTACCAACATAATCTCCATATCGCCTTCCACCTGCCATGAGCGACGGATCCATGCCTCAAGAGCAGATAGAGAAATTTAGATTCCAAGAAATTTGCATATCAAAGCATGCTTGGTCCAATAATCAATGTCCTCCATTATAGCTATTGGAGGAATAACCAGAACAGGGCGATCATGGCTACACAAAAAACAACCATTAACTTTTTTTAGCTTGGAGCTCTCCCCTGAATAAAACGATTCAGATCGCATTGCATGCATAGTTGGAGAAGAACCATCTGTTCTCACCAACAGAGAAGAAATCCCAGGCCCTTCCATGCAAACAATAAAACCCCAATCCAAAATTGACTGCAAAAGATTTCCAAAAACACAGACGCAAATTATGTCCAGTAGCTAGCAATCCAAACAGAATAGAAAAATAGTAAAGATCAAACACCAAGAATAGGCTAGAGGAAAAATCCTAGCCCAGACAGCAACCAACGCTTCTCCACATTCTCCCTGAAAACTTTTTCAACACAACCAAATTTATTTATTTACATTCTCCATCATAATTGCCAAGTTGTGTTACCACTACACTGCAACAATGCTCTGAACTTCTTTGTTCAATATTTGTTGGTTTTGGTTTTTGAAATGAACAATAATTTCTTTGAAGTTTTTTCTTTAATGATTCTTCTCTTCTTTGATGACAAAATAATTGGTTGACATCGACAAATTTTTTGTGTTACACAACATTGTGCCTTGCACACATGCCTTGTTGTAGACAAGAACCATTCCAATTTTCTTTTGCTCCTTTTAGGTTAGGTTGAGTTTGTCACTCCATGTTTTGAATGGAAGAGAATAGTAAGAATAAGGGGTCGTTAGAACGCTCTTGAAATCCATAGGGCAATGATGCATGTAAGCTTGAAAGTTGTTCCAAGACCAAAAAAGAAGTCTATAGGATGAAGAAGAGCATTCAAGACAAAGTAGTTTGGGAATATGAACAATCAGAGTCAATCAAATGTTGAACATTGTTGAGTATCAAGAGATATTGCTTGAGATGCAGAGACTTCTTTATGCTAATGTAGAAGTGGAGTTGAAAGACAGACAAAGTAAGAAAAAAATTCACTGGGTCGTCTAGATTAGGCATAGACAAATATTTTCATCATTTTGATGTCAAGAGTCATTGAGATTTTCATCTTTATTTTTCTCTTTCACCACCTGTTCTTTCTTTGATCCTTCAAGTTGAGAAGCTTTGCCTTTTTCTCAATCTGGTTCTTCATCTGAATGTGATTCTAAGTCTTCCATGAGGTCATAGGTGAACTTGACTCTGTCCCTTTGTAACCTATGTTCCTCCGTTTTTACCCACCTCCTTGTGTATTCCAACTCTCTATGATATGCTGTCATCTGTAACAGATTTTTGAGACCAATTAATAGAGGAAAAAAATTTATCTTATCACTCTATCACAATCCATATCTTGAATAATGTCCCCATCATCTTGCACCTGATTGGGAACTAGGAATAGTTGATAAAATTGGAAGTCCATTAAAAGAACCTTGACCATTAGAAAAGATGGATCCAGTTGCATGGGGGTTAGAAAAATTATTGTAGTAAATGAAATCATTCATCATGATTGTCATTTATAGCTGAAGGGAAGACAGTTTTTCAGCAGTTCATTATCACTCTCCTTTATAACTCAAGGGAAGAGTGATCTTCAATATTTCAAGTTGTTTTGCCAATGGTACTGACTTCAGGAATCATTTTGTTAGTGATCCTTTGGCACCTAACTAGCATGAAATTCTCCTACTTACTCTTCACCAACATGAATCTTGTTTCAATTATTAAGAACATAGTTGACTTTTTGTACTTGGTATTTGATTATGGCGTCATACTCTTGAAATTCGTCTTAAGTATGTTGATTTCAAAAGTAACTTGTTTATATATATTTTTAACTTTTATTTGGAGTTGTAGTTTGTGTGAGACCAAAATATCTATTGATATTCATTTCAAAATGCTTTTTTGTACCATCTCTGAAAGGATGGATTTGACGTTATAATGTTCTAGTAGGATGGGTACTGGTTTTGTATGGAATGTAATTAGAATAGCAAGAATTGTTCTTTTCTGTAAAATCTAAATTTTCCAAGATTTGTTCAACTAATATGAATTAGAACAGTATGGGTTTAATTTATCTTGTTGTTGAAAAAATCTCAGCATTAGCTATGTTTGCACAGTTGTTCATTTAATTACTTATGATGGCAAAGCCCAAAAATACTGTGTCATCCATAGTTGGATTATTTAGAAAGATTCTTTTATTGTTTGGTAGTGAGAATGTGTCTAGTATCCTGATGATATCAATAATTGATTCTATTTTGTATGGAAAGGTATATGGCTGGTTATTTACGTACACTCAGTTTTTAATAACTAAACTATATATTTTATTGTTTAGGAAGTTTCATTTGAGCACACGGTGTATATTAATATTCCTTATAGTTGAGGTATATTTATTTTAAGAGTTGGAATTGCTCAGAAAAACCTCCTGTTGAAAGAGAGTTTGGAAGGTTGTGGTCATGTGCTATCTAGCACTTTAACACATTAGATGTTGCATGCGAAAAAAATGTATGTTTAAGTTTTTCTTGGTAAGATTAGGGTCTCTATATGTATTGGGAACTTGTTAAGTTTGAAGCCCCCATTTTTATTCCATTCAAGAGTATGAGTTATATAGGTTGGCTTATGATTGTGTGAGAAGGAAAAATTTCATTCCTATAGATTCTGTTGCATTGTAACTGTTGATATAGATAAAGTAACTGGCTTTAAAGTTATTCAATATATAGCTAAATTTGCAGAGTCAGCCAGTAACTCCTCCAAGCCAACCTCCACACTATGCTGGGGCCATGGATGTTGTTCAACAGACAATTACAGCAAAGGGCCCCCAAGGCCTATACAAAGGAATGGGATCTCCATTAGCGATAGTGGCAACACTGAATGCAGTTCTCTTTACTGCAAGAGGGTAGATGGAAGCCTTAGTTAGAAAAACACCTACGGTTCTCCTTTCTGTGGAACAATAGATAATTTGTGGAGGAGGGGCAGGCGTTGTTGTGTCAATGCTAGCATGCCCAAATGATCTAGTGAAGTATAGATTGCAAGCTCAAAGTGCCCTTGCCACTGGAGAAGCTGCTGTAGTTACCACTGCTGGGACAACGATAGGTAAGTTTTTTTTTTTTTTTTTCCCCCTAATTTGTTCATTTGGTAATTTCTTTGTACACTTCTAAGTTTCCAGCTTCGAGGTTAACTCTAGCTCAATTGACTGCATTTTTAGAATTAGCAATCATGGATTACAGAGACTGGTGTTGTATTGCGATGTGATTAGTGTAAACTTCACCATTCTTGATAATAAATAATGAAGTACATCAGCAGGCTTTAAGCATTGAGCTGAACTGTTGAGGTTTTCTTTATACAATGGGAAATAGATCTACATTGTTGAGCATCCAGCATGGTGCATAGAAATCTTGAGATTTCTTTGAAAGTTCAAACCCATTAGAATCAACCTCTCATTGCATGGAATCATAGATTAAACCTTAACAGTTCAGTGCAATTCATTTGTACATCATTTGAGCCCTGCTGATGCACCCGATAATATATTATTGGTAAATCAATTGTTTTCCCTAAAAAATAAGCATATAATATTTATATTGAGGCCTTCCAAATTCCTATAAAATAGGTGCATCCACAGTAGTAGCAACTTCCATCAAATACAATGGACCAATCAGGGTAGCCACACATGTTTTAAAGTCGGAGGGATTTTAGGACTATTTAAGGGTCTAACTCCTACTTTAAAATGAGAAGTGCCTGGAAATACAGTTATTTTTGGTGTCTATGAGGGAATAAAGCAGTATTTGGTTGGAGGATGAGATACTTCTGGATTGAGCCAAAGTGCTCTCCTTACATCAGGTGGGCTTGTTGGTCATGCTTTCTGGATGGATGTATATCCAACTGATGTTGTGAAAAGTGTTATCCAGGTTGATAAGTACCACCAGCCAAAGTACTTTGGTTCAATCGATGCATTTAAGAAAATTGATGCTTCTGAAGGAATCAATGGTTTGTACAATGGCTTTGGGCTTGCCATGGCTAGAAGTGTTCCCGTCAATGCTGCATGTTTCCTTGCCTATGAGGTTACAAGGTCAAGTTTGGGATGATAGAATATTTACCTAGAATTATGGTGTATTGAACAATTTCAACAACAAAAAATTATTTGGGGAATGAGCACTTTCTTCCTTTGAAAGCTGGTTTCAATTCTACAGTTTCACAAATTTTAATCATCTCTTTTAATGAAAATGATTTATTTTCATGGTCTTTTATTCATATTTAATGAAATTTCATCTGTCTTTCTCAAGGCCTAAAAGTTGTTTGCCTCAGTATTAGAGACTATATATAGACTTCACAATTTTGTTGTTTTTACATCAGTTATTTTGTCATTTACAAGCAAGTTCATATCTCATTGATCTTGTAATTCTTAACATACAACTGAAAGGAAAATACAACAGTTACATGATTTTAGTCCACATCTCATTTGCCAACAATATAATTGTATGCTGTAACTGTGTTGTCTGTTTCAAATTTGAATTGTATGGTAGTATCAAATAGGTTCAAGAGTAGTTTTGTATTTGTGCTTAATACATGTGTGGGTTCTGTGTTTAATAAACGTGTGGGTTGAATCAAACCAACACTTACTAAATACACGTGTGTTGAAAACATTATCAAACCAGCTCTTTGTGTGTGCTTAATGTGTTGAATACACATTTATCAAATTGACTCTATTATTGCCCTAAAACTAAGTTTAGATTGCATTTCTAACTAAGTATTATGGAAATTTGACTTGACATAAACTCTAGTACATAATGCATTTGGATAAATCTACAAGTACTAGCTCCAAAATGATAAATCTTTTGCTAACTATGCCAATAACTGTGGTCAAACTACCAAATGGACTAACTAAAGTTAATATGAATTCAGTAATTGGTATGAATATTATACTTTACTCCTACTAGTGAAAAATAACATGAGTGAACCTAGAAATTGGTATGAATATTCAAGTCTATCATTATGACTGACCTGCATCTTCCATTGTAAAGTGGACCATATCCTCAGGATTTACTTCCAATGGATCACAAACTAACTTTTCTTTTGTAACAACCTGTATTATAATGCAAAGGAATAAAGAAAGAAAGAAACTATATTAACAACCATGAATGACCAAGAATAGATTTACAGACTTGAATGTGCATCAGATATAATAGAAAAGAACTCAGAAAACTTGTCCTAGACTCAAAGTAAATTACAATAAATTGAGAAAAGCAAGCAAAAAAATTTAATACAAACAAGGCTTAACCCAATAAGAGTAACCCACAAACCATTATGAATATAAATAGATGTGCAAGGAAAAAGAGCTGGGAACCAACAACTAAAGATGACAAATCAACATTTGTAAAATGTTAACAGAGCCACAAGGACAATTAACTGAAATGTTAAGCACTGACATAATGCTTGAATCTTTTTTGATTCGCTGTCTATAGCAACAATGTTCAAGTTGTCTCACAAAAATCTTGTACAAAGTGATCCCTTTGTGTAAATTTATACATCACAATATTATAAAGAATCTTTTATCCAATTTGAGGATCATGTTCCATTTACTCTATGACTATTTAAAGTCCATTCAAATCCTCCTCATTCACCATGAAATTCATCTAAAATTAGAATGATAGATTCAAGAAATAGGCATTTGCATGTACAGGCATGTGAAACTCATCGTTTTGTCACTGAATAAAGATGCCTTGTATAGCATGATAATTATCCCCAATGCCATGATGGCTCTAAAAATCATGTAGAGGCCTAGGGCAAACACAAAACTCACACTATTGATTATTTTACAAGAGCTTTAAGGAAATATCCATTTGGCTTTCAAACCATTCAAAAACATTAAACATAATAAATTTAAGAACCTTTCAAGATAACACAACCATAATATTTTGTAACCTCATCACATTGACCATCAATATGATAAAGATCCAATACACAAACTTGGGACAACTTTCACAATTTTTGTTAACATATCAAAGAGATGGAGAACTTTGTTTTGTAACAACATCATACAATGGAATACCCACACTTAGATTGGATTCACACACACAATCTCCAATAAAAATGGATGAAAAATATTGGCCTTTAAAATGATATTTGTGTCATTGACGGGAAAAAAAGATAGCTTGCAATCTATACTAGACTATCATCACTCTATATCCCCTATCCACAATAAATGTTGGCCTCACATTCAATTATAAATACTAACTATTCATAAGTTGAAGGGATTTATTAATCATCCTTTGATATTTTTCATGGCCTCTATACAATAGATATCAATCTCAACTCTGTCTCTACCAGTCTAATCACTACTGCAGCAGTATTAGGGAAACAAAATAACTCATTCAAATCATAGTATTGCAACCTAATGCTTTGGTATATGAAAGAGTACATTACAGGAATAAATATCACCAATTTATTGTCCTTCCCACCATGTAAAATAAAATGAATTTGATGTTTTATGGTCACTGGTTACCCTAAATTGCAACAGGCCTATTTAGGAAAAAATATATAACTTCCTCCCTACTTGATGAAGTTGATCCAAACCAATTGTATAAAAACGTAGAATCACTCTACTTTCGAAGCATATATTCCTTGAGCCACCAAGAATTAAAACAAGGGAACAGTTCACTTTAGGACAACAAAGTTGCAGTAAAAGTTAAGAAAATTAGTAATTTATTCTCTTCAAATTTTCTTTAAAACTCCCTTGAAACTCGATGGATTTAAACCAAATAAGTTTTATGGGAAATTAGACTAACAAATGCTTCAAACAAAATCAACTTCATGTCACAATTAATCCATTATTCCAAGCACAAGATGACCGAAACTGAGAAAAAGCAGAAAATTACAGAGTATTAAATTTTTTCATTGGTTTCTCAACTTCAAATAATTGAAAAGTCCAACCCCTTAATCCCAAAATGGGATTGTATTTAAGTAAACATCACATACCATTATGCTTAATGGTAATCCTTTCAGTCGTACTCCAATTTTTCTCTTCACTATCCTTGAGAGGTATTTGATGATTTAGAGTAGAGTTTCATGTTCATTGTTCCATTAGTTAAATGCCAAAAAAAGTAGATCACTATCAAATAAGGTCAAGGATATAAAGTTTTGATTGTTCCCATAAGAGTGTTGCTGCTGGGAATGCTCTACAGATGTAGCAAGTCAGATTGTGAATCATTGGGAGCCTTCTGAGCTTGTTTAAATTCTGACAGACTTATCAAGTTCATGAAACACTACTAGAGCAGCACGCTTGTCTCCTCAAAGTTATTGACGAAGAGTGGGATGACATTTTTTGGGAGTCCTGGAAATGAAGAAGTCAAACTGATAGAGGCATCATGTGTCTTAGAGATTCATAGATACCACTAGATAAATTTGAACTTTGATGATGAGTCCTGTTCTCCAACTAACTTGTTCTTTGACTGTGATGATGTTAGATCTATTCTTGGCTCTCATGCTCCCTATACAACTCCTCAAATCTATAGCAGGAAGCGTGTGATAGATATTAGATTGAATACACAAGTTTGTGTTAAAGATGCACTTTACCTTCTTTTTTAATGGAGAAAATCAGAAGACAACAAAGACTCATAATATTTCACCTAAGAAAACCTCTCCCATGTCTTTCTTTGCAGGAAATACCCGCAATTTCAAAACTAGTAAGTCTATTATTTCCTTATCATCCAATCACGGGTTTGAAAATTAGAATAACTTTAATTTCCTTGACCCATCTACAAGGCCAATCCAAGTTATGTTGAACACAAAAGAACCCTTAACATATTTAGACTACAACCTGAGAACTCTTGATGAATCCATTTCTTGTTATTGCCAAACTGCCCTGCCTCTGAGTAGCACACTGGACATGAACAGAAAGATATATTCGCTTTTGTAACTCAAATGATTGTAAGAGAGTGTAGAATAAGCACTCCAAAATTTCTCATCCCAAGAGTCTTTGAAATCTATCTAAGACTCAAGTAGAGTTGTGACTCCCTACACAACATCAACAGCTAAAACCTTCAAGTAATGCTGTGACTCCAAGGATTATGTATTCAAATTTAAATAAAAGTACAGAGATTTAGACTCAAATCTAGAGCTGTGACTCCTAACCTTCCTACATTCAATGTGATATAGAGCAATTCACAATCTCGAACTTCTCATTTGGGATGCTGAAATTCCTTCCAGAAAAATATAATTCAATTGAGGCTAGACACCACCATTTTACTGGATCATAAACAAATAGGATAGAATCCTTGCAAACATTAAGAAACTCACCCTGTACTTCATGTGCATGAGCTACATATGATCGTATGGTTCTCATTACAGTATCCATTTAAAAATCATTCATAGTTCCAAACTTTACATTTGAATTCTGGGACAACTTTTAAAATCTCTCTTTACTGTCAAATCTGAAAAATTGCACATTTGTATGTTGCAACAACAAAACTATATGTGTTTCTAATTGAGAATTTGACTCAGATTCTACTTCCCAATCAATGTATTAGACTCTTCCCACAAAATCCCCTACGTTCACGTTCTAACCTCTACAACCCTCTAAAAAAAAATCAAAATTTTATGACTTTACTGTTCAACGCATAACAGTTACAAATATCTCTACAACAACAAAACAAATTCATTCCTTGCCTTGGAAACACAATCTCTACAAATGTTTCATTCCTTGACTCGCCAATATACCTCTCTCATCCCTCAAAACACTCTTTTATTACTTACCTCTCACTTGTGTAGACAAAGTTTTTTCTTGATTTGTTGTGTCATTGCCCATTCTAAAACCAAGACAATATATCACTGTTCATTTCTATCCAAAAAATGAACCTGCTGTTGCATGGTGACCTGAACATATTAACATACTAATATTTACCATATTCCACATCACCCAACCGAATATGGAGCCTTAAAGCATGTGGAGCATAAGAAACTACATTTTGCAGACTTTCAGTTTACCCTTGCAATGGTTTAGACAGCTTTCACCAAAATACCCATATCTCAGTCAAAACTAAACGAAATTAAGTGAAACAAAAGCCATCTTTTAGAGGGTTCAGACCTCCATCTATCCCAATGAAAATTAGATCGAAATGTAAGGATTATGACATGAAATAATGACTGCAATCAGACTGTTATATTAAAAGAAAAAATTAGAGAGCAAATACAAAAAAGAAAAAACTTTCTTTTTCATTAACTCGAAACTTCGTACATCACAATGCCCTTTTTTTATTTATCATTTTAGACTTATTCAAACATTTTCCAATCATGGCAATTGATCAAAAACTTCCTAACTACCCCAAAATTGACAAGTAGGAGATAAATACCACAACAAGTCAAATTGTGATATTGCTGTCAGGATTTAACTGTGTGATTTTTGAGTCAAACTCATTAACCCATGTTTCATGAGTAGTGATTCAACATGAATCCATCTCTCATGAGAATAAATGGAACACTTAGCACTCATTGGATCTAGGTGATGCTCATAGGGGTGAAGCACTAGGACTTCCCCAGAGGTCACCCATCCCAGTACTACTCCAGCCAGAACTACCCCAAAATTGTCTTTGGGTGTTTGATCTTCTAACATGGTTTATTGCATATATTTGCCATTTTAATGACTTTGGAATTTTCTAACCTTTGGAAAACAATTGATCAAATATATTACATTAATGTGGTCTTATAAGACCTTATGGAATATGAATATAGTAATTAAGAAAAAGATACTCAAATAATAATTTTACTTATCATCCAAATTGGACAATATCGCAATTTGGGGGAACACAATTTGTGTTCTCTTCACTACCACTGGATTATAAGAATTTATCATCATATTTTAAGCACCTAATTTTTTTACAAGAACCAAAAAAATCAATATAGGGAATGTATGAGAAGTTAAGATCAAAGGCTACTCTTGACTTATGAGTAAACAATTTTAATTTTTGTTAAATAAAATGGAAAAGAAGTATAATCTTGTGGTTGAATAAGAGTATTTGTTGATGCATGACATTAACATAAGAGATAATCTGGTGATTTGAGATAACTTAATGGAGTATATTTTACTCTGTGTTCAAAGATAGTCACTTGTCTGACATGTTTCCATCAACCATATTAATTCAAATATTTTTAGTTTGTTTTGTAGGAGTAGTTGTAGTTTCTAGTTTATTTTCATAGAATTTCTATCTTTTTCTTTATGATGATTATGAAACAAATTGAAACTGAGTTTAAATAAAAGCTGTTATAAAATGAATCCCTGAAACTATGTATGAAGTTTAATCTACTCATCAAATCTTTGCCAAGTTTTGAGAAGCTTGAAGATTATGTTGATGACACATTATGAAGGAATAGCATGAAGTGCACATAAGTTCAGTCATTCTGATTAATCTCGTCCATTGGCTGAATCCAACTCATGGCCTGGGAATTAGAAAGTAGCACACTCTTTATAGCTCTGAATCTATTGATTTATGAACCATAATGTGTGATTGTCTCTCACTCATTATAAATAAATGATTGAATTCTAAACATGATTTCCTAATAATTAAATTACAAAACAATCACAAATCCAACCTAAAAAATACTCCATTATAATGAAATTGGCCCATTTTTAGTAATATAGTGTGTTCCATATCAGCATATTATATAGTTTTTTTATATCTTATATAAAAAATAAAATCTATCTTTCAAGGATTACTCATCTTAATGGATACGGTAATTCCATATAGGTGTCAGTCTATTGAGAATTTAAGTTACAGAAAGGAAATTGAATGAAATGATGAACAACATATCAAATTTTTAGCATGTATACATATAGAGAAAATAACAACTAAGTAAAATGACAACATTGTCCCAATGATACATTAGTGCTAACTATTAAAATTATCACATGAAGAAAGGAAGAAAAAGCATACAATACTATAAATCCTTTTATTATACTATCTATCTAATTTGGTATATCAATCTGAAAACTAACAATAAGAATGTTTTAGCATGTTGAAGATAGTGAAATCATTAGTACCTATTTGCCATTATCTTCTTAGATGTCTAAAGGTTTTAACTAGACATTTTATCCAGCTGGGTAAATGAAATATATACACATAGATCATTGTTTTATAGATTTTCTCATATATGTGTGATGATCGCTTGTTTAGGCATTTATTCATATGTTGATCACTGAATTATATACTTTCTACCCAAATTATATACTTTCTACCCAAATAGGTATCAATTACTAGTTTTGGCATTTTCCTCGTGAACTTCTATACCGTGTGTGCTAAGAGTGGCCCCACTAGAGCTGCCCATATTTTTCAGTTGGTAAGCCATGGAGAAGGCTGGCCCATACTCATAAAATCAGTTTCTAAGAAGACTTAAATTTTCCCAAAATTGCTAGACTGAACAATATTAAAGGAGGTATTTATGACTGGTTCTTATGGGTAACAAAGGCATAGTACCTTGCTGAAGGATGATTAATAAGGGAAGGATTTGAAAGGTGTTGGAAATAAGACATTTATCTTTTTGCTCAAATTAAATCTATAAAAAATCCCATTTTTGCAGAGATTTGGCTTGTACCACATGACAATCAAAAACATAAATAATTAGGGTTTTTCTATTGATATTATCTAAGACCTTATGATAGATGAGCATCGGCAAAAAGGCTCTTGAGATAGTGAAAATGCCTTTCTTATCAGGAAATAATGTGGAGCTAGTCCACAGTTATCCAGAAAATCAAAATTTATCTGTGGAGATAAATACCTTGATTGTCAAAATTTATAAGTGGAGATAATACCTTGATTGTGAGTTATGAAAATGACAAAGTGGTGATGACCTCTATTCTAGGAGTGATTGGTCATTGAATACTTACAAGAACTACAATAATATTTTTATGAGAGCTCCACATAGCCTGTAAATGTTGACCCTCCTTACGGATTCGATTTTGGATCCATGAAATACTTGCCCAACTTTACTCTGTGTTGCATAAATAAAAATAAGAACCATACAAAATTTGAATATGGTGTAAATAGAAAGGGTAGTGAAAAAACATAAAACGTTACCAATAAAGCCTCCGTCGACACAAGGAACTTCTAAAATCTCAAAGGAAGTTCAAGGTTCAGACCTTTTTTGTGCAGGTGTTTTTTGGGATATTGAGATGGTGAAATTGCTTGTTGCACGAGTTTCTACTCATAAAATAAAATAATAAAGTATTTAATAATATTTATTTTTTATATAGTAGAATATTCAATGTAATTTTTCATCAAAAAGAAATCATATTAGAAGAAGAAATAAAAGTTAAAATGAATCGTGATTGATTACAATACTTGTTAAAGGTTTTGGAAATGGGATGGAAAGATGAGGATGTTTAATCTATATGTTTTTTCTTCTCAATTCTTTCATTAAACATATTTCAATTAAAAATTACAATAAGATGCAATTTTTGAATTAAATTGTATTGAATATTGTCACATCAATATATTGGATTGTGCTCTTTTTTACCATTTTGTATAGAATATTTTTGCATCAATATATCAGGGATCCCAACACATTTTTCTATCATGGTAATAAGAGCTTATAGTTTTTTCATAACAATGTTGCAACCAAGGTGTTGTGATTATGAGGGTTGTTTTCTACTACCATTATGTGTGTGTGTGTGTGTGTGTGTGTGTGTGTGTGTGTGAGTGTGTGTGTTAATCATAATAATATGTTGCATTTTATTAATATTATTATATATACTTAATATATAATTTTTAATCATCTTTAGAATTGCCTTATTCTCCACAAACATGGCCTTCAAGTGCATTAGACGTGTAAAGTGTGCTTACATCAAGCACATTTTTTCCTTTATCTAAAGCATTCACATTTTTATCTATTTGGTTTGGTTAAAATTAGATGAACTTGAGCTCTGAATTTTGAGTGAGAATATTTTTATGAGAACAAAGAGTGATTTAGTTAGAATGGTTTAAAATGTAGAAAATTTAGGTACAAATATTGTGGGGAAAAATTAAAATACACTTTTTTAAGCTTTGCAAGAAGTTTCCTTTACGCTATAATATCATCTCCTTTTTTAATTTTTTAATTTTATTGAAGGTCATAGTGTGTCAAGAAGAGCATTATATTGTGGTCATTATTTCTCAACTAAGAATTTAGGTCTTATTGCATGCATGAAGAATTTTGATGTTCTTCTTAATGCAATGTCAAATCTCAACCACATACATGTTTGGGTGACTAATTATTAGTAATTAAGAATTTAGTCATGTATTTGATAGTTTATTTAGTGACTTTTTCTTGGTTAATCTTGTGATTTAGCCTAGTGACTAATTTAGTCACTTATTTGGTCAGCTATAGTTGTAAATTGCAAAGAAATAGTAGATGTGGTTAGTTTTAGTCACACGACTAAAAAAATTAGTAACATGACTAAAAAATTTAGTCACATAGTCACAAATTTGCCAAAATGTACTAGTGGAAGGAGAAGGAACATCTTTAGAAAGAGAAGCAAAAGGAGCAGCTTTAGAAAGAGACTGCATGACACAAACAATAGCTAGGCAACATAAAGAGTATTATGGGAGCCACTAGATAGAATCTAGGACATTGTTGTGGTAGGTACTATGAAATTGGAATCACTTGCAAGTGTCTTTGAGAATTTATAGTCCAAATATCGGGAGGACTACAAGTTGTGCAATTTGTCATGTATTGCATTTGCATTTTCTTAAAAGAGTGTTTCAAGTATTGGCATAGTCTCTGTGTGATGATCCCATGTATCAATTTCTTATATTAGTGTTTCAAGGTTGAGAACCACTTCAAAATCCTTTACATGGTTTAGAGGTAATTTCATTATGGTTGAGGCTTCTACAAGGTAATGAGCCTCATGATTATGGCATTTACATAGAAATAGAACTTGCTTCTTCAACTCCTCACACTTCACTGAAGTTATTCTTCTAGCAGTGAGAATAGCTACTACACATTCCTGGGAGCAAAGGGACCTGAACCTATGCTACATTTTATGACATGGGATAAGTTACTACTTTCTTTAGTACTTCATAACATTCTGGATCATATAGTGATGCCCAAATTAACAACATATATAGATACTTGGGATCCTCATAGGGAGAGTGTACTAATACATGCATGGTTACATCCTTGACATCCATTGTTTGGCCATCGTATGGATCCTTTATATCCAACCATTCATTATAAATTGGGGATTGTGCTTTATGTCTAGCATGCAAGTGATGCATCTACATATGCAATTTTATCACCTTGGAAAACTGTATTTGATCCTGCTAGCTGGGAATAGCTAATTGTTTGTTTTATTGTACCTAATCTAATGACACTTCTATAGGAATTTGTAATCAACCTAGCTAATCAGCAACTAGACCCATTTAACTAGGTTATGGCAAGTTTCTTTCCAAAAATATATTCTATGATTTTATTTTTTAATTTCTTGTAAATCATGCCCATTTTTCCTAGTCTGCATTATTTTTGTGTAGGATCTTGACGTAAGTAACTTAGCATGGGTTGAGTGAGTTTTATTGTTTTATTATTTGGATTCTAGAATATGTATGGAGTTGGATCAATTTTTTTTTTCTTCCAACATGTAATAAGCACCTCTAAAAAGGTCTCTAAGATATACACGTTTAGAAGGAAATAAAGAGATACCTATTTAGAAGGAAAAGAAAAGAACATTTGCATATCCCTTGAAGAAAATCACAGAGTAAGGGCATGGAATGGCAATAAAATTGTAAGCAGGGGCATGACACGACAATGAAATTGTAGCGAAAGGGCATGGAGATCACAAGGGCATGTCACAAAAACAAAATCGCAGAGAAAGGGCATGGCAATGGAATCACAAAGAAACGGCATGGTAACAAAATGAAGACATAACAAGGGCACAAAAATGAAATCATAGAGAAAGGCCATGACAACAAAATATAGAGATCAAAAGGGTATGACAATGTTAAGGGCTCTCCACCCTCATTTGGAGCTCTCCACCCTCTTTCATGCACAGCTCTTCGTAATCAAAACAAATGGGTAATGATTTATGTCATGTCTTCTTTCTTTTATTATACTCATGCGGGCATCAGAATTGTGACACTAACATTGGTATTGCAATGACATCATGGACAATTGCAAAAAAGAATCACCACAAATTACACTGTCATTGCAAATTGTCATCTCAATTTGACTCCAAATGTTGTAGTGTTAACTCATTCCTCAATAGGTCACTCTAGGATCTCATATTTTATATCTTCATGTCTTCTCTATTTAGTTCCTTATTTGCAAGCATCATTTGATTCATCATGTCTAGCTGAGTGTTTGTAGGATTTTATCAATCAAATGATCTTTCTTCAAGTTTGATAGTCATTTGTCTTCTTCAGCCACCAATTAATCTTCTTCAACTCTCTATTTTCTATTACTTCACATAGCCTTACTGACTACATTTTATGTTCTCTTTTTTATCCTTTGACTTCTTCATTCATAATATTGTTCTTCTACAATAAATTTGCAATGCCTACATAAATCTCACTAGAATATCCATCATCAATAAATCTATGTGTATCAACTTCTTTATAAAGTGTGTCATTATCTTAAATAGCCATATCATTTATCTTTCTTAGGGATTTCCTCAGTTCCTCTCTTGCTACTTCAAGTTATTGCAGTATGAGTTGGATGTCAATTACTTGATTTTCAACAACCTTTCCAAATTTGTAAGCCTCCATCGCCAATATCTAAACTCTTAAATTGTTAAGCTTCTTTCAAGAGAACTATTATCTTATGCCAACTATTCGAAGTCTTGTTGGGAAGCTAAGATACTAAGATGAGGCATGAATCTGGATCTATAAAACTTTTATCCTTCAAATTTTTTTGACTACATTCACCATATTAACCATCTCATATCTAGTTTATGCATAACATAACTTGAAATATCAAATGTTGAAATAAATCTAACTATGTATCACATCCATGAAATATAAACACATAACACATAAGATTTTGGTAACCCAAAAACCCTCCAAGGTGAAGGTAAAACTAGGGTAGGGATAACACCCACAAATATTCACTACTGCAATAACAAAAGTTAGCCTAGTAGGACTGCAAATTTGATCACTTCTTATAATCTACCCTATGAGGGGTCTGCCCTATTAAAAGATTTAGAAGATTTTTAGGTCTACCTTGATTAAAGGATTTAATACTTACAATAAAATATGGACTCTGTTAAGAGATTTACAAAGGTCTATTAAAAAAACTATGTTAAGAGATTTACCCTGATTCAATCTATCAAAATTGATTTAGCACCTAATCCTTTGGTCTACACTTACAATTGTTGATTATGGATCTCCTCATTCCAATCTTTGATATGATCTCTTATCTAATATATCTTAACTCTGTCCTACACTACTTCATTAGGTTGCTAAATTTGTTTCTTCACAACTTTTGCATGCACCCTCCAAAACCTAACTCCTTTGTATAATACTTCACTTCCTTCATCTCATCTATCATATTGAAATAGGGTTTGGATCTGCATATTTAAAGACATCTATAGAGTCTTCTATACATTTCCTTTTTTTTAATTTTATCTGATTGGTTTTCCTCCTTTCGTAGGGATCGGTGATCCATGCCAAAATGCATAAAAACCTCTATAACGAACTCTATGATCATTAAATATTATTTACATGTCAGCTTGAAATGGCTTACCTCAAAGTTTGTTATCTATGTGTTACTTGATGCATACTGTCTTTGATACTCAGTCATAACTATTCTCCCTATTGTTGTTCGGCCTTAACTAACTTGGCTCCTTCTATATATCTCATCATCTATATGCTCAACATTTACTGAGCTCATCTTGTAAGGAAGTACTCAATGATCAAACACTCATTTGACTCCTATAGAGCTTGGCATATACATGATTATTTGCAAGTCTTTACATGAATTTTCCTATATAGAGTAACTCATTCACAATGATGACCGACTAACTATGCCTTATATATGACTAGTGCACAGACAAAACAACTTAGAGATACCAACAAAGGAATGATGTGGAAAGAAACATGAAATCTAAAGACTACAAGAATTTTGTATATGTCTATGAAGAGGAACCTGGTACTCTACCCGAGTTACATCATAGTTACCAAGAACCAAATAAGGACACTTGAGTCACAGATTGTTATACCCAAGCACTAGACAGTACAACCTAAGTAAGAAGTTGAACATTTACGAAGTGAAGGAAATGGTGATAATCAAAGAACTAAACATGTATTGGCCAAATATGTGAGGAACAACCATTAACCTAAATAGATAATTAGAGCTAGAAGTGTAGGCATGAAAACAAGATAAAATTTTAGAGAAGGTAGATGTTTAATAGTTGATTTTGAACCAAGAACAATAAAATTTGCATTGGATAATAAATGTTGGGTTAATGCTATGAATGACGAGACTGATAAAATTGAGAAGAATAATACCTATACACCAGTACCGAGACCTACTTATAAAATGTGATAGAACCAAGTCGATTTTATGAAACAAGCTAAATAAAAATGTAGTAAGGAACAAGGAAATATTGGTTTTTGAGGCTTATGCATAAGAAGAAGGAATTGACTATGGTGAATCTTTTACACCTGTGGCAAGATTGGAAGGATTAAGTAAACTATTGGCATGTGTTATGTACAAGAAGTTAAAAGTATATCAAATGGATGTCAACTGTGTATTTTTAGATAGAATACTTAGAGAGGAAGTCTATATTGAATAGCATGAAGGATTTGTTGAACATAAAAATAAGAACATGGGATGCAAGTTGAACAAATTATTGTATGGACTGGAACAAGCCCTTAGAACATGATATGCAAGATTATAGTCTTATTTGGATTGTTGGAAATATCATTAAGTCAATTAAGTATTTAGTTGATTTTGTGTTTTCATTTATGGTAACATATATTTTGGTATTTCATTGTGAGATCAGAGATAGAAAATTGTCTCTGTGTTAGATAGTTTGCATCAGCACAGAGATAGATTTTGTGAGTACAGATGACAGAGTTAGAGTTGACACATGCACAATTGAGGATAGATAGTTGACAGTGTCATGATGACATGTGCTAGTGTGTAGATGTGTACAAATAGTACAACAATAGTTACAGAGGATTTACTAGTACCAATATTAGCAAGGCAGAACAGATCACAATAGCAGATTGAGTATTATGGCTTGAATTATTTTGGTAACAAAATAATTACTTAACTATGTTGGGATGACATCAAAGATGTTAACCTAATTTAGTAGATGCCAATTTTATAATCAGCCAAGCATGTGGAAGCATCAAAGCCAACAGGATAGATTTTTGCTAAAAGGTAAAGGTATAAGTAAAGATCATAACTTGCAAAGTTGTCTGTGGTTGTAGATCATATGAAAACTTATGTGAAGATTTTATTTCCTATATGGAGCCTTGTATGATGCAAATTTTGATGTATGATCGAAGGAACTATGAATTATAGTAGTGAGACAATATTGTACATATCTCTATTTTTGTAAATAAGATAAATTATATATTGCATGTTTGGGAAGTGGGCTCATCATGCATACATTGTATTTGTATTACCAACTCCTAACAGAGTTCAAGCAACTCCTAAAATGGTTTAGGCTTTTAACAGGGCCTATTCTTCTTACAAGGACCAAGACACTATACTTAATAAAAGACTCCTAATAGGGTCAATATCCTTATTTGGATACTTTTGTTTAGTGTATCATTTTGTGGGTACCATCCCCACCAGGGTTTTCCCTTGTTAACAAAATATGGTGTTCTGAGTTCTCATTATGTATGGCTATCTTTACTATTTAGCATTATTGGTTTACTTTCTTATGCATGGTTTAAATTAAGTAACAATATCATGTTGTGGGAAAAAAAAATATAGAATACTAATTCACACCCCCCCCCCCCCCCCCCTCCCTCAATATTCCCTATTTCTAACAATTAGTATCAGAGCATAGTTACTTAGCGGAGGCCTAACAGCTTGAGTAAGATCTCTATGGATATGGAAGAGTTATAGAAGAATCTTGAAGAAGCTCTTGAGAAGATTAATATTCTAAATGATAGATATGAAGATGCTAAGGTATATATTAGACAGTTGAAAGATAAGATAGATCATCTTAGATCCAAGAAAGAGTCAGCACAACCTATCAAAGATAGTGATGAGATCTTGAGATTAAAGAAATAAAATAAAATTCTAAAGCATGAATTAGATATTACAAATCTAAAGTTGAGCCTAAAGGATGACGATAGCATGATAGAGTATGAACTGAAATTTGAGATGGTAGACCTTAGAACCAATCTTGAGAAAGTCACATCTAAACTTGAAACTACTAAGTTGCAGCATGCAGAACTTGAAAAATACAATATCATTGCGAAAGGAGAATTGACACAAACTAAGCAACAACTTGAGAAGTTGTAAACTAGTAGTGAGAAACTTGATGAGTAAATGTCAATATAGAGACCTACTAATTATAAGATAGGACTTGGATATTTTCTTGATATGTCAGCTAAGAAAACTAAAACAAGAAATTAATCAGATCCATTTGGTGAAACCCCTAAAACTTCTATGAATAATCATAATGAAGAAGAAGTACCTAAAGAAGATAAGCTAGTCAATCTAAAGAATGTGTTGAGCCTAAGCAAACAGAGAAAGTTGAACCACCTAAAGAAGTGAGATATAAATTCAAAGGAAGATGTTTTACATGTAATGAAGTTGGACACATGAAGAGAGATTGCACAAGTCATTTAAGAATGTTTTAAAAAATATTGTTATAATTGTCATGGTATTGGTCATAAAGAAGTTGACTGTAGGAAACCTAAATTTGATACTGAGAATAGGAATAGTAGAATTTTTAGAGGTACTAACCCTGTAGGTAGTAATGAAAGAAGAAGATCTAGTGAAAGAAGATCTAGAAAAAGAAGATCTAATGATGGACATTCAAGACCTAATGGAATGATGAACCATATTATATGCTATAAGTGTAACAACTTTGGACATATAGCCAAGAATTGCAAAGCACCAAGAAATCAGCATGAACCCAATCAAAGAAGAAGTACACCTATATGTTAGTTATGCAATAACTTTGGACACATAAAAGATTTTGTAGAGTGGACATGAAGAACTTTAATAGAAATAAAAACTTTAGAAGGAATAACAACGAGAATGTCAAAAGAAATGATAGTAGTAACAACAGTTAGAAAGATGAAATAAAAGAACATGCAAAAGAATTCAAGGAAGTATTTGTTAAAGAAAATGAGTTATCAAGCTCACATATATTATTGGAAGAAGAATTTTTTGATGCACATGATGTAAGATTGAAGTTGGCTATTGTATGTGATTCATCCTATTTGAATTAAGTATTTCCCATAAAGACAGAGTATCAGTGGTTAGAACTAAAGTTAGAGTTTGAATTAAAATTTATAAAGTTAGCAAGATGTAGAATACATAGTGAGGAGGCTATGGTTAAGTGCACATACATTTTCATAATCATAGGAAGTTTTACGAAAGAAATCAATCTTATTGGTAATCATAAACAATTTTTATGGATGAAGAAGATATACATTTAATTTGAAGTTAATTTTGAAGATATTTAAGGAATGTGAAATTGAGTAAGTGTACCATTTGATCATGTAAGGAGTTATAGAGCCTTTGAGAGAAAATTGGCAGCGAATTAAAGGCAAATTAAGAGTATTTGCAAGTGTGAAGTCCAGGAAACCAAACATAGCAAAACCAGGTATTTTACAATTTTTCAGTCAAATTTTCAAGCATTCAATATTACCATAATGGAGATTCCTACAATATGAAATGTTAGTGAGAGGTCAAGGTAAAAATTCAAAAGGCATCCATTTGTATCCTTAGTTGATGATCCTTTGGGATCATTTTCACAAATCTTGTCCAATGTGTTACATGTAGAAGATGATTTGATTAAGTAAAAATAGGTTTTAAAGGACCCAAAGCCTTTACAAAATAACAAAAGTCTAGAGATAAAAAAGAGATGTAAACATCAGAGAAAAGTAGCATAGGACAACATGAAACAAAACTCCAAAAAGAACAACCATGAGGTCACCCAAGATAGAGCTGGAAAAGATAGCAAAAGAACAACAACCAATTAGCTAAGAATTCTTTATCAGGTCAAAAGCCTGATCCGCCAAAATATGCATATTATCAGCACCGGCCTTCACCTCATCCTTCTTGCTGACATCCTCATTCTTCTTAGAATGAGCTCAGGTTCATTTTCTTGGTCCCTGAGTCTCTGCCACCAAGGGGAGTCCTACCCTTTGTCAATTTCATTCCTCTTTAAGAGGTTACCCACATTGTCTACCATCTCTTTGAACAATTTTTCCAAATTGCCCAGTTTAGTATCCATTTTTGACACCTTCCTCTGAATTCCACTAGTCTCTTTATCTATCACCCTTTCTTTGGCCTCAAGGGGTGCTATCTTGTGCATGAGGTCTTTAACTTCTTCTGCATTCCCAATAACCTCTGAAAGTTTGTTGATATGTTGGCCCAATGTATGCTCACCTTTGGTAGTTTTGGTGACCTGCTCCATTTCCTTGCCCAACAACTGCATTTGTTGCTTAACAAAGTCAATATCCTTTAAAATTGAACCAAGGTTACCATAAAGACCCTTGGATGACTCGAGCCCACCTTTAATATTATCATCCAAATCTAGAAGGTGCCCCTGTTCTCCAACATCCTCATTATCTGAGTCACCATTCTTTCTAGTCTGTAACCTTTCCTCCTACCACCTTAAAGATTTTATTTTCCTTTCTAGCCAGTGAACCAGAGGCTCATCATCAGAAGTAGGTGACACTTGATCATCTTGGAAGCCCTTACTACCATTTCCTTTACCTCCACTCCTCTTATTATAGTAATCTCTCAGTAATTCCTCCATGAAGTCACTCTCCTGATCAGAATCACCATACACAACAATCTTTTTCTTCTTTTTAGAACTATAACTATAGCCCTTTTTCAAACTACCCAAACCCCCTTCAACTTCATCTTGGGTATCAGAATCATAACCCTCTTCCAAGAGACTCCCATCCATATTCTAGTCTGCCCCTTTCAAACTACCCCTCAGTTTCACAATCTTCTTAGACTTTAACACATTCATTATTAGGACCATAAGACCCTCATGGAAAACATGCTCACCATTTGGGTCTTTTTGAATAGCCTGAGTGGAAATACTAAGAGATTGCAATAAATAAAATGGAAAATTGATCCTAACATCATGCCAAAAGTGATTTTCCAACATGAAATGGCACCCATAAAACTTAGTGAATCTCATGTCTAAAGTTAGATATTCCATTATCACAAAAAGCACAAATTGCCAAAGTCGAGAAACAGAGGCTGGGCTAAAATACAAATTACCTATTTTTACCAATCAACTTTTCTCCTGCTCTGTCTCAACAAAATCATCGATGGCCCTATCCAAGAGCTTCCTCTCTAGATAAAAATTAATCTTGTCCATGTCCAACCCCGTGGCTCTACAATTACTTCTTCCGTAACATCCATTCACTGGTTACCCACCATCACAAAGCCATCCTTCCAAGATTTGATGAATTGGTGCATAATAGCTAGATTGTTACCTCTAATCCTTTCCATGTACCCTATGAAATTGCCTTGCCTTAAAATATCCCAAACCTCCATCTTGTTCCTCCACTCCAAACAGCTTGCCGGCTCCACCCTTTTCCTTTTTCCTCCCATATTCACTTCACCAAATTGGCTAGTTTTTATTCTCTGAAATCCCCAAATCGCTCTACAACTAAATGCCACACCACAAACGAAAAGAGAAATGGAAAAAACTACCCAAAATCCATGTGAAATGCTCAACTTTCTAAAAATCATAACCCACCACACTCTGAAAGAGTTCACCTCATAATTACAAACCACTGACACCATCATAATTAAAATATTTTTGCTTAGATCTCCATGTATCATACTCGATAAGTTGGCAGTCATCTGGAGGAAAGGACTCATAAAAATCCCAAATGATTTTATGATCATTGAAACAAGCCACATTTGTAGCCCAATCAGTAGTATGGTTGGCTTCTCTAAAATTATGAGTTATAATGCATGTTTGAAAAGAATTTATAATGTTAATAGCCTTGAAGATAATATTGCCAACAGTCCATGATGGTTCAGTAATTTTATTTAAACAATTAATAATGTTGAGGGAGTCACCTTCCACCCATATGTTCCTCAAATGATACTTTTGGCATAGAGAAGACCATGAAGAGTAGAAGAGGCTTTTGCAGCATGATTAGTTTGATCCCCTATTGGAGTAGTCATACATCCCACATAGTTACCATTAGAATTTCTAATAACAACTCCACATCCTACTTTGCCTGGGTTCCCTTTCTAGGCCCTATCAAAGTTTATCTTAAATCAATTCGTCGGAGGATAGTCCCATCTAGCATTATCCCTTGGATTAAGATCCTTAATATTCATTCCCAAACTCCTTATGTTCCAGCTATTAAGCACCCATTCTTTCCACTCATTACAAGGTTGTTGTCCAAAAAAAATAATTTTAATATTTTCAATCATAAGGACTTTAATTTTATAGAACACTTGATTAGGATTGGATTCCACACCTCCAAAGATCCTATTGTTGTGCTCCTTCCAAATGCCCCAACACAAATAAGGAGGAATGAAGTCCCACAATTTGACAATCAAAGCATTCTTAGAAGGAGCCATCCAACTAGTAAAGAACAACTGGATAGTAGCATGGAAAATCCAATCCACTTTCAGTAAGCTACAAAATTTATCCCAAAGCTTCTTGGTAAAGGGACAATGCGACATGATATGATCCACTAATTCCCCATCATTCTTGCAAAGAACACATCGATTAAAAATGATAAAACCTCTCTTCTTAAGATTATCAAGAGTCAAAATTTTATTCTGCAGAAGAATCCAAAAGAAGATATTAACTTTGGGTGTCATGCCTTTCACCCAATCCTTAGCCCATCAGGGTTTATCATCATCATCGAAAGAATTAGCATAGGTAGAGGCAATAGAGTACATACCACTAGGGTCACTTTTCCATATCAGAACATCCTCTTCATGGTTTAAAATGAATGCATTCAAACACTTGCCAAGCTCACCCAAGTTATGGTCCACACTATGAAGATCCACCCACATATCATCCTTCCAATAATCACCCACAAAAGTACCGAGCTGATTCTTGCATTGCTCCATATACCTATTCCACCTTGGATCATCACAAAGAGGGTGGTCCAAGATCCAAATGTCTTCCCAAAAAGAATTTTTCTACCATTTTTCACCTTCCATTTAACCCCTTTCCTTAAAATATATTTGAACTTCTGAGCATTCTTCCATATCAGAGAACCCCCTTGTTCTAAGTCACTATTAAGGAAACGATGGAAATCAAAGTGGTCCCTATTATATTTATCAACCCAAATATTCTTCCATTCCCCCTCTTCCTTGTGCCATCTCCATAATAATTTAGCCAATAAGAATTCATTCATAGAAGAAATCCTTTGCAAGCCAAGCTCTCCCTTCCCCCGAGGCATACAAACATTTTCCCAAGAAATCAAAGGGAGTCTTTTTTTAATCTTTGTTCCAATCCATAAGAAGTTCTTCTGAATTTTCTCAATAGCAAGAGCAAAATTTCTTGAATTTTGAAAACACTCAAAGCATAAAGTGGAACACTTTGTAGGACAGACTTCAAAACAATAACCTTACTAGCCTAACTGTGGAGAGAACCTTTCCAACGAGTAAGTTTCAAGTGGATTTTATCAATTAGTGAGTTCCAAAAGCTGTCAAGAGGGGCAACCAGCAAGTTTCAAGTGGATTTTATCAATCAACGAGTTAGAAAGTGTTTTATAGTATAGAAGATGTTATAAGCTACATTAACTATAAATTTAAGAGTATTGGAGATGAAGAGATTCATAAATATTTAAACATAGTTTGTAATGGAGATTTATCATTGAAACTCGAGTTCACGCATATGAGTGAGGTGAATCTAATCAAGTATATGTTCTACATGGAATTTAATAACCATGAATGGAGTAGGATTATTTTTAGTAGAGTTCATGAAGGAATGTTTTGGGTAGGTGATATGCATTTCATGATTAACAATGACCTAGTTCACAAGGTCACAGAACTAAGAAATGAGGTTCATAACCCTCTTAATGAAAAGAATGTTAAGAAGTTGGTTGAAGTTAATCTGAAGACCAATTTTGATGGTAGAAATATGAGACTTGGCCTAGTCAAGGATACTAGAGTTAGATTTTTGAGCAAGATAATTGGTTATAAGCTTAACCATGTTTCAAAGATAAATATTGTGCTAGAAAGATTTTTACATGCAGCATATTTGATGGTTGTTGAGAGTAAAAATGTGAAAATGTCTGAAATAGTCAGACTATAGTTGTTGGACAACATAGAAAAACTGAATAAATCTAAGAAAGGATTCTTTAGGTTTGAATCTTTATGGACCTACTTGTTTTTCCAAGCAACTAGACAGTTTCCTAGAATGAAAAATAGTGGTTGGGATACTGATTAATGCACCATGAAGCTAATCACTTAGTGCTATAGAAATTGAGCTAAAGGAATAAGAGATGAAGACACCAGAAGAATGATGAGAAAAATTCAATAGAAAATGAAGCAAAGATTCAGAATTCCACCTGCTATAGTATAGAAGTATAAAGACAAAAAAAAAATTATGGTAGAAACCTATACAACTTGTATAGAGGATGTAGAGCCTAGAGTGAAACTTATAGAACACATAAGTTATGAGATGAGTAAAGAACTCATAGAAATTTATGCAAAGATTAACCTTGAATCTAAGAAGAATACAGAATCTCCTCGATGGGGAACTTATGACGAAAAAAGATGAGAGAAGTTCATATTGGACTTCATAGTAAGCAAGTTGAAAAGAATGTGGAGAAGAAAATACAAGATACTCTAAGGAATCTAGGATGACTAGATAGGAGTATAATGAGGCCATGGAAACTACCAAGAAAATGAAAGCGAATGGGCAAACCAAGATATTGGTAGCTACACCTCTTGTTGTAGCTAGACCCTCAGAAGGAATCACTATAGCTAGACCATCACCACTAATTCCTAGTGTTATATAAGCCTATTTTCGATAATGTTCTTGCATAATATCAAAGAAAAATAGCATATATTGCAAAAACTTTTGAGGAAGAAGTCTCTTTTAGTAGAAATTTGAGAACATCGTCCAAATATTTCAAGCTAGTTGGATATGGAACATTACAAGGGGATGAAGAAATGATTAGTTGTTAGTTCGTGCCATGCTAGCTAAAAGATATTGATATGGTTCTCTTGATCGTTCCATGTGATTCGACTCATAAGAGATGGACGTCGAGATTTGAAGTTTCAAATTTATACATCTAGTCAAAATTGAGTGTTAAGACTCATGCCAAATTAATTTTGAAGAGGTGATGTTGTCAACTACAAGATTTTAAATATAAGCTTTTGGCCATCATTTTATACACTTGCAATCATTGAAGTTAATATTAATTCTAGTGCATATAAAGGAACTTGATTAAAATTATGTAAGAGATGAAGCATCAAGGATTAAAAAGGATAGTCAAGACAATAGGGCTCTCCTAATGAGAGGGAGTAGAGTGAGAAGATATTTATATTCTAAGCTCAGATGGTAAGAAAGATAGCTTCCATGATTGAGATTATGCATGCTTTCATGTCAGAGGGAGAAACTAGAGGATTAGCTTCAATTAACTTCCTAGGATTTTAATCATATTGATTCAAAGGAAGTGGATCATATTGAATGTCTAAAATTTACTAATGTCTATGGTATCTTTTGTTGTTGTTGAGGAGCATAAGGAACTACTAGACCATCATCTTTTAGAGTATCATCCAGTAGTACATAATCATTTTCTTTCTTCTAATGTTGCTGCCACAGATCTTTGTAAAACACTTTCTCATTGAATATGACATCCATGTTTCTTACAATTATATGATTTTCAAAATCCCAAGGCCTATAACCAAACTCATCAATGTCATATCCAAGAAATATACATTTCTTAGATTTAGCTTTCAACTTGGTTCATTTTTTAGAATCTATATGTGCAAATGCTTTGCAACCGAAGGTTTTGAGAAAATAATAACTTTCCTTCTTGTTAGTTCATGCTTCCTTTGGAATACCATAGCCCAATGGAGTAGAGGATCCTCTATTAATCAAGTAGACAATGATATTGACAACCTTTTCCTATTTGTTTAAGGGTGGCGCAACATGCAACCTCATACTTCTTGGATGATCCATGGTTGTCATGTTCATGAGTTCAACCACTCCATTTTCTTTTATAGTCCTTGGAATAGTTTTCTACCTATGAATATCACTAGTGGAACAATAATCTTTAAATTCATTGCTACAATTCGCACCACCATTATCAAGTGTGAGATATTTTAATCTTTTACCAATCTCATTTTAACCCAAGCATTTCCATTTCTTAAAAGTTATAAATACATCAAATTTATGTCTAAGGAAATAAACCCATATGTTTCTAGTTGCATCATAAATAAATGTAAGATAACAATGAGAGCCACCTAGGGAAGATACGTAAGCTAGTCCCCATACATGTTTATGCACAAGCTCTAATTTCTCATTTTTTTCCTTCCCACTCTTGAAAAAACTAACTTTCATTTGTTTTCCATATACACAACTTTTAGATAAATCCATATTGACACATTTTTGATGTAGTAAAACTTTCTGTAAATGAAATCATTTTGTACCTTTCCCACTCATGTGCCCAAGTTTGTGGTGTCATAATATTGTTTTAGAATATATAGCTATTTTTTGTTCTCCCTTCTCAACTGCAGCTATTATTTGTTCCCCTTCTCAACTGCAGCAATTATTCTTGAACATTCATTTTTCTCTAAAACAATTAAAGTAGAAGGAACAATATGATTTGTACAAAGATATAAGGTGCCTACTTTCACAATTTTTTATACTACTAAGGAACCTTTTGAAACCTTCCAATTTTTCTCATTAAAAGTAATTGTACAACCCTTGTCACCCAGTTGCCCTACTAAAATTAAATTCCAACTGAACCTTGGAACATGTCTTACCTCTTGTAGTAGCCAATGATTCCCAATCTGTGACTTAATCTTAATTTTCCCCTTTCCAACAATCTAACAGAGTGTATTATCTCCCAAATAAACTAACCCAAAATCACCTTAACATAATCAAGAAAATAATCTCTATGGGGAGTAGCATGAAATGAAGCCTCTGAATCTAAAACCTATGAACCTTCAACATCTTTTACAAAAAGAAACAGAACATCCTCTTTAGATTTGTTACTTATCATATTTGTCTCATTGTTCCCTTCTTGTTTGTCTCCTTCATTGCTCTTTCAAGTCGAACAATCTTTCTTCTCATGCCCTAGATTCCCACACCACCAACATTTTGTTAGTCCCCTAGATTGAGACCTTTTTCCCTTTGATTTTCCTCTTGATTTCCCATGATTTCTAGAATTATTTCCTCTCTTGTTCATTCTAACTTTTCTTTGTGTGTTCAAGACACTTCCTGGTGTAGATCCACTTAAGTTTTTCCTATGAATTTCCTCACTCAAGATCATGCCAATAAAATCATCAAATTTTAGGGTATTAGCACAAAAAACATAATTACTCACAGTCATTACCAAGTCATTCCAAATTTTAGGAAAAGAACAAAAAATCAAGAGATCCCTAAATTCTTCATCAAAATTGAAATTTATAGAGGATAATTGACTAGTAACCATATTAAACTCATTTAAATGATCAGTAACATATCCATCTTCTGTCATCTTCATATTAAATAAAGACTTCATGAGAAATACCTTATTTGAAATGAGAGGCTTTTCATACAACTTTTTTAGGGTTTGAATAAAGTCTTCAGTCATCTTTGCTTTAGTAATATTAAATGCCACCGATTGTGTCAAGCATAAATGAATACATCCAAGTGTCTTTTATTCCAAAATATCCTAGTGCTCATGTGTCACAGCTATCAGTTTCTCTTATTTTCCTTGCAATGGTTGTCAGAAATCCTTCTAATAAAGATAGTCCTTCGTTTTCATTTTCCATAATTGAAAGTTATGCCCATTAAACTTCTCTACCTTCAACTTACCCTCATCTATCATCACTCCCACTTAATTGTGAGACTCTCATTCAATCGTGAGTCCTTCCTACTGAGTATAACTAAAAGCAACCTTAATCTGATACCACTTGTTAGGATTAATGAGATAGAAGTGATAATTACATGCAAAACATAACCAATATCAAAAAATAATAAATCGCATAAAAGAGAACACAAGACATAGAGATTTAAATGGTTCACCCAATCACTGGGCTATGCCTACCAAACAATGAGTCCAATATTCTTATTATCTAGTGATTACAATCTATAATCTCTTACAGCTCAATATTGATGCAAGAAGCTATAATCTCATCATACATAATAAATCCTTAACCCTACACCATTTTATACAAGTTTTTTTCCGCTTAAAAAATTAAGGCTAGAATAAACCAACCAATAGAAAAATATAACTCTTAGCACCTTTTACAATAGTAAATTCATTTTTGGCTTCAAGGGCGCTACCACTAAACCTCACCCTATATCATGACAAGGAGTGCACCTAGGGTCACTAACCCCAAGACCCTACAAGGGGCACTGCCCTTTGACCCAGCCTAGGTTTTTCTCACAAGGAATGTTGCCCCTTGACCCCGAGAGCATGGGGGTGCTACCCCCAAACCCCCATAGTAAAATATGGGAGGAAACCTCACCAAATGAACTGGGGGGAAATTAACTTCCAAGTCTAATTAACCTCCATATAAAAACAATAGTTTCTTGCTTTAGGATCATAACAACTTTTGGATTTATCCCAAGGCATGTTCTGTTCATTTGAGCCTTGTCCCTTGCAACACCTCCTAGTGGGTAAAAACGCATATATGAGTATTTATGGGAAAGGATCCATTAAATATTTGAAATACAACCTTCAATTATGTATTGTATTCGTCATTAACCACTCTTCTTTGTATCTATCAAATTGTGCAATCAAGTGGAGAAATTTGTTGAGTCCACACCCAATACAGAGCTTCTCAATTTAGACTTTTGGATTTGAGAAATTATTTTTGGGATTATTGATCAAGTGTGTTGATTAATTTCATTTTCATATTTCACTTTCAATTAGATTATAATACCTTTGATTGACATACACACTCATGCACCTGAATTGGAATACATTCTCAAAAGAACTTGTTGAACTATGTATGCTTTCATCCACTTTAGTTCTTGAAACTTGTGATGGGTCCCCATCTCCTATATACATGTCTTCTTTAGAGATTTCTTTAGATCAACAAGGTGTTACAAGTCTTTTAGTTTTAATTGTATGGGATGATTTTTGCAAGATGTTGCACTTTTGTTTATGTAGTCACACATTGCAAATATTGAACAATCTTAACAATATTCACTTCTTATAGTAGTTACAACACACTTGCAATCACCTTATCAATGTCTTTGGAGAGTGATCGCGAGTCTTCACAATTGTTTAGATTCATTTCACTAGATTGCATCTTGACATTCTTTTATTCAAACATGTAAAAAATTCAAAAATCTTTAGAGGAAAACATCGCGAGGCTTTTAAATATTGTGACAAAAAAAAAAAGACAAATGGGACTAAAAAGGCTAAAAGAGATGCACATATAAATGAAATGGGCCTTGCATTGGATATCACAGTTGACCTTTGTAAATCATGCCATGAAAGCTTTTTATTGTCTTAACCGTCCTTGGACTTCAAACTATCCCTTGCAAATGTAGCTACTTACAAGTCTTTTTGGATCATTCTAGAGATGAATTGCACCAAAAAAACCATTCATCAAATCTCAACAAAGTATAAAGTCCTCAATACACCAAAGTGAAAAGCTTAATCTTATTGGCAAGCATACCCATTGTAATGTCCCCAGTCAAATTGCTTGGTAATTTTAGGACAATGTTTATGTAACTCCAATTGAAATGAGTTCCTTGATACTATAATGTCCCTTTTGGAACTTACTCTTCAGTTTCTTTAAATTCTCATTTTGGGGTTTTGAGAAGATCGTATGAATGATTTAAGATATACATTTTTATACAAGAAAATATATCAAACTTGAATAATATATCTTTGACGCATACTTATTTCATATGCAAAAAAATAAGTATTAGAAGTATAGGTGTCTTCTAATAAGTTGGCAACTTATGATATACTATTGTTTATCCACTATCGTTTCTCTTTACATTATTTACCATTTAATATTCACTTGATATGTCCTTATTACTTTATTACATAACCCTCTTTCTTATTTATCCATTTAATAGTCTTGACTTATTTTGAATTATTTTGAGTTCCTTACCTTTAGAATATGCTATGTATTTTATGTTCTTAGCCTATTATATTAATGGGTTATTTTTGCATTCAAGCCATCTTTTTATCTCATATATATTGTTGCACTTTATCTACTTTATTATTTTGAGTTCTTATGTCCTTTATCTTATTTCTAAGCTTTTCTTGTCCTCCCATAAATGTATCTTTTAATACCCGGTGCCTTCTCTTTTTAAATATTTACCCCCCATTGATACCCTGAATGATAGAAGGGACTAACGCGATGTATAAGAGCCACGTCGATCTAACCTAATTACTTTCCATCTAATTCAAAAGTATTACCGATTAGGTGTCATGTTTATTAATTTATTATTAAAGTAATATAATTTTACATTCTTATAGAATGGCATATAGTTTTGTGAAATTAGTTAATAGCATACATATATGCTACTAGATATAATAGATATATTTTAATCATTTATTTAAATATTTATTATGAATATTTTTATTTCAATTTCGTATTTAATGCATTTAGTTATAGATATTGTTTCTATTTCACAAATATATTGATTGGGTGCTTATTCTAATTATCATGATTTAATATTAAATTTCATTATTTAGAGGGGTATTACAGTCCTCCCTCCCAAAATTGCTTGTCCTCAAGCAATTATGATTTTCTATTTGTCAATAGATTTATTTAAGTTCAAATTTGATGTTAATATTAGTTAGATGTTATGAGTGAGTCACCTTTGATTTGTTGTATGTTAATTAGAATGGTAAAAGAAAGATTGATGATTGGTTAATTAATCAGTTCTTGTTCAATGAGTAGATGATCATAACAATGAATTGTATCTTGATTTATTGATTCATAATGTCAAGGTTTGTGAGTTGCCTAATTGATTATAAACATAATTTATTTGACTAATCTTCCAAGTTTCAACATCTTTTTTTTTAGTTATAATGATTCATTTAATGATCTCTTCGTAATCATTAGTGTTCATTGAATTGAAATAGACTCAAGTCCTTTTGTTTTTCTTATATGACCTCTTTAGAGTATGAAAATTTCAATGTTGTGGGGTGCTAGATACTCATCTACAAATAGGCTTCCTCAAGGTATTGGGACTGCATCTTCGTACCCATCTTGGACTCTTTCCTCAAGGATTTTGGAATCATGTTCTTACCCATCTTAGACTCTTTCCTCAAGTCATTTGAAACCATGTCCTCAACCATCATGGAATATTTCCCCAAGGCATTGGAACCCATGTCCTTACCTATTTTGGAATCTACCTAACTCATGTGGATTTACTCCTCTCCCTTCTTGACAATAAAATACTTTATTCATGAACTCATATTCATCATTTATGTAATCATGTCTCCATGCTAAATTATCACCCATATTCAATAAATTGATTTTTTATTGATTGAAATTCTTATGATCATGTTTACCCAATAAGATGGCAAGATTATGCTTTGATAACACTGTAATGTCCCCGATTAGATTGCTTGGTAATTTCAAGTCAATGTTTATGTAACTCCAATTGAAATGAGTTCATTGAATGATTTCATTTTGGAGTTTGGAGAAGATCATATGAATGATTTAAAATATACTTTTTTATACAAGAAAATATATCAAACTTGAATAATATATCTTTGACACATACTTATTTCATATGCAAAACAATATGTATTAATACTGTAAGTGTGTTCTAATAAGTTGGCAACTTATGATATACTATGTTTTATCAACTATTATTTCTCTTTACCTTATTTACCATTTAATATTCACTTGAAATGTCCTTATTACTTTATTACATAACCCTCTTTCTTACTTACCCATTTAATGATCTTGACTTATTTTTAATTATTTGAGTTTATGGTATGTATTTTATTTTCTTAGCCTCTTATATTAATGGGCCATTTTTGCACTCAAGCTATCTTTTTATCTCATATATATTGCTGCACTTTATCTAATTTATTATTTTGAATTCTTATGTCCTTTATTTTATTTCTAAGCTTGTCTTATCCTCCCATAAATGTATCTTTTAATACCCGATGCCTTCTCTTTTTAAATATTCACCCCCCATTTGTACCCCTTATCCTCCCATTATTGTATCTTTTAATACCTAATGTCTTCTATTTTTAGTTATTCACCCCCCATTTGTACCCCAAACTCCAAATGACATAAGGGACTAACGTGATGTATAAGAGCCACGTCGGTTTGACCAACCCATTAAGTGTCATGTTTGTTATTTTATTATTAAAGTAATATAATTTTGCATTTTTATAAAATGGTATATAGTTTTTTTTTAATTAGTTAATAGTGTACATAGATACTACTAGAAATAATAGATATGTTTTAATCATTTATTTAAATATTTATATGACTATTTTTATTTCAATTTCCTATTTAATTCGTTTAGTTATATATATTGTTTCTATTTCACAAATATATTGATTGGGTGCTTATTCTAATTATCGTGATTTAATATTAAATCTCATTCTTTTGAGGGGTATTACACTCATATTTTTAAAAATCTATGTGAAATATATTTATATGTATCAAATTTTACAAATAAAATTACAGATAGTAATTGCTATCTAGCATTGCCATTTAAACTTTGTTTTACTTATAAAGATAAATAAGTAGAATTGGACATATCAACATAATTATCATAAAGAATTTTATTTGTAATAATTATATGACACTTAAGAGTCCCAAAAGCTATTTTCTAGACAACAAATCTGACTTCCTCACCCATAATGAAATAACATTACACCCATGAAATTCTACTTTCAAACTATATCATATATTTAAATTGTAGATATAGTGAGTTAACTCGTGAATTATAATTGACATTACTAGTTTATATACTTCTAATTATACTTTGATTGTACTTTGATTGTGGTTGGTTTCACTTATATAACGTTCTTTGCAAATTGGTTTGAAATGACACTCAATAGGAAGAAACCAAAAAGTATGGGTTCTCTTTTGCTTACAATAATGCAATGCTCTTCTAAGACTAGAATATGGTCAATACCACACCACTAATTTTCTTCTAATGGATAACATTATCAATAGCTAAAGGCAGCTCTGTCAATTTGAAAAAGATATTTAGTATCTATCGTGGTATTCTTTATACGGTGATAATATTATTATTTCAAATATACTGGAATTCTCGCATTGTATGTGGTTGTTCCTGATATGAGGAAAGGTATTCAAAATTAAAGGTTAAGTTAGTTAAGGGAAGGCAACTAAAATTTTAGCCTCGTGGTAATTAAAGAAGTCATAAATGTACCTTCTTAGTACAAACCTATTCTCTTGAATGGAAAAAGACAAAGATAAAATAACATACACATGAGACATAAGACAATGGAATCATGTTGTAGAAGGTTTAATCCATGCACGTCCCAACAACTTGGCATGCAATGAACTTCTGTTTTCAATTTTGTTTTGCAATTGGTGCCAAAAGTAGTTACTTCTATGTTGCCATCTTTAAAATCCTAGAAAGTTATTCAGCACAGATTTTCAAATTCCATGGTATTGAAGAAGTATGATTTGAAAGCAATCAGACCATTGACATATATGACAAAAGCCAGTCAGTGTTTTATTTAAATTTGCACCAGACAGAAGCTTTAGTAATGCCGAGAAGCAGCAATGAAATGTTTGCTGAGTGCATGATATAGGTTTTATTTGAAAGTATCTAACAAAAAATCTTGTAAGGCACTCCAAAATAACTCTTCACCTGCGGCCTTTCACAAATAGGACTTCTTTTTTATCTTCTGTTTTTGAGCACACGTCAAACACACATCCTTGTGGCCACAGTCCTCGTATAATGCTCGCAACACTTTAGGACCAAACTTTGTATGACATATAGCACAATCTTCAGCCTGAAAGAATCAACAGCAAACCACATGATTTATTTAATTTGACAAATTTCACTAAATAATACTACTAAATGCAACTTTTAAGAAGAAACCCAACATTCCAGAAAAGTTTCAAATTTCGATCAGTACAAATTCTACCTCCGGCAACACTGCTGATATGCTAGACAATTTATTTGTTTCCTGTCTGGCATTTTCGAGTTCTTTCTCGAGCTCATTTTTCTCTTCAAGCGTTCTCTGTAGAAATTGTTGTTTTTCCTTCTGAACCTTTTCTTTGATCTGACATCATATGACAAATTCGAAATAGAAATTAGTCACTAACAGAATTAAATTTTATTGAAATTCCTAGATCTGACAGCATTTGTTACAAAACTTACCTCCAAGACTTGTTTATGGTGCTTTGCTTGCAGCTCTACTTTCTTTTCGTGTAATTTTTTCTCAAGCTGAGCATACTTCTTTTCCATTTTAGCTTGCAAGTCTTTTTCAAGTCTCTGTTCTCTCAAAATTATTTTTTGCCTAATCTCAGCTAGCTTTTTCCTGAAAAAAATGGAAAAGTCTCATGAAATCATATAAAACAACAAAAGATTGTTTTTCTTTCCAGGAGTTTGGAAATGCATACTTTTGCTCGTTCTTTTCTTTCTCAATTCCTTCTTCCAGTTCATTTTCAGTCTTCATATATTCTTCAGTTTCCTTCTCAAAATGCATTTTATTTGCATACAGCTTAGCTCTAATTTCTGTCTCTCGCTGTTGATAACGAAGATATTTCTCTTTCATAAGCTTATCAAACTTTCTTCTGTTTTCCTCCATCTGCATTAACAATGTTATCAACCAAATGTAATTTCTATCTGACATTTTTCTTTCTTTTTTGAAAAATATCTACGCAATGAGATATACACATTATAACTTAATATTACAGTCACGTGAATAAGGTATACCCAAGAAGAACCGAGGTTTCTATGACTTTGATTTCTATTTCTCGATTAAATGCTCTCGAGTCCCTGTTAATGTGTATATAATCAACTTTACCTTCCTTGAAAGAAGGTAATATGTAATAAGGGAATCTGTATTCTGAAAATTACCTTCAATTTATGACATCTTTCTCCTTCATCTTGCTGTTTCCTATAATGTTGAACCTCGTCATCTTTCTTCTTCAGTTCTTCTTCCACCCGATTAACTTCAAGCTTCTCAGACTCCAATGCTTGTTTTTTTTGTTCTCTTTCTTCCTCAAGCTCTTCAATGTCTCTGCACACTTTTTCAGTTTCCTGTATTTAATTTCAATCAGAATATTACCTCGATAAAACAAAGCAAAACCAACCAGATATTATAGCCGTGTAGCTAGCTTTCCATCAGGAGCAATTTGGAAAGTTACAAAAAGAGAAAGTTGTACTGATATATATATATATAGAGAGAGAGAGTGGTCACAAAAGAAAAATATTTGGGACTGTTTGATAAAATTAATTATAAAGGAAAAATTTTATGCCAGAAAGGGGACATTTAATACAGTGTCTGGATGAAATCATTAGGCTCTTCCTTTACAAATTGTAATCTACAAACCAGCTGTATAGCAGATACCAGAACAGAAAATTTTAATGATTATTTTGTGTGCATTAATACAAAAATCATATATTACAAGCTTGGACAGTATCAACATCGGTGCAAATTTCTGATTTCCTGTGGATCAATTTATCAAACCACCATATGTGATAATGCATATTATTTGCAAATCAAGTTAGGCTATGAGAATCTAAGAATATCAAACAAAGAAGAAAACATGGACATGTAAATATTCACTTTAGTTCTCTTTCATACCAATTATACTCATATTCCCCCCAAAAGGATCAATCTTAAAAGTTTCAAATGTGTACATGAGAAACCAACATGTACTAGAATGGAACAATACTTTCATTCTAAGCTGCCCACCCTGGTTCGGGCTCAGGTTTTGGTTCAAGGGTTGGGTTTGCACATTCAAACAAAATGCTTTCTTGGGGTTGGGTTTGTTTTGCGTTCGGCCATACAAAAACATATAAAACATTAAGCCTAATATACATATTTTAATTTACAATAATATTTGTAAATTTTATAAAATATGATGATGAAATTATAAAAGAAAATCAATGTTATAATTTATAAATATCAAATTTAATATAATATAATATACATAAAATTAACATATAATAAAATATTAAGAAAACTATATAATGTCCCCTTTCTGGGTCGGTCATGATTGATACCTTTAAATCAACTATAATATTCATAATAGTCATTTCATCTATCAAATGTTATAATTATTAGGATTTAGGCATTATCCAAGTTGCCTAAACACCCTCTATGGACTCTCAAAGTTTGTATGTCCATTTCACGAAAAATTTACAGAATGCTAACCCTTAAACTCTATTGGGATAAGATCCATTAGATTGCATTTATACAAGCCCCTCCTTGGTAATGCTCTATTCTTCTTAGCCAAATAGTAGGATTGATATGTAGATATATATTGTTGATTTTTCTATTATAGTTGATATTACAATATCATTATTGTAAATTATATTAATGTTAAGAGTAAAGCATTAATGTAATTTCATTTATTAAATTACCTTTACTCCCTTCTTAAGATTTCCCTTTATCCACTTGCATTTTCATTTAATAATTAATTAGTAATTAATAAATGTCATTTACATCTTAGGGTTTCCCTTTTAGGTTTTTCAATCTCCTTCTATAAGGATTGATCATTTGTAAATATCTTTCATTCTTTTGAATTTGATAATATAATCTACATATTCTCAAAGCAAACCCCTTGCCTCTTCTTTGTCTTTTCTTATTTGTGACAGGTTCTTGCAACCAAGTGTTCTTCGGGTTTTATGGATTTGTATTGCTCAAATCCTTCATGGTATCAAAGCTTAACCTACTGTAGCTTGTTCTTATTTAGAAAAAAAGATGAATGAGAGTTTGACAGAATAGATTTGACTCTTTTCGAGTTATTTTTTGTGAAAATAGGTGGGTCTTTTGAATTCAGAGTACTTTGAGGCCAAACAGACCTCACAGTTGGATTTTGAAGATGTCAAAACCCCTATTTTTATATAAAATCTATCGATTTTGGAAAACATTGATTGGGAAGGCAAAAAAAATTGCATACAAGGGTTGTACAACCTATAGCACACATATCAAGGTATGTGTATGATTTTTTTAACAAAATTTGAAAAATGGTGACAAACATCGCTGAGGTTATCCTAACCTGGTGATCGGCTTCACGACATGCAGTCGCCGTAACTACACAACGCCTTCGCAGGATCTTGTCGTCATGGCCTAGCCTGCTACCCCCTACCTCTCCTCCAACTGTGCGTCGCCACAAGGCCACCTCTATCTCCCCTACCTAGTCTACAGCAATATGGGGGATGCAGAGGCTTAATTTTTAGCCCTTTTTCAATTTTTGAGGTTGTTTGAATTTTTTTCTTTGCTACAAAAGCCTTTTTGGTTTTTTATCTCTAACTTGAGCATACGGAGGTGTTTTTTGGATCCGAAAGAAGCATTGAAAAGATGATTTAGAGACGAACATGATGGTGAAGGTATTTTTTAGATTTTTTTCTAGTTTAGTACCTATTTTTTTGCTCAAAGTCAGATGATGTCTTCTATCTTTTGAGGGACGTAACTTGCTCATTTTTGTTCCATTTTTCAATCCAAAAGAAGCATTTGAAAGCTCTTCCCAAGCACTTCCCAAATGCTCTATCATTTTACCAGTATTTATTACCAAGTATTTGTGATACTCAACTAAGTTCTTTTTGCTCTATTCTTGTATACACATTCCTTCTGCAAGCTGGGATTTGGTTTTTTGCACTATGGGGGGTGTTTTTCCATTATTTTCTATTACAATATCAGTATATCAAAAAACTTCAAAACACTGGCCGAGACCTCTTCTTGTCTAATACTTCTAAACCCACATAGCTATCACACGTGAAAATCTACTATGCAATGGCTGCTCCTTTCAAAGGGTTTGTGGTCTTGTTTAGATATAGTACAACCAATATTTCAGAGTCAATATCAAACTTTATAGCATAGGAATAAGATGGATGAAGCCATGGGTCTAATTTCTTTGAGTGTTTTAGATAGCTTACATTTCATCTTATGAGTGTTCCACTCCTCAAGAAATGTGGGACAAGTTCAAGGACTTGTTTGGTACCATCAATGAGTTCAAAACACTTCAGATTGAGGCAGAGCTTACTTCACTTGTACCATATGTTTTTCCCCTCTATTGAGGACTTTCTCATGAGGTTCAAATAGTAGAGAACTTTGTTACAGGGATGCGGAAAAGAAAAAATGGATAAGGAGTGCATCTATTTGATTCTATCAAAGCTTCAATGAAACTTTCAAATTTTCTTTTCTATCTTCCATTCCACTATGAATGCTTTGGGCCGTAGATTTACCATGACCACTTTTGAGGTTTTTTGTGATCGATTAACTAGAGAGCAGTCAATGCTTACACAGTTGGATACTATCACAGGTTCAAGGACACAACCATTAGTTGCTTAGACATCTAGAGGGAAGCCAAAGCAGAAGCCAAAGCCCAAGACAGATTCAACAGGCAGTGAGAGTTCCTCCAAGCCTAGTCCTAAATTAGATGCTTGGAAAACCACTCTGAAGGATAAATCTTCTAAGTCAGGTGAGTCTTCCTCTAAGACTAAGATGTATATAGGTGATCCTTGTAGTTTTTGTGGCAAGGAAGGACATCTAGTTTCCAAGTGTTGGAAATGTCTTGAGGCTTTAGAGAAGGCCATGCAACAACATAGTATTTCTTCTCCGAAGCCACCACCTCCTCCTTCAGGGAAAGAACATGCTCTTTCTATACAAGCATTTTCTTCTACAACTACTTAGATTCTTGATTCAGGTGCTTCCCACCATATGACACACTCACCTGATTTGGTTACCTCTGTTGCTCAAAGTGTTACTACATAATATGCAGTTGGTGACTCTTTACAGCTTTCAGTTTCAGATTCAAGAACTATCTCTTTAGAGGGTGGTTCACTACAAAATGTTTTCTTGGTTCCTACCATTTCTACGAACCTCCTCTCTATCTTTCAGATTTGTCATTCTAGCTTTGGTAAGACAGTCAAGTTCTCACCACATGATGTGGTTATTCAAGACCTCCATGATCCTAACTTCACTGTTTCTACTGGGAGTGTTGATCTTCAATCTCACTTATATCAATTTGATGGCTTTGAGAGCTCTGATTCTACATATGTTTCTCTTATTGCTCATGCAAACACTATGAGCAATCTTTGGCATGAGTATTTTGGATATGTCAACTGTAGATATCTACAACAGATGAGTACACAAGAGCTAGTGATTGGGCTACCTCAGATCTCTTGTAGTGACGGTGTTTGTCAAGGTTGTACACTTGGCAAACATCATAGAGATCCATTTCTAATAGGTAGATCCACACATGCTAAGGCACCATTGGAGTTGATACATAATGATCTTATGTCATTCCCCACTCCATTCTTCTTAGGTGCTCGATATGTTCTTAACTTCATAGATGACTTCTCGAGATGCACATGGATGTACTTTTTGAAGTACATGTCTGATTTTTTTGATTCATTCCAAATCTTTAAGACATTTATGGAGAAGCAGTCCAATTTTTTGTTAGGTGTATACGCACTGACAATGGTGGGAAATATGTGAATTAGTCTTTCAAAGATTTTTGAACTGAGCATGGTTTACAACATCAGTTCACAATTCCCCATATCCCTTAGCAAAATGGGATTACAGAAAGAAAGAATAGGACATTACGAGAGATGGCCAATTGTATGATACGCTCTCGAGCTATGAGTTCTTCATTTTGGGCTAAGGCTAGTAATTGTGCCAACTATATTGAAAATCGGATGCCTCACAAGGCATTGAGATATTTGACTTTTGATTAGGCTTGGACTCATGTCAAGCTCATTGTTTCTACATTCTGTATTTTTTGTAGTGAGGCTAGGGCATTTATTCCAGATGCTCAATGGAAAGCCATGGAGAGGAAGATCCAATCACTCATCTTTGTTGGCTACTATGAGTATGTGAAGGCATACATGTTTGATCTTGATTCTATAGATGTCTTGTTTCAGTGAGACATCTAGTTTGATGAGCATTATCCTTAGATGGAGCCTCCACACTAGCTCCATCTCCTTGCATCCACTTATCAGCTCCATGCACCCACTTGAATTCCTTTTTATTTCCTCTCATTGTCTCAGTCATATCATTACAAATAGAACTGAAATTCCTTATAAACTTTTGGTAAAAACTATCCAAACCATGAAATGATCTTACCTCACCCACATTCTCAGGTATAGGCCATTCCAAAATTTCTTTAACCTTCTCAGGATCCATCTTCAAACCATCAATTGAAATCACAAATCTTAAATATACAATCTCTTCTTGCATAAAATAACACTTCTTTAGATTAATCATCAACTTCTCCTCTTTCAATCTCTACAATACTTGTCTAACATGCTCAATATATTCTTCATTAGTCTTACTAAATATCAGAATATCATCGAAATAAAAAATCACAAACTTACCCAAGAATCTTTTTAGGCCTTCATTCATTAATCTTATGAAAGTACTCGGTGTATTAGCCAAACCAAAAGACATAACCAACCATTCATACAAACCATCTTTTGTCTTGAAAGTAGTCTTCCACTCATCACCTTCTCTAATTTTGATATGATATAGCCACTCTTCAAATCAATCTTGGTAAAATACTTTTCTCCACTCAAACAATCCATTATGTCATCCATCCTCAACATAGGAAACCTATATTTCACTATGATCTTGTTAATAGCTCTACAATCACTACATGTTCTCCATTCTCCATTCTTCTTAGGTGCTAATACAATAGGTACAACACATGGACTCAAGCTTTATTTGATCAAATCTTTCTACAACAACTCATGCACTTGTTTGTTAAGTTCTTCATTCTCTATAGGTGTCAATCTATATGGTGCTTTGTTCAAAAAACTAGCTCTAGGAATCAGATCCATACAATGACTTATACTTATCATTTTAGATAAACCATCAAGTATATCTTCTACAACAATATCCTTGTATTCATTTAGCAAATTTTCAATTTCTACTGGTACTCGACTTCTGTCAGTTTTTGCTACTTGGCCACCATTGTTTTCTATCACTTGGTTGCTACTGGCACAACTTGGCTTTCTAGGAATTATAGCAAAACATACTTGGTTCTTCTTCATTTCATTTATAAATTGTTTCCCATTAACTATGCAAATTCTCACAGTAGTACAATTAACCTCATCTGGACTTTCAATCAAAGGCAACAATATTTTCTTTTTCCCATTCACCTAAAGGGTATATTGATTTAATCTTCCATCATGTATAGCATATCTATCATATTGCCAAGGTCTACCCAAAAAAATATGACAATAATCCATAGGCATAATATCGCACAAAACTTCATCAAAATAATGTCCAATCTTGAACTTCACAATACATTGCTCACTTGCCAATATCTTATGCTCATCCTTGATCCATGACACATGATAGGTTTTAGGATGCTTCAGCCTCTGCAACTGCAACTTTGTAACCAGCTCTTCTGATGCCAAAATTTTAGGACTTCCACTGTCAATGATTACCTTACAACATTTTCCAACCAACTTACATCTAGTTTTGAAAAGACTTCTCCTAAGGACAAGTTCCTTATCACTTCCATTATTACATAAGGTTCTTCTCACCATTATATTTTCTCAAGCCTCAGGTCCACTTGGTGAACCCTCACTACCTCCTTGAATCACAACATTTCTATTACCTTGTCCACCTCAGAGGATCTACATTCAAAGGATCTATGCCCTTCTTTACCACATCTGAAATAATTACCATGAAAACTACCTCTAGAATAAGAATTACCTCTTCCTTAGTAAGAACCAGTACCTCCTCGGTAAGAATGACCACCTTTCCATTTAGTCTTTCCTTTATCATCATTATTCCATTCAGATTTCCCTTATCTTGTACAAAACTATTAGATCTACCACCTTCTCCATAAGATCTAACTTAGCCTATCTAATATTTACCACCTCTACCTCTTTGTCTTTGCTCATGCTTCTTTGTCAAGATCTCCTCAACTTTCAAAGCATATTGATATGCTTCCTCCACACTTTCCAATTTCACAAAACTTATCTCATCTTGAATCCCAGATCTCAATCCATTTATCTACATTGCAATTTTCTCAACATTATCATCCACATGTCTAGATCTTATGTCCAATCTATAGAATTCCTCAGTATACTCCTTCGCAGTTATGTCCCTTTGCCTCAAAATTTGCATCTTTCTCAACAAGCTAACTTGGTAATCAATAGAAAGGAATTTTATCTTCACCTTGTTCACCATCTTTGTCCAAGTCTTGATCTTTTCCTTTCCTCTCCTTTGTTTATCAGTTTGCAAATGCTCCCACCATAGTGAGGCATGTCCTTTCAATCTTGTAACTAGAATCTTCACTATCCTATTATCAGGAGTGTTTACATAGTCAAAGAGCTTCTCCTTTTCATAGATCCAATCTAACACAACATTGGTATCCAATTTTCCATCATAGGGAACAACTTCTACAACATGCTTTGAATTTTCCCTAGACAATACTCTCAACAACCTTGCCTCATCTTGATCTTCTTCAAGTTTTAGATTAGGGTTTGGTGCTACTGCTTCATCATTACTTACATCATCAAGATGTGTTCCTCTCCTTTGGGTGATCTCTACAATATCTAATCTAGCTACAATTTATCTCAATGTGGCCAATATTAAATTATCAACATTTCCTCTACCTTGAATCATTTTTAAATTAGGTTCCTACGAGATTTTAATCCTCTGCAAGTTTTAGGTCAAATCCTCAGATCTTCTACCCCACAAACAAATTCACTTAGGGTTCTACACAATCCAATCTCCACAAAGACAAACCTTTGCTCTAATACCACCTGACATATGGAGGGATGAAGAACTAGGGCCAAAGGCTCATCCAACTATTCACACCACCTGCACAGAGTCAACAGAGTGAAAATAATGACGAATACAAAATACATGGGAGAGAGAGGAAATAAAAGCCTTCATTCATATATTCATCCAAAGATCAATTACATGCCCATCTATAAGGCCTTCTAGGTTACAACCACATATCAATTCATTTACAATCTTTGATGATCAAACTTCACATTCTGCTTCTTCTTCTTCTTCTTCTTCTCTCTCTCTCTCTCTCTCTCTCTCTCTCTCTCTCTCTCTCTCTCTCTCTCTCTCTCTCTCTCTCTCACGCGCAGTTACCCCTTAAGACTCTAACCAAAGTCTCTTAAGTACATGCATGACCACAAGTTGACCTATTGCAAATACAACTAAGTAAAATCTCATATTAAATCCTAGGCTAAGCCACAAGTTGGCTCGTAGAAAATATCTAACAATAAATTAAATGCAAAGGTTGGCCTCAATAGGAAACCATACAAAAATAACTCAAAAAAAAAAGATTACACAACATACTAACACTTGACATCCAAACATCCAAACAAACTCGGCAACCACATGAACTCAACATCCATAGGATGACTCGGCAACCAAAGAACACTTGACAACCAGAGACACTCGGTAGAAACTGAGAACTTGAAATTAACCAAGAAGCTTGGCGTCCACTAAATGCTTGACAACCATTAAGAACTCAACAATGCAAGACATTTCAATTCGACAAAAACTAAGGAAGCTGAAAACATGCAGGATAGTAGTGGAACCGAGGATGCTCTTGCTTTAGAATATTAGCTAATTCAACACCTAAATCAATCAAATGACTGTTAAGAGCATTAAATTTTAAAATAAACTCATCCATAGATTTGAAGTACGTATATCTGAGATCTTCAAGTTGATCCTACAATTGTATTTTGTGGGATTCATCCACACTATCATAAGTAGTTTACAAAATTGTCCATACTTCATGAGATTTAGAACAATTTACAATTAAAACATATGAATCATGAATAATTGAAATTCCAATCAAACCTAAAACTTCTTTGTTTTTAGTTTTCCAAGCATCTTTTTCATCTTGGGTGGTGGTTGCCACAGGGTCAACAAAAGCATCAGTTGTAACATCTAACATGTGTTCAAAATGGAAAATAAAGCAAATATGTGGTTTCCATGAATGATAATTAGAACTGTTAAGTTTAATTTCTAGAATTGAAATTGACTTGATCAAAGAAACAAGATAATCTCCCTTTAATTAAAAGAACAATTAAAGATTAATATAATTGAATTAAAAAACTCCCATTACATAAATATATATAAGTAAAAAAATTCTATAATCAATTAAAGCTTTAAAAAAATTCAAAATTTGATAAAGAAATTATAAAATTAATTCTATTTAAATATATTTGATCTCATATAAGCTTTTTTCCTTTTACAATGACTGTCAAATTTGTATTGAATTATTATTATTAAACAAAATTAAAGATTTTATTATAATTTGTAAAAAAGAAGGCTTTATTTTCAAATTATGAAAAACAAATTAAAATAAGTTTAAAATGTTGAAAAAAAAAACTTGCCTTTATACATATTGATATTTAAAAGTTTTATAAAATGAATCTATGTTTCTAAAAAACCTTGGCTAATTATAAAATAAATGACCTTGGCTTAAAAAAAGTCAAGTTATATAAAAAGAATATGATCTCATAAATGTTAAGAGGAAAAGAAGAGAACCAAGTGGGATAATGTTAAAAGGAGAATATAAAAGTGGAGGAGGTTTGAAAAACTAAAATTAGACTTGACGAAATAATGGAGTGATTAAAGTAATGCAAAGAATGGAATCTAATTATAGTTAGTGCAAGGAGAAAGGAAACATTAATCAAGAGATTATTATGATGGATGAATGACCACTATTAAGGAAGATAATGGACATTACAAAGAAAAACTAGAAAAGTGGATATGAATTAACATATGAACACCTAAGATAGAACATACAAAGTTTATGAATTAACATATGAAGATTGGGATGTGTAGGAAAGAGAATGCACAATGACAAGAGGAGTACATGATAGGAGAATGCACAACAACTAGAGAATGCACAACAAAATATATGCCATAAACATCTTTCAAATAGAAGATAATGGAACACAAAGAGATGGAGAGAGAAATGATCTCAAGAATGATAGAGTAAATAGAGGTATCAAACAAAAATATGTTGAAGTAGAGCTGAGAATGGGAGAATAGTGTAATAGCTCTTGATCGGGTCCATTATGCTTGATCTCGTTATATCAAGTTGTAATGTTCATAATAAGCATTAGTTTATCAAATGATATTTATTTCTTTGTATTTATGATTGAAAGATAAAAGTGTTATTCTTATAATATCATATAAGAATATATTTAATAGTCATTTATAATGATGTTAAGAAATACCTTAAAACTCATTAATGAGATTGATATTGAACATTAACCCTAAAATGATAGATTCATATATCTAGTATCTACTCAATTATAATGTATATGTTAAAGATCTTTATATCTTCATTGGCTTACATCATCATACTCATAAGGTATGTCAGCATGGGTATGTTTAGGGTCAAATCGAAGGAATGCCTTGGGTTATGTTCCTTATCATATCGTTGATGCCCAATGTTTATACTATGTTCGATCAAGGATTTGCTTGTTATGTCATGGAATCCACTGGCCCACCTAGTATGTGAATAGTTTCACATAATATATTGCTAGCATGGTTATGCATGGGCTCAGATATGCATGGACTTTATGGCATAGTGTTGACCAATAGTGATCTTTTGTATGATTTCATTACCCACAGTTTTCCATTCATGTTGATATTCATATTCTTTTTATTTATGCCAGATTAGTTGATATAGCATAAACTAGTCTTTTTCTTCCATCGTGGAATCCATGCAGGACACATTGACAAGTCTGTGGATTATATTTTCAAGGAGAAGGTAAATATGCTTTGACTATATTTGGTGTCTTTCATATGCATGGGTATGACCATTTATATCTATTCCCCCCACTAATGAAGGGATATGTATACCTAAGTAAATGGGTCATGACCCCTAGGACATTATTTGTTGAATGGACTGACCTTGTCCAAGTAATTTTGGATTACTATATAATTCATTTACAAACTTATAAATGATTATGTATAATAAATAGATTTTATATATCAATGGTGGATTGATAATAATTAAATAGGCTACTTATAGCTATGCATTATTCTTGTTTATTTTTATTTTTTATTTTTATAAATGATATTTTATATCTTGATAATAATAATTTATTTAATTAATAATTGTAATATTCAATCATTTAGTCAATTGTTAATAAATATATTTATTTTCAAGCTCTAGGATTAGGATATTACAAAGAGTGGTCTAATAGAGTAAGAAAAGCTCAAACAAAAACAAAATCTACAAACAAAGGCACAAAGAAGAAATAAAGGATACAACATATATTATTTTAAAGTTTGAATTAAAATTGATTTTGGTCAAGAAAGTAATTTTTTTTTAATAGAGATTTATTACATACTTACAAAGAATTGATATTAGTCTATTACAAACCTTTAAGGTCAAGTCTCTATTCTTATTTTTAACGAACACAAAAAGCTAGACTTTTCAAGATTTGAATTATACTCTAAATAGTATAAGCATATTAACTCTTTCGAAAGTAGATAAGAAAATTTGATAAAGATATTTTATAGATATGAACTGGTAATCTGTAAGGTTAGAGGTTAGTAATAGAGTAATATTTTGAAACCTGCAATAGCAATTTTTAGTATAATAACAAGAAGATATTTTATGACAAAACACCTACCATAATAGATCTAAGTTCCTCTTGTTTTGGTGGCTAGCCTTCCAAAAAAAGAGGGAAAAAAATGAAAGAAGATAAACCTCTAGTAGAAAGCCTTCCAAAGGGGGTTAGGTATAAAGTAATAGATAAAACAATAAAATTTGCACACACAAAGAGTTCAAATGAGCTAAATCCACAAAAAATTTATTCTCTAAAAAAAATGTCTCCAAATAAGGTGAGCTCCAATGAATGACAATCTTCAACACTAAAAATCAAAAAAAGGATTAGTAACCAAGCTTTGATGCAATGTAAGAAAAGAAAATGAGAGCAAGGAAAATGAAATAAATCCAAGTTAGTTGAGTGATAAGAAATGTTACCATGAAATAAACAACTTCCAAGAGCATACACTAAAGTGGAGCAATAAGGAGATAGAGGATTTAAATGGGGAAAACAAAGAAAACCCATTGTGATTATTACAAATGAAGGAAAAATCCTAGAGAGAGAGAGAGAGAGAGAGAGAGAGAGAGAGAGAGAGGTGGAGCAAAATGGCTCATTACAATAACATCAATGTGATGTGTAAAGAAGAATGCAAAAGAAACATCTCTTTTATGTAGAAAAGAAAGGAGTTTCCCTCCAATTTATATGAATGCCACATTCATAATAAGTGTGTGTAGAGTGTCAAGATCATCTTAAGGAGGAAAAACTAATTTCCTTTATAAAATGAATTATATAATGAGTTGTCCTCACATGTGGACTAGAGGACAAGTAAATGACATGTCCTCCACATGTGTACAAGAGGAAAAGATACATGTATGGATCCTTGAAATATCCAAAATTAAATACATCCAAGGAAAGATTAATATTTCTAACAAAAACCAAAAAGCATGTTGTTCTGGTCAATGAGGCTCCTATTGGGTTCTTTTCTATGGGTATAGGCTTAAGACAAGGGGACCCCTTATCCACCTACCTTTTTATTTTTGGTTGAGGTTTTTGGTAGGAGTCTTTCCACACTCAATGATGGACAAGCTCTCAAATATATTAAAGATGTTCCTACCCTTCTCTCCTCTACTTACCAACAATTTGTGGATGACACTGTCATGTTTATGGTAGCCCAGAAGAGGGAAGCTAAAAGGTGGAAGACTCTTCTAAATGATTATGCTACTGTTTTAGGATAGAAAATTAATCTTAAAAAAAGTTACAAGCTATTTCTTTTAATACCAATATTGCTTTGCAAGCTAAGATATCGAGTATCCTAAATTGTCACATATCCTCTACTCTAGGCATCTACCTTGGTCTCCATTTTGGTCCTAATAATCCTTCCTTACCCTTTTGGAAAAATATTGTTGAGAGATTCTAGAAAAAAGCTTTCTAGTCGAAAAGGAAAACTACTCAATCAAGGGAGAAAACTTCAACTCCTTAAGGTCTACCTCCAAAGCATCCCCGCTTACTTTATGTCTATGGAAGTTATGCCAATAAAAGTTTTTGAATCCTTGAAATAAATGCAAAATTATATTTTTGTATATTGGTACTGAGGACAAAAGAAAAATGTCTTTGGGTAAATGGGAAATGGTTTGTAAACCCTTATCTCAAGGTGGTGTCATAATAATAACTCAAGGAAATGAATAGAGCCCTCATTTCTAAGATACGTTGGTAGTTTACTAACGGGAAACAAAAAATGGGATAAAATATTGTAGGCCATGTATATGCCCTAATCCCCTACTTGGTTCTATCTTGGAGAAAAACAACGTTACTAGTTGTTTGTTCCTCTAGAAAGATATAAACAAAACTAAAAATATCCTAAGAAAGGGAAGTAGAAAAATCATAGGTAATGGTACCAATTCCATTTTTTGGTCAGAGATGTGGAAAAATATAGATAGTTAAAGGATGTCTTTATTAATAGCCTGATGCAAGACTATTTAAAAATAACTTTAGGAGAGAAAGTTGGAGACTATTTGATCTAGGAAGAGGGAAGAACTAGTTGGATGGAACTAATTAATCTTTGGGAATGACATGAGGAAATTAGGATAGTATCTAATGTTAGTAAATTGGAAGTTGATGAATTGACTATCTTACTTTCAAGTCCCCAGCTCTTCATTTCCACCTTTGAAGATATATGCATTTGGAGATATTCTAGTAATGGCTCCTCTATTAAAATTTGACCTACCACTCCCAAATTTTACATGAGGAAAGGGACCCTAAGTGGAATATTAACTAGATTCCTAATATCTCCCTAAAATCAACTACTTCTAGTGGGTTGTGATCCATGAAAAAATTCTCACCCTTGACAACCTCTCTAATGTGGGTTCTACCTACCCAATAGATCCGTTTTATGTGAAAATGAAGAAGAAAATATAGACAACCTTTTTTGAACTTCTCCTTTTCCTTTGAAATATAGAGTGTTTTTTTTTAATCTCTTCAATCCAAATGGGTTATGCCTAAATTCATTAAGGATTTGTTTTTCACTTCATCCTACTCTCCTTTTTCACATCCTACTATGCCAAATATTTGGCTTTAAATCCTCACTACGATTGCTTGGAAATTGTAGAAAGAAAGGAATAATAGAACATTTAGGGAGGAGAGTAAATTTGCTATTGATTTTTTTCACATTGTTAAGAGTTCGGTCAGAGATAGTGTCAATGCTACTTCTTTCCCTAAATACACTAATTTCCGCTCCCTTTGTGAAACCAAAATCAAACAAAATTGGCATATCAATCAGAACCTCACTAATCTAATTTGGTGGGGGGTGAACCAGTTATCCAAGGTCTAGATGTATAAATAAAACTTTTCACAACTTAGTGAACCCATAAAACATTTATACTCATGCATGCTTCCATAAGATTATGCATTCACTTAAAAACTTGTAGGTTACTGTCAAATCAACTTAAAAAAATGTAAAGCATAAAACATAGCAGATTCATCAACACACTTGACACAATGATTTATGTGGAAACCTAATTTGGGAAAAACCACTAGTAACATGCTACTCTTTTTCACTCTTCTAAAGTGATACCCTATGAAAGTCCAACCCTATTAAAGGCTACAATACACACTATTAAATGTGACCCTGTTAAAGGATTTCAATCACCCTATTAGAAGTGAGCCTTGTTAGAGGACTTTAGGCCATTCACTTTGAATTCCACCTAGTTAAAGGATTTATAAATGACTATTAGATCAACCTTAATCCAAAGGATTTACCCTAGACTGATACAATTGCTAGAGAGTAATAGTAGAGCTTTGAACTTACAACTTCTCTTGCAGATTACAGATCTTTGTTTAGTCCTCAATTCTGATAGCTTGTTCGCCCTTCACACATTCATCTCCCTAAGCCTTCTTTCTTAACATGCCATTGAAGACTCTTCTTTTAGGATACTTGATGAAGAAAAACCCTTACCTCCTTCTCTTCCTTAGGTTTTCACACATCACAACTTTGCTTCATGACCAGACATTCCTATAAATAAGAAATTTAGAATTTTTTTGCTCATTCTCCATTGTCCAAATTAGGGTTCGGATGGATTAAGTAGGATATCTCATATCTCTTCTAGAAACTTCTCCTAGAATCCTATTTTAATTTTCCTAAAAATGGTTTACCTCAAATTCTATACCACCGGCTCATCATCCTTATCTTCCACCTTGTTCACAAAATTCAAGAAAACAAACTTGTTGGCTTAGATTCAGCGAATCTTTGATCTTTAAAATAATGCAGTAACTCAGCATTATCAACCTTTTGATGCTTGACACATACTGTGTTACTTGGCATCAACTTATAAAATCATTCAACATCAACTAAAGTTTACTAATGCTTGACTTCCACTAGAATTTTCTTTCACTCGACTCCAACTAACTTTCTACTTGGCTTGCACTACCTTTGCTCGACACCTACTATCCATGCAATCAAGCTTGGTAGACAAACTTTGTGTAACTTGTTCTTCTAAAATTTCTTAGTGTAGCCAACATTTGTAACCTTAAGTAGATTATCAATACATAATGTCATGACCATCTTAACTGATCCTTATACTTCATTACATAATCATAGCTCAACCTTTCCTCTAGGTTCTTTTGTTACATCTTATTGATCAAATCCTCTTCATCAATCAACTAAGTGATAGTACTTGAATCTTATAAGTAGTTGTCTTACCAGGAAAAAGTAGGTTTGACATCATGACAAAACAATGATTGAAACACATAGTCTTCTTCAACAATCTCCTTCTTTCAATAATCTCTTTCAACAAAGATCTTTTCAATTAGATCTCAATAGGAGAAATGTTTCAAGGTTTTGCAAAAGATATTGGAATCAATTCTAATATCTATGTTGAAGGGTTGGAAATGTGATAGGGTATCAAATCCCTTTGGGAGCTAAGGAATAAAAAATTCATTTTGGAAGATGACCCAAAACTCATAGTTGATATCCTCTCTAATAGAGCTAAAAGTCTTTGGAGAATTCTCAGTTTGATGGAAGACTACAAATGTAGGTTATCTATATTTATTGAAGTCAAGATAAAATGTACTCAAAGAGAAGGGAATAATACTACAGACTTTCTTGGTAACTAGGGTTTGGGTTGCCTAGAAAGGAAACTGATTACTACAGTTAATTTCCAAAAACAACTCAAAATTATTATAATTAATGATAAAAATGGAAATGTTTAAGGTGCTAATCAAAGAAGTGAGTTCTTATTACTTCATTCTAAATATCACTAAAATATTATTTCTTTTGGCTCAAAGGAACTTTAAAATTCAAAAGGACATCACTATGACTAAAGTTTCAACTATTGTTAGGGAACATAAATGATCTAAATTTGAGAAAGTTATTACTAGAAAGAGGAGAAGAAATTTTAATTATAGTAGAATACCTAAAGTTATTTTGGTTGCCAATATCAACATTCAAAAATTCAAATTTAATGACATCATTAAAGCTTTCTCTAGATTTTCTTTTAATGAGAAGATATGAGGAGGATTTCATAGATATAAGGAAGGAAAAAAGTATGAAGAATTATGAAACATTACCAATTATTCATTACTTTCCAAATGTGCCAAAAATTCTAGTGAGAGTCATACTAGATCTACTAATATTGAGGATCTTTAATTAATAAGAAAGGCTTTATTACAACATTATTTCAATCATGAGTTTTTTAGGCTAAAATAATTGAGAGACTTCACTATTCTAAAATTTTTTCCATTCTCTATATGTAGAAAAAGAAATCCATCTATGGAAAGTATACAAAGTTCTGAAGTTTCTCAAAATGTCATTACTATGGAAGATAATCAAGCTATTTAGGAAGTGCTCTAGGAGTTGGGTAAAGTTAAAATTATGGGAGGGCTATTGAAAAAAGTTGAACAAAGGGACAATAGGGAACTGAAACAAAATCAATAGATATGGAAATATTTTTAGAATGTGGAGCGAACTAGTTTCATTGAAGCCATGAGGGGCTTCAATGAAGAACTTTCTTCAAGGTTTGCCAACTCTTGGCATAAGGGCATGGTGACTATTGACAGCATTGAGTTTATAGTTATGCTAGAGCTAATTATGGAGGCCAATGGTTTGAGATGTGAAGGTCATTGAGTCAAAAGGAAAAACTAGGGCAAGTACAACAACTATATGAAAAAATTCTTTGGCAATAATGAGAAGGCAAAATGCATAAATGTGACAAATGGGTATGACATACTTTCTTTCCCTCCTCCTTTTGCTATTATCTTCATTTACATTATGAAATATTTTATTTGCAAAGATAGGTTTGACCCTTACCATGCTTGACCCTCAGTGGTACCGGTAAATAATGGTGGTCCAAGTCGAATCAATTCTCTGATGTCATCTCCTACATGTCTAGGAGGTATATCAAAAAGGGGTCCTCTCTGGTGTATGGACTCTTCCTCGTGTTCACCCTGACCCTCTATCTATCTCGGTGGGGGACTCCTAGTCCTCTCTCTAACTTTGGGCCCGCCTCCTCCGAGTCCCTCTACTTCCACTATTGGAATCTGCTGGACTGGCTGAACTATAGGTATCACTCTCTGTTGAACTACATCGATCAGAGTCTGCAGTGCACCAATAATGTCCTGATTCAGGTTCGGTGGTGGTGGAGGTGGAGGTGGTGGTGGAGGTGGAGGTGGTCCATCCTCTTGTCCTGCTCTACCACCCCTAGTCCTACGACCTCTGCCTCGCCAGTTATGAGTAACAGGTGACATCTACACAATTAAAAGTTTGAGTTATGTTAAGAAAGCACGATGGTTTAAGGTTCCTAGTGTTGAAACTAGGCTCTGAGACCAAAATGTCATGCCCAGACTACGAGGGCAAAAACACACAACTTTTTTTTTATTTTTTAATAAATAATATTTAAAAAATTAAGCATGCTCTAAGTTGAAATGATTGAGATAACATTTTTAAGTACAGGTTCTCTACATTATGTCTTAAGATTATAAACATGAGGACGGTTACATCCATAATATCAAAAAAGAATAAATCAAAATCAAAGTAACTTCCATTATTTAAAACTTTTACTAACCAAAATTAAATTTACTAATTACATTACAAGATTGGAAACCTTCCAAAATAAATATCCATTACTAATGTTAAAGAAAGAGGTAAGGCATTAAAGGGATAAAGTTTTATGGGTGAAATAAAGGATATTAGATTATATTTTAAGGACCATTATAAGTTAACTTAGTTAATCATAATTACTTTATTGATTATTCATTAAATTTGAAAGAAAGAATCAAAATAGAATATTCTCTATTCAACAAGAAAATAAAGTATTCCTCCATACATTTTCTAGCATCCTGTAGGTGGGTGTTTTGGAATTTTTTTTTTTTTCTTAAGGATGGTATGAAAAGTATATTTGATTCTTTTTGTTAGATCAAAAATTGAAATGTTAACATATTGCTAATGTTATCTCAAGTATTAATTCTTAATGTTTCTTATGGCTTGCAAATTATTAGTGCTTCTTTAAATCTATTAGATGATTAAGATAGGATTCAATGCAATTTCTATCACCTCTAAAATGGATTGATTCAAGGATTAAATATGTTATTAGTTTCCTTTATAGGAAAATCTATAATGACTTGGTACATCCATAACCTATCAAGAGTTGAATTATTTGTTCCATTCAATAATGCAATGCTTTATCATGAGGATTTAACAATCATAAAAAAAAAAAGAAAACTGCATGCATAATCATAGTTTTTCGTTCCATCATATATGAAAGCTTGGAAAATTTATCAAATTTGACATCATTGATTCCTTCCTATTTGGTTTCCTACTCCAATAGTCTAAGTTCCTCATGATAAGATATTACAATTGATAATGTGAGTTATTCATTTGACTAAGTAAAGTTTAGGGTGATAATTCATATAACAATCAACATAAAACTTAATACAGCCGATAAGCAATCCATGGCAAGGTTAAAGATAACTAACTGATTTATGCTTTAAAATTTAAGGAGATACATAATCTCTTAGACCAATTGATTCGTTCATAAGGAGATTTAACAAGGAAGAGATAATTTGAGTTCTCAATGTAGGGATCCTGATTCATCTAATACTTATACATCAACTTGGAATCCATTCAATCAAATAGTTCTTCCCTAACAATTTAAAAACTTTAAATATCATAATTCATAACATTATCCGTTATTTTTAATTATTTATTTTTAATGTGCAACCATATTAAATTTAATACACAATTTAAATCACATGATAACCAAATATGCTCAACACCAATTTTATTGGTAAACCTGATTCAAAGGCTCAGCCAAGAAAGAATCAGGAAGAAAACCCAAGTTCATTGCCATATACAATAAGGTTTAAAATAAAAATTTACAATAGGATCTCAATCCCAAATTTCAACAATTTTATCAAATTTTCTTCATGATCAAATCAAGGAGTTTGTAATGTTTTCTGAATCTCATTTCAAGAACCATGGAGGAAACCAATAACTAATCGGGTGACAACCAAGTAGAACCAAAAGAAAATCAAACATGCATAATCATACATGGTTTACATAGTAGGATTCACAATGAATCAAGACTAGGGAAAGGTGGATTCTTCCAACTGGAGAAGTCAAGCACAACACCAATTCAGATGCCCAATCGGGGCCAATAACCAAGAACTTCCGTTCTTCCATTTAAACTTGCCATACTCATACCAGGTTTGTGCTGACGAGTAAGGGCCCATAACACCCTACCCTTTATCCCTCTTCTCATCCTGAGAAGAGACTCTACACAGGTTGGAGTCCAACTAAATAGACCTTTCCCAAAATTGGTCACTTCTGCCCTCTCCAAGGGTGAGTAATACCAAAACACCCATGTAAGGAAAACTCAAAAAAAATGCAAACATAAACAAGGAAGGAAAACAACCAAAAAGACATGGTTTTCAAATCTTCCCACATACCCACAACCATACAACAGTGAAGCAACAACAAGATAACATGAACATGAAACCAAACATAAAATCTGAATAAGGGAGATGAGAATTTCCTACCTTCACAAAGAGGTAATGGCACTGAACCAGTTTGAGTAGAGTATCCCTCCTTCCTTCAAGCTTCAAGAAATCCTCTCTAAAATGTAGAGATTGGGTAACCAAAAAAAAAACTAGTCCAAGGAAGGCCTCCAAATAAGCCTCCAACTCAACCACCCAAAAGGAGCAATAACTATTTCACCCACTAGCCACCCTAGAAACTCCCAACTAAACCTACACTATGGTTAAACCCCAAGTGGAGATGGGGTAAGACAACTCATGACAACCACTTGCAATTTTCGCACAAAGGCAAAAAGGGACTTTTTGAGTGCCCTCAAAAGTCAAAGCTAGGGGCTTAGGGGTTGGAAAAGACCCCTAACCCATACCCATACCCTTTGGTTAGAATAAAAACATGTTAAAAGCCTTAGGAAAGAGGTTTAGAGACAAAATAAAATCTAGGAATAAAATAGGTCCATCTAACTACTCTATCTTGCAATTTAAGCACTAATCCGAAATAAGGGATGACTAACCTTGATTAAGAACCTAATAGAAAACTGACACTAACTTAAACCAACTTGGTCCCAAGGTTAAACACTTAACCCCACACAACACACCGAAGCACATAAACATTTTTACAAGTGTCAAGCGACACTGAAAGAACATAATGACGAACATTAACATTCACTGAACAAGGAAGATGCATACATACATCTCACAATACAAGTACGTGAATTATGAACAATAAGGTTTCCAAAATTTAGCACATGGAGATCAGTTATGTTCCTCTGTAGGGTTTCTTGGCTAAATATCTGCACACTCATTGCACACATCAGTAGTCCTGTAAAATCACATGTTCATAAATGTATACGTATTCAGAATTCACATAAATTAAAACATACATCAATAAGGTTTTATTCATCCTACTTAATTCTTAACCATTTAAAATATCTTAAATCAAAGCCTCAATCCTACTTTTACCGAGTTCATCAACATACATATACATGAAACATTAAATGACAATCATCAAATATATCTGAAAATAACATCACACAACATGAAATAATAAAATATGTTCTAAGCATCAGATAATGTCTTGACATCTCGAGTCATGAATATCAAAAAAAATAATAGTAATGCATCGCTATGCTACGATGGGTCGGGGTGAGGCCTCACATCCTCCCCCACTAGGCATGAACTTCGTCTTGGAGTTCATAAAAAAGGTATAGGTACTTAGATCATATCTGCGCTGCATCCTCCCATGAAGCGATGACCTCATCGTAACAATCCCATTGGACCCTAACCTAGTCCAGCTCTCGCCCTCGAAGTGCTAGCGTCCGTCAGGCAATAATGCAGATAGGCTCCAGTGCTAGCTGTCCGTCTGACTCCACCTATAAAGCATCCCAATCTATAATATGAGACTCATCATAAATGTATCCTCTAAGTACTGAAATATGAAATACATCGTGGATGCATGACAGGCTAGGTGGCAAAGGTAAACGGTATGCAACAGGTCCTCTCCTCTCAAGGATCTCAAATGGCCCAACAAATCGGGGTGCCAACTTAGAGCCCTTTCTGAATCGAATCAGACTATTGTGTGGTCGTACCCTCAGGAAAACTCTATCACCAACCTGATACTCTCGATCTGTCCTCTTCGCATCTGCATACTTCTTCTACCTATCCTGTGCCTTTTTCAGGTGTTGTCTAATCAGGGTCACCTGCTGCTCCATCTCCTTCACTAACTAGGGCCCAATAGATACTCGATCCTCGATCCTATCCCAACTCAAGGGTGTCCTGCATGGTCTCCCATACAAAGCCTCATACGGTGACATACCTATGGAAGAATGATGCCCATTGTTGTAGGCAAACTCAACAAGATGAAGGTATTCCTCCCATTTGACCTGATGGTCCATCACGTACATATGCAGCATGTCCTCCAAAATCTGATTCACTCACTCGGTCTGGCCATCGGTCTGAGGATGGTATGCTGGACTAAAATTGAGCCTGGTGCCCAAAGCCAACTACAACTCTCTCCAAAATGAAGAAGTGAACAAAGAGTCTCTATCAGAGATGATCTTACAGGGGACACCATGAAGTCTAACAATGTCCCGCAAGAACACCTGAGCTATGTCTCGTGCTGTGAATGTAGTATGCACAGGTGAAAAATGGGAAACCTTGGTCAAGGTGTCAACTATCACCAAAATGGCATCATGGCAACGAGATGACATAGGAAGACCAACAATAAAATCCATAGATATAGTGTCCCATTTCCACACTATAATCTCATGTGGCTGGAGAAGTCCGCCAGGATGACGGTGCTCCGCCTTCACCCTCTGGCACTCGAGGCATCTCGCAACTATGCTAGCAATCTACACTCTCATGCCTGGCCAATGATACAACTGCCTCAAATCTGCATGTAACTTCTTAACACCAGGGTGCACTGCATAAGGTTCTCTGTGAGCCTCAAGTACAATGAGCTCACGCAAACCCCCAATAGAAGGTACATACATACGTCCCCTAAGATGCAAAAGTCCATCAGACTCCAAGGAATATTCTGCAAACTTCCCTTCCAAAGGTCTCTGAGAATGTACTAACTGACTAACTTCTGCATAAAGCTCATCAGCTGATAAGTGCTGCAAAATCAGCCCTCTCAAGTCAGTGCAAGTAGTCACAGATGAAAGCTCATGGTGCCTTCTACTTAAGGCATCTGCAACCACATTCTCCTTTCCCTTGATGTAATGAACATCAAAATCATACTCACATAGGAACTCCATCCACCTTCTTTGCCTAGCATTAAGCTTCGGCTGAGAAAATATGTACTGCAAGCTCTGGTGATCGGAATGAAGCTTGAGTCTATGAACCAGAAGAAAATGTCGCCATCTCTCCAAGGCATGAACCACTACCGCTAGTTCTAGGTCATGAGTAGGATAATTGAGTTCATGAGTCTTCAACTTCCTAGACTCAAAGGAAATAGGTCGTCCTTCCTACATAAGGACTGCTCCTAAACCATCTAAAGAAGCATCAGTGCACACCACAAAATTTACAACAGGATCTGGTACTGCAAGAATTGGTGCACTCGCGAGGGCTCTCTTGAGCTCTTCAAAAGCTCTACCACACTTCTCCATCCACTCGTACTTCTTCCCCTTCCTCTAAAGACAAGTGATGGGGTGTGCCAATCTAGAGAATCCTGAAATGAAGCGTCAGTAATAACTTGCTAGCCCCATAAAGCTCCTCACTTCGGCAACACTGGTGGGCGGTGGCCAATCCATGATAGCCCTGATCTTTGATGGGTCTATTGAGACACCATCACCTGATATGACATGACCCAAATAATGTATCTCGAGTCTGAAGAATGCACACTTTGACAAGCTACCAAACAACTGATTCTCTCTCAGCCTTTGCAATACCTGTCTCAGGTGCTCTTCATGCTCTCTCTCATTATGAGAATAAATCAGAATGTCATCAAGAAACACAACCACAAACTTATCCAAAAAGGTACAAAATACTCCATTCATGAGGCTCATGAATACAGCTGGAGCATTCGTAAGGCCGAAAGGTACCACGATGAACTCATAGTGGCCATACCTAGTACGAAAAGCTGTCTTGGGGATATTACTATCCACAATCCTCAACTGATGGTAACCCGACTTTAGGTCAATCTTTGAAAATACTCGGGCACCCTGCAACTGATCAAAGAGATCATCAATTCTAGGAAGAGGGTATCGGTTCTTGATGGTTACTTTGTTCAATTGCCGATAATCAATACACAACCTTAGTGATCAATCCTTCTTCTTGACGAAGATCACCAGTGCACCCCAAGGTGACACACTACATTGAATATGCCCCTTCTCCAAGAGTTCCTCCAACTGAGCCTTTAGCTCACTAAGCTCATGAGTAGTCATCCTATATGGTGCTCTTGAAACTGGCTCAGCTCCTGGTACTAGGTCTATGTGAAAATCCACTGCTCGCGGTGGAGGCATACCAGGAAGCTCTTAAGGAAACACATCTGCAAACTCTTGAAGGATTGGAAAATCATCAAGGGATGGCTCCCTTTCTGAATCTTCCTCTTAGTCACTGATAGTGATAGCAAACAACTGACAACCCTTTCGCATGCACTGTCTAAGCTGCATAGCGGAAATCATACGAAGGGACATGAGCCTCTTCACTCCGAAGATCTCCCTAGAGATACCATCATGATCCACACATTCCACCTTCTTCTATTGACAATCCACCTTGGTGCTGTGGGCACAAAGCCAATCCATGCCAAGGAAAACGTCATAAGAACCTAGAGGGGTAATGCGTAGGTCAGTCTTAGTGGACATGTCTCCCATCTGCATCTGGAAACTCCGCACCATGGAACTAACTGACACTTTGGCTCCTAAGGCTAACTCTACCTCCCAACTAACATCCTGTCTAACTACCACTAGCCCGCAATGCTCCACCACAAATGGAGATATAAAAGAGTCAGTAGCCTCGAAATCAAATAAAACTGCAACCATATGGCCCTGTATAATACCTGTAGCCTCGATAACTGTGGCCTGATGCTCAGCCTGGCGGTTGTCAACCACTGCAAAAACTCTATGGGATCTACCCATGTCACCAACTGTCGGCTCTGAAAAAACCTTGCTCTGACCACTAGATGCCTGTCCCTGCGGACACTCCCTAGCTATTTGACCCATGCCACCACAAGTGTAGCATGGTTCATGAGAATAAGATCATGCACCTTGTGACCTAGACTGCTATGGGCCTCCTGATCTGCTAGATTTGCTGAATCCTCCCCTAGAAGACTGCTGAGTCTTCACTGACTGAGACTGTGGGACTTGTACTTTTTTCTCCTACCTAGGACCCTGTGACTGCCACTGCTTGGGCTTAGATCCCTAATAACCCTGAGAAGGTTTCTTCTATTCCTGCTGGGGTTTTGGCTGCTAAGACTGTTGGCCCCTAGAGGACCATGCTGTATAGTTCTGATTCCCTTTCCAAGGGGGTTTCTGCTGGAAGGAGTTTTGGTTCTGAGGCCGATCCCGTGACTCCTGCCTACCTCGAGTATCCTTAGCAACTAGTGCTATCTCCACTACCTGTCTGAAGGTGGTAGGGAAAGCCATCCTAACTGGGCCCTGAAGAGAGAAATTTAGACCCATGATAAAGTGATGCACCTGTAGTTTCTAGTCCTTCATGTATTCCACATAGGGAAGGAGCTCAAGAAACCTACTCTCATACTGAGCCATTGTAAGGCCCCTCTGATAAAGAGAATGGAACTCCTCTATCTGTTTCTGCCAGAAATTCTTTGACAAGTACCTCTCTCAGAATCTTTCTAGGAAAGATTCCCATGTGAGGGTGGCCATCCTCACTCCACCAATGATCTCCTCCTGATGCCACCAGTTGGAGGCATCTCCTCTCAACTGATGAACTGCTAGGCGTGCTTTTAGATTACTCCCATAAGGGCGTAACCCAAAGCACCACTATAAGCTTTGTAACTATGCCTCTACTACTGAACCCTCAGTGGTACCGGTAAACAATGGTGGTCCAAGTCGAATCAATTCTCTGATGTCATCTCCTACATGTCTAGGAGGTATATCAAAAAGGGGTCCTCTCTAGTGTATGGAATCTTCCTCGTGTTCACCCTGACCCTCTATCTGTCTCGGTGGGGGACTCCTAGTCCTCTCTCTAACTTTGGGCCTGCCTCCTCCGGGTCCCTCTGCTTCCACTACTGGAATCTGCTAGACTGGCTGAACTATAGGTATCACTCTTTGTTGAACTACACCGATCAGAGTCTGGATTCCATCAATAATGTCCTGATTCAGGTTTGGTGGTGGTGGAGGTGGAGGTGGTCCATCCTCTTGTCCCGCTCTACCACACCTAGTCCTACGACCTCTGCCTTGCCAGTTACGAGTAACAGACGACATCTACACAATTAAAAGTTTAAGTTATGTTAAGAAAGCACAATGGTTTAAGGTTCCTAGTGTTGAAACTAGGCTCTGATACCAAAATGTCATGCCCAGACTACGAGGGAAAAAACACACAACTTTTTTTTTTTTTTTAATAAATAATATTTAAAAAATTAAGCATGCTCTAAGTTGAAATGATTGAGATAACATTTTTAAGTATCGGTTCTCTACATTACGTCTTCAGATTATAAACATGAGGACGATTACATCCATAATATCAAAAAAGAATAAATCAAAATCAAAGTAACTTCCATTATTTAAAACTTTTACTAACCGAAATTAAATTTACTAATTACATTACAAAATTGGAAACCTTCCAAAATAAATATCCATTTTACTTAATTTAAATTGTTTTAATTGGAAGCTAATTTTAACAATTGCTAACCAAGTCTCGGTTAAACTAACATAATTACTTATAATTATATAGTGAAACCTTACAAATCGTAAATAACTACTTACTAACTAGGACTACTAGATAATATTAACTAAATCCAATTTAATATAAATTTAATTATATAACATCTAACTAGATCAATTAAAAGCTAAACTAAAATATATATATATATATCTAAAATTTACAAACTTTAAGCAACACAACTAACTTAACATAATGAATAACTATCTAATCTTTCTATCAATTTATGACTACGTTAGAACTTTAGTAAATTAGATTAACATCACATAAACTAACACAAATCTAACTTAATTAAATTTAAAACTAACATAACCCCCTTAAAATTCTAACAAAATTTTACATCATTGAATAAAACTCAAACTAAAATAATTTAAAAAAAACATACTAACCTACACCTCACCACCTAACTCTACCTACTAACTCCCTCCCTGCCCCTACAAACATTTCTAACCCCTACCTTGGGTGAGCGCTTCCCAAGGTCAAGCACCATCCAAGCGCTGACCAAAGGCAGCGATCTGTCCTAAATTTAATGCAGGCGCAAACCAGAGAAATCGCGCCCAACTAAAACGCAAGGGACGCGTTTAAACAAGCACCCAACTTGATTTATTTAAACCCTTTTTTTTTTATGGTTTGCAGGGACGATGCGATAGGGTGATGTCATCATTATGATGACTGAGACGTACAAGAAAATTTAAAACATTACTTTATTTCCCCCCCCCCATACTGACGTTAAAGAAAGAGGTAAGGCATTAAAGGGATAAAGTTTTATGGGTGAAATAAAGGATATTAGATTATATTTTAAGGACCATTATAAGTCAACTTAGTTAATCATAATTACTTTATTGATTATTCATTAAATTTGAAAGAAAGAATTAGAATAGAATATTCTTTGTTCAACAAGAGAATAAAGTATTCCTCCATACATTTTCCAGCATCTTGTAGGTGGGTGTTTTGGAATTTTTTTTTTTTTTCGTTAAGGATGGTATGAAAAGTAGATTTAATTCTTTTTGTTAGATCAAAAATTGAAATGTTAACATATTGCTAATGTTATCCCAAATATTAATTCTTAACGTTTCTTATGGCTCGCAAATTATTAGTGCTTCTTTAAATTTATTAGATGATTAAGATAGGATTCAATGCAATTTCTATCACCTCTAAATTGGATTGATTCAAGGATTAAATACATTATTAGTTTCCTTTATAGGCAAATATATAATGACTTGGTACATCCATAACCTATCAAGAGTTGAATTATTCGTTCCATTCAATAATGCAATGCTTTATCATGAGGGTCTAACAATCATAAAAAAAAATGAAAATTGCATGCATAATCATAGTTTTTCGTTCCATCATATATGAAAGCTTGGAAAATTTATCAAATTTGACATCATTGATTCCTTCCTATTTGGTTTCCTACTCCAATAGTCTAAGTTCCTCATGATAAGATATTACAATTGATAATGTGAGTTATTCATTGGACTAAGTAAAGTTTAGGGTGATAATTCATATAACAATCAACATAAAACTTAATGCAGTCGATAAGCAATCCATGGCAAGGTTAAAGATAACTAACTGATTTATGCTTTAAAATTTAAGGAGATACATAATCTCATAGACCAATTGATTCATTCATAAGGAAATTTAACAAGGAAGAGATAATTTGAGTTCTCAATGTAGGGATCCTGATTCATCTAATACTTATACATTAACTTGGAATCCATTCAATCAAATAGTTCTTCCCTAACAATTTAAAAACTTTAAATATCATAATTCATAACATTATCCGTTATTCTTAATTATTTATTTTTAATGTGCAACCATATTAAATTTAATACACAATTTAAATCACATGATAACCAAATATGCTCAACACCAATTTTATTGGTAAACCTGATTCAAAGGCTGAGCCGGGAAAGAATCAGGAAGAAAACCCAGCTTCGTTGCCATATACAATAAGGTTTAAAATACAAATTTACAATAGGATCTCAATCCCAAATTTCAACAATTTTATCAAATTTTCTTCATGATCAAATCAAGGAGTTTGTAATGTTTTCTGAATCTCATTTCAAGAACCATGGAGGAAACAAATAACTAATCAGGTGACAACCAAGCAGAACCAAAAGAAAATAAAACATGCATAATCATACATGGTTAACATAGTAGGATTCACAATGAATCAAGACTAGGGAAAGGTGGATTCTTCCAACTGGAGAAGTCAAGCACAACACCAATTCAGATGCCCAATCGAGGCCAATAACCAAGAACTTTTGTTCTTCCTTTTAAACTTGCCATACTCATACTAGGTTTGTGCTGACGGGTAAGGGCCCATAACACGCTACCCTTTATCCCTCTTCTCATCCTGAGAAGAGACTCTACACAGGTTGGAGTCCAACTAAATAGACCTTTCCCAAAATTGGTCACTTCTGCCCTCTCCAAGGGTGAGTAATACCAAAACACCCATGTAAGGAAAACTCAAAAAAAATGCAAACATAAACAAGGAAGGAAGACAACCAAAAAGACATGGTTTTCAAATCTTCCCACATACCTACAACCATACAATAGTGAAGCAACAACAAGATAACATGAACATGAAACCAAACATAAAATCTGAATAAGGGAGATGAGAATTTCCTACCTTCACAAAGAGGTAATGGCAATGAACCAGTTTGAGTAGAGTATCCCTCCTTCCTTCAAGCTTCAAGAAATTCTCTCTAAAATGTAGAGATTGGGTAACCAAAAAAAAAACTAGTCCAAGGAAGGCCTCCAAATAAGCCTCCAACTCAACCACCCAAAAGGAGCAATAACTATTTCACCCACTAGCCACCCTAGAAACTCCCAACTAAACCTACACTATGGTTAAACCCCAAGTGGAGATGGGCTAAGACAACTCATGACAACCACTTGCAATTTTCGTACAAAGGCAAAAAGGGACTTTTTGAGTGCCCTCAAAAGTCAAAGCTAGGGGATTAGGGGTTGGAGAAGACCCCTAACCCATACCCATACCCTTTGGTTAGAATAAAAACATGTTATAAGCCTTAGGAAAGAGGTTTAGAGAAAAAATAAAATCTAGGAATAAAATAGGTCCATCTAACTACTCTATCTTGCAATTTAAGCACTAATCCGAAATAAGGGATGACTAACCTTGATTAAGAACCTAATAGAAAACTGACACTAACTTAAACCAACTTGGTCCCAAGGTTAAACACTTAACCCCACACAACACACCGAAGCACATAAACATTTTTACAAGTGTCAAGCGACACTGAAAGAACATAATTACGAACATTAACATTCACTAAACAAAGAAGATGCATACATACATCTCACAATACAAATACGTGAATTACAACCAATAAGGTTTCCAAAATTTAGCACATGGAGATCTGTTATGTTCCTCCGTAGGGTTTCTCGGCTAAATATCTGCACACTCATTGCACACATCAGTAGTCCTATAAAATCACATGTTCATAAATGTATACATATTCAAAATTCACATAAATTAAAACATACATCAATAAGAGTTTATTCATCCTACTTAATTCTTAACCATTTAAAATATCTTAAATCAAAGCCTCAATCCTACTTTTACCGAGCTCATCAACATACATATACATGAAACATTAAATGACAATCATAAAATATACCTGAAAATAACATCACACAACATGAAATAATAAAATATGTTCTAAGCATTAGATGATGTCTCGACATCTCGAGTCGTGAATATCAAAAAAAATAATAGTAATGCATCGCTATGCTACGATGGGTCGGGGCGAGGCCTCACATTATGTTTATTTAACTTCCTATTCCATGAAGAGAAAACACATGTTCTTTTGTTTCAGGTTCCTTCCTTGAAGGGTAGCATAGAAAATGGAGATAACGCTCCTCTTCATTAGGGATTAATTTTTATTTTAGACCAACATGTGTTTTCTCATCGCCCAACTTTTAGTAGGACCTTGATCCATGGGAACAAGTGAGTTGGGACCAGCTCATCTATAATAATTAAGGAAATAAAATTGTCCCCTATTGCGAGCCCTAGCAAAGAAAAACCTAACCCTAGGACTGGAAAAAATCCAGTGCTGACTAGTCTCTACCATCTAATAACCCTAAAAATCCCCTTGAAGAAGATCTTCTGCTCAAAATCCCTTCAAAAAGGAAGATTTTTTCCCAAATAAGCCAAGGCACCACACCTTAAAAGAGTAGGACTGATAAAGACATCATTGATGTTGACAAAAATGACATGGGGGATGAAGAGAGTAAAGAAAAAATTACTTTTGGAAAAATAGGACAACAAGAGGCTACTTCAATGGAAAGAAGATACAAATAATCTAAAGGAAGAAAGCACAAAATCAATAGAAAGGTTATAAGGACACCTCTATGGGTTTGGAGGAATACAAATTCCTTGAGGCAGAGGCTGAAGTAGCAGAGGAGACTGACGATGAGGACACAAAGGATGCAGACCATAAAGAGGAAGATAGTGTCAGCTGCGATGGGGAAGATAAGGACATGTAAATAGTTGAATAGGAGGCAATTATTAAGAGCCAAACTGATCCTATTCAAGATAATGAAAAAAATGAAGATGACAAAGGTCATAATGCAGAAGAGTGGGACAAAAACATGGAAAGGGATTCCCTCCTCAATAGGGTTATGGAGCTTGAAAGTAATATTTGAACTAGAGTTGATGCTCTTCAAATAAAAATGAAATCCTTGGATTTAACACAAACCCATGTCACCATTTTATAAAGGAAAAGACTAACAAAAGTATAACTATTTAGCTTAAATGACACTAAACTAATATTATTATTTAGAATTTGAAAATCAAGCAAATTAATGAAATGTGTAGAAATGGGTAAAGTTTAGGATTATTATTTTCAATAATTATTTGGAACAAGAATTGATGTATTATCCTAATTTTTAAGGGTTATTTTTTAGATGCTGAAAAGTGTTGAAAACGAGGGGTCTAGTTCCCACCACAAAACTATATGGAGATAAACCTTTTTCCCTTTGATCCTAGATTATATTATAGATGACATATATAGCTAGATCAATGAAAAATAAAAAATATCTTTTGACTTATATTTCTCTTTTATAACAATTCAAATTGCAACTCACCTAAAATCAATAGTTTTCATCTCCCACCACATTTTTCAAAACAAATATATTCAAACCAAAAGAAAAATTATGCATTTTAGAAGAGGACTCTCTCCTCTATTCATAGAAAGTCATATTATTTTATTTATTTTTGATAAGATTTACTATTTTTTTCTTTCTCAAAAGCAACATCTTCTCGAGTGTTAAAATATGTACGTGTAGTATTTTTTAATTACAACATACTATATCTAAGTAAAATACTATTAACCTTATATGAGAATATTCTTAACTTTGAACTCTATAAAATGGTGCTTATATGCTATTAAAAAAAATCATTAAAAAGAGTAAGAGTTATTGAAATGTCAATTTTCTTAAAGAAATTTACTTCTTTACTACTTGGACACAAACTAGTATAAAACATGTATTCAATAGACATTTCCAATTGGAAAAGTGTGAGACTATATATAACTTAGCTAGAATGAATTTACCTAGATCATATGCTTGAATAAAATTAATTTTTAGATAGAAATGCTCAAATTCAGCTAGTCTAATAAGCCAACCTTAAAGGTGACATAGCTTTGTACTTTTTCTGTTGAAATGTACAAATATACTATCACTAAACTAGAGTTGGGGGTTTTTGTTGAATCTATTTGTAGTAGAGAGAGGTAGATAATAGAAATAATGGTTATGGGGGTGGTCACTAGTAAGAGTAGACTATAGAAGTGTTGGAATTTTTTAGAATAACTAGGGGCGGGGGGGGGGGGGGGGGGTGGGCGAGGGTGAATCAATTATCCAAGGTCCAAATGTACAAATAAAAATTTTCATAGCTTAGTGAAACCATATCAATAAAATCTTATATGCATGCATCCATTAGATCATAAAATGCTTAAACTTTATAGGTTACTATCCTAGGTCAAAACATCTTTGTAGAAATGTAAACATGAAACATTATAGATTCAATAACACATTTGACACATGGATTTTACGCGGAAACCCAATTTTGGAAAAACCACTAGTAACATGCTACTAATTCTCATTCTTCTGAAGTGATTGTTGGAGTTGATGAAATCCAACTTTGAAGATGCCTAAGATCACCTGCATGTGAAAACCTGTCAAAGGGAAGTCAAGGAGAGAAGAGCGAGGAGCTAGGGAAAAACCCTAAATGGACATGAGAGACAACAAGTATGCAAACACAATAAAATATGTATTTACAATATGCAAGAAAGTGATGTGAAAATACAATGAGGGAGAGACCACTTATAAAGGCCTCAAGAAATCTCTTAGAACAAGCTAGAAGATGCTAGGAGATAAGTGTGACAACTAAGCATACGTCCACATTAGGTGGAAAGTCCTCGAACAATGTGAGAGGATAAGTATGACTTAGGAGAGAACAAACTCCCGTATTGTCAACAACTTATAAAAAACTCCTAGACTACAACTAAAAAATGAAATGCATTAACCTAAGTAAGTTTAAGTAAATAGAATAAAAAATTAGTAGATTAATTATTTACTCTAACAGTGATGCCCTGTGAAAGGCCAACCTTGTTAAAGGTTACAATACACAATGTTAAATGTGACCTGGTTAGAGAATTTCAATATCCCTATTAGGAGTGAGCCTTGTTAGAGGACTTTAGATCATTCACTTGGAATTTCACCTAGTTAAAGGATTTACAAATGACTGTTAGGTCAACCTTAATCCAAAGGATTTTCCCTACACCGATACAATGATTAGAAAGTAACAATAAGGATTGATCTAATAACAAATTAAAACTCACTTGAAGATTATAGATCTCTATTTTAGTCCTCCATTCTACTTGGCTTTCACAAACTTCAACTCTAATAGCTTCTTCACCCTTCAAGAATTCATACTCTTAAGCCTTCTTGCTTTTCTTTCCAATAGCAGTCTCTTCTGTTCAACCATTTAATGAAGCAAATACCTTAGACTCCTTGTCTTCCTTAGGTTCTCACACATGACAACCTTCATTCTGACCAACTCTCACTATAAATAGAGATTTAAGATCTTTTGTCATTTCACCTCAATTGTCCATTTTAGGGTTAGGTAGGATTAGGTAGGATTTAATGAATCTACCCACTTTTTCATTTGGTTCCTCTAGAACCTTCTTCTTCAATCCTCTTTGAATTCATCTCAAAATGGTTTACCTTGAATTATGTGCCACCAATTCATCATAATTATCTTCCATACACTTCACACAATTCAAAAAAACAAAATAATCATCTTAGATTCATCAAATCTATAGTTTATCATGAATACTAGCACTCAGAATCAATATGCTGTTACTCAACTTCCATACTATTCTTCCACTCATCTTCAACTAGATAACTTGACAAACACTAAAGTTTACTAGTGCTCAGAATTAACTAAACTTTACTTGGATTACACTAGGTTTACTCAGCATGTGCTGAATCTTCACTTTACTTGGCTCCAACTGATTTTCTGCTCGACTTTCAATAACTTTTCTCGGCACCTACTATCAACTCAGTCAAGCTTGGAAAACTCAATTCTTCTTATTTGTTCTTCTAAACTTAATCAATATATCCAACCTTTGTAGCCTTAAATAGATAAACAATACACTGTATCATCACTATCTTAATTGATCTTTGTACTTCTTTTTCATACCATAACTCAGCCTTTCCTCTAGGTGCTCTTATTACCTTATTTGATCAAAACCTCTGCATTAATCAAACAAATGATAATACTCAAATCAACTAGGCAATTGTCTTATCAACAAGTAGCAGGTTTGACATCAATGACAAAAAAATGGTTGTTCTATTACAAGTTCTTCACTTCAAAACAATCTCATATCAACAAAAAGATCAAGGATGTGAACTCCACTAGAAATGAGAAGGATCATGAACAAGAGTCTAGAGATGTCATAGATTGGCATGGGGAGCTTGCCCAACCTACCAAAAAATGGAATATATTAAAAAAGCTTAGTTTTCTTTCCTATTTTAGTTTATTGATCACCTCTTGCAGAGGTATAAAAAATTATATTATTCTTAAGCTTAATATGATTTATATTACTTTAAACTTACATATCTTTAAGACCTTTACATTTTTTGAAGTTAAGTACTTAAGTATCTTTAAGACTCGTTACTGTTACAACACTTTTATATGCATATAGTTTATATTGAATCCTATATTTTGGCTTGATTTCTTTTGTTGCATGTTGTTTAGTAAACTTTTAGTTTCATGCTATCTCTGATTAGTTACGATTCTCTCAAGACATGTTTTAGTTTCTTTGGCAGTTGGTTTCTATTTTTGATTATTTTATGGGAGTGATCTCTTTGATGGTTCTGGTCTTTTGGCTAGCTATTTGGTTGTATTGGCCCTTGGTTTGCCTTGCTATATTTGCAACTATGGGTTCAGGGCCCTCTCCCTTCCTCCTTTTTCAAAAACCTTACCCATTTAGACAAATAATGATCTATTACACACATTCTTTATAATTCATCTTACATAGAACTTTTATATGCAATAGTAATATTAATTATTGTATAGTGAAATATCTACATAATTATCATGCACCTACTACATATCCATATATACTGACTAATATTACTTAAAATTGATTTTTACCATGAGCATCTAGCTAACATTTATGGATCTCAATCTATTAAATATACATGTCATTAATTTTTTAAGTCCTATCTTGTCTTTCCTTTATCTATCTTTACAGTATCTCATTATCTAACTAATGACTCAATTGTATGTTTTATAATGATTAGTAATCCTATAGAAACATCTCTCATGTATTCCCATACATTCAATAATATAAGTGATTCCATTAAAAGAGAGATCAATTTATCAATAATGTGTATGTATAAATTATTAGTCCCTATCATTAAGGCAAGAGACTAAAGTTTTGGGATGTCTATCTACAATAGTTCAAGACTCGATAATGGTGAAAATATTCTAATATGTGGTATATCCTATTGTTTCATAACCACTTCCTATTGAAATTCCCCTAGAAAATTCTTATTTTTTGATTGGCTCAACTTATTTTTCCTAAGGATCTTTTCTTTTTCTTGCTAAAACAATTCTCCAAAGAATTGAGCTTTGAGAGCTATGAAATTTGTTGGTAATAGACAATGATGTGTGCCTTGTCAACATGTTCACATTGCACATGCATCTATGAAAAGTGGGAAAACCCCAATTTAATATAGAACAATTTACGCTAAGATGTACGTTGTCAGTGTGTCCACATTTCACATGCATGCATGACAAGTGGAAAAATCCCAATTTAATAAAGAACAATTTTGGAATTGTTGATGGGGTTGGAGCTCATACTAGTAATGGAGTAGGATTAGATTTTATCAATCCCACTTTGCATGCAGATAAAAAACTTCTTTCACGAGGAGACTCAAAATTGTTTGTAAAAAATAACTTCTTTAGCAGGTAGATTGACATGTGTTTGTAAAATATTGGAAATATATTGAGTTTTAAATTGATTCACTTTTCACCCAACAACTCACTGGAAAATTTGCAATTAACTTTTTAACTTCAAGAAAGTAATTAGGCAACTTGCAAACCTTATTTTTTCCATCCATCTCAGGAGAGTAGCATACAACTTTGTACTTAGCAGCTGTACTATTTGAAATTCTCTAGCAACACTCACATCAAAAATTTTCTTTGCATATCCTCTTTTGAGTTTTATTCATCTTCACCAAAATTAACACTCCTTATAATTAGCAGTATTCTAAAACAAAATTCCTTTATGATTTACAAACAAAAAATGTTTGAAACATATTAATTCAAACTTTCCTTGAGTGGATTGCACAAACTATACTAAATACCATATTTTCCTTTAGATCTGATATTTGATTCTAACATTTTTCCTTTAATTTTCCCATGATCTCTCAAATCTTCATCACGACTCCTCACTCCAATCCCATGTCTATCTCCCTTTAATCAACATTTCATAATTATCACTACACTTTGATTGTGAAACCTTGAATTGCCTTCAAAACAACCTTATCTTGTAGACTATCAAATAAGATTGCAAAGAATTGGAAATTTTTCCTATAAAAAGTGATATAGTTTTTAGTAAAATTCTTTATTAAGTGGAGTTCTAGACCTGTCATAATTTATGTTTTTTTTTTTTTTTTTCTAGCTTACAAAAGCCAAAGGAAGAGCCATGATGTGTGACCTAGTCATGAGCTACTATCTCAATGCCAAGGAAAAGAGCTTCAACATGGTGAATTTACTAGAATCTAATTTGATTGTAATAGTTGGAAAGCCTTCTTTTTGGTCATGTTATACTTTTAGCTTTCAGAGGGGTTTTATTTTCTATCCTTTATTTTTACAAGTCTTTTTTTTTTAATACATCTGAAAAATAATGCATACTCATGTTTTATAACACATCTATTATACCATGGGGTTTTTCTTTTTTATAAAATCAAATATTCACAATTTGTGTGCACTCCAAAACATCAACCAGTGTGACTCCACTCATCATGACTAGTCGAACTTTTGTGTGCTTTTCTAGCATAACAACTGCAACTAATTTTTTTTTCTATAGAAAACAAGTAAATAGATGTATAGAATTCATTTATTTATTTTTAAAATTTTACTTTGAGTATATTTAGTTAACAAGATTTCCAACTATAAAGGAACATTTTTTTGATATTTAATAGTTATTTTGACTATTTTTCACTTAGAATACACAATTATTTATTTATTAATCTCCTCTATGTGTATCATCATTTATATCTCCTTTTGTGACTTTAGTTATATTACAAAAAAATTGGACATATTCTTTTTGAAAGAAGAACTAGCAGAAGTGGATTTCACAATCACTACCTCAATTCAACCTATTGCAGGATCAGATAATTATCCCATTAAAATTGAATTAATAGAACCTATAAAGTCTAATAGGAATCATTTAAAATGTGAAAAGATGTGGTTCTTAGATAAAACATTCATGGAGAATATTAAACAATGGTGGGATGAAGGCAAGTTTATAGGATCAAAGATGTATTGTTTTGTATCAAAACATAAAATGCTCAAAGAAAACATACAAAAATGGAATAAAACACATTTCAATAATATACTCCAAGACAATATGAATAATGAAGAAGATCTTAAAAAATTAAATAATGAAATCATTAAAAATGGCACAGACAATGAAAAATGCATTGAATAAAAAGAACTATTAATCATATAAGAAGGCATTTTAGCAAAAGAATAAGTCTTTAGGAGACAAAAGTTGAGGGGAAAATGGCTAGCACAAGGAGAAAAAAACACAAAATTCTTTCACAATAGTATAATACACAATAGAGCTTTTAAAACTATTACTCAAATTAGAGATAATAATGGTAGTACTATTGATAATCCAATAGAAATTACTCAAACTTTCATCACATATTATGAGAATCTATTAAAAAATTATGACTCATCCAATTTGACTAAACAAAAAATTATGCTAAATAATATACCTAAAGTTATCACAAAATTTGACAACAAGGAGCTCAATAAACCTTTTACAAAAGAACAAATCAAATTAGCTCTTTTTAAGCTTAGCCTAGATAAATCTCTAGGGTCTAATGGTTTCCAATATTTTTTCTTCCAAAAATGTTGGGAAATCTTAGCAAAAGAATTATGGAAAGCAATAGAAGTAGCTGGAAATGGGGGATCAATCTTAATTGAAATTAATCATACCCTTTTAGCATTAATACCAAAAAAAGCTGCAGCAAAGTCACCAATAGATTTTTTCCCCATTGCATCATGTAATACAATATATAAATTTTATTCTAAAGCAATAGCAAGTAGGATCAAAACTTTGCTTCGAAAAAATATCTCAGAAGAACAAATTGGGTTTATACCTGGTAGATCAATTCTCGATGGAATATCCATCATTAAGGAAACTATACATTTAACAGTTAAAAAAGAAGAAGCTTGTATGTTTACGAAGTTAGAAATACAAAAAGCATACGACATAGTAGATTGGAGGTTTTTATGTAAATGCCTAGAAAAGTTTGGATTTTCCAAACAATAGGTAAATATAATTTTTAACTGTATATCTACTCCAAAAATCTCACTACTTATTAATGGTACTCCTAAAGGCTTCTTCAAGATTCCAAGGGGTATCTGACAAGGAGACCCCATGTCACGTTTTCTTTTTATAATTAAGGCAAAAGCATTTGGTAGAGCTATTGAAAAGGCACAAGGTGTAGTATTAATTAAAGGCATTGATGTCACTAAGAATTTTCCAAACATTACCCATCAACAGTTTGTTAATGATACCATTCTTCTAGGAAGTAGTATGAAGGAAGAAATCAAAGCTTTAAAAAATATTATATTGGATTATTGAGCAGCATTGGAACAAATGGTCAATGAAGAAAAATAAGAAATTTTCTTTTTAAACACACCAAGGAACATGGAGGAATATATATGCAATTATATTGGATATAAAAAGAGTAACTTTCCATGTAAATATTGAGGGATATACTTAGAAAAAGTAGTTAGGAGAAAAAAAGGTTGGGACAATAAATTACAAAGAGTAGAAAAACAAATAGAATCATGGAAAGGGAAATGACTAACTAAAGCTGGGAGATTAACAAAAATTAAATTTGTTGTGTCAGCAATTCCTACTTATCCTATATCTTGCCTTTCGCTACCAAATAATGTAAATAAAAAATTGGAAGGAAAACTTAAAATTTTTTCTGGAGTGGAACAAAAGAGAAAAAGAAACAAGCACTAATAAAATGGGATAAGATATGCAGGCCTAAGAATAAAGGGGGATTGGGCATAAAAAATCCCAGTTGGCAGAATGAGGCATTAGGAGCAAAGCTAGTATGACGCTTATATAGGGAAAAAGATTAAAAAATGGCAAAAATACTTTATAATAAATATCTTAATCCATTAGATCCTTCCTCTCTTTTTAGAATTAGAAATCCACCAAGAGGTTCAGAAAATTGGAATTTTATGATCTAGTTAGCAAATATCTTACTTGGGATTTAGGTAGAGGTGATGAGGCATTATTGTGGGATGATTCATGGGATGGTCAACCCCTGATTATTAATTCTAGAATATCTAGAAATAACATCAATGTCATTACTAATATTTGGGGACCTAAGGTTTCTTATGCCAAAACATTTATCAGGATTGATGAGATTGAGACTTAGGTATGGAAATATTTGGATAATATAAATATTCCAAGTATAGATAAAACTATCCTTGAAAATATCCTTAAGGGTGGATGTGTGACTCACAATAATCGAGCAGATAAACTCATCTAGGGAGCATCTAATGATGGAATATACAAAGTTAAGCTAGGATATGATCTTATAATTAACTCAGAAAGATTTGATAATATTTCTATGCCCTTGGATCTATGCTAGGATTCAAAATGCCTACCTAAGGTTGGTATCTTTCTTTGGGTGGCAATTTAGAATCAGATTCTTACAACTGATAGCTTCTCTAAAATTGGATTTGAAGGACCATACAGATGCAGTCTATGCAAAAATGAATCTAAAGATATGGAGCATATTTTGTTTAAGTGCCCCTTTGCACAAGACTATTGGTATTGGGTTAAGAATAAATTCAATTGGACTTCCCCTTTACCTCAGGATATTGAGGGATTTCTTAAGGGTTGGCCAATTAAGAATAGGATAAGTGTCTATGAGAAATTATGGAATATTACACCTGCAATCATTATGTGGGAGATATGGAAGGAAAGAAATACACAAATATTTCAAAATTTAGAACTTAGTAAGATAAAAATTTTCAATAAAATTGAGGCACCCATCACAGAAGTTATGAATTGCCATCTCAGGAACACACCAAAGGCAGAAGTTACATTCTGAACATGGGATGAGAATATGACGAAAAAATGGCTTCATTTGATTAATCCTCCCTTAGTTAATCCTAAAAAGGATAATATAGCCAAGAAAGAATGTAAATGGGTAGCAACTCCAATAGGATGGAATAAATTAAACTTTGATGGATCTTCTAGAGGAAATTCTGAGAAAGTGGGATTGGGTTGTATAGTTAGATCAAAAAATGAAGATTGGATATTAAAATGAACTAAACCATTAGGTAATGTAACTAATAATATAGCTAAATTGGAAGCATTAAAAGAAGGGTTAAAAGTAAGAATAAAAAATAATATTTAAAAGTTAATTATTGAAGGTTATTCATAAATTATCCTAAATGCAATTAGAAAGTGACAAACACCAAATTGGATATTAAATGTTAAACTAGAAAGTGTACTTAATCTTATAGATCAATTTGAGGAGACTAGAATACAAAATATTTATCGTGAAGGGAATTTAGAAGCTGATAAATTGGCAAATAAAGGAGTGGAGGGAGAAGACTTTATATATTTAGCAGAATAGAATTAAGTTAAGTAGAATACTAAGATTAGAGAAAAGAACAATTTAGTAGAAATATGATACACCTTTATTAGACAGACATTCATAGCAAGAAAATCTTCTTACATTTATTAGACATCTGAGAAACAATCATGACACATTAAGTATAGTCTCTTTTACTATCTCAATAATTCCACACACATATGAGTAGGAATCAATCAATGCTTAACAACTGTGAGTTGTCATCTGTTATTTAAGGCTTGGAATACTAAATATTTTTACGACTCTTCTTTCTTATAAAACCCTATTGTTTCTCTATGAGCATGGAGTCTTCTATTTCCCTCTTTCACACTCTAGAGGTGAGGACAATGGTGTTCAGAGGGGCTGTCAAATAGGAGAGGTGAAATAGGATCCTTAACCTAGTAGATGATGTTCTTAGGTTTGAAATCTCTGCGGTAATTGGGGAGAGATTGTTTAATTATTCTCCTCTCAAACTCACAAGTATACGATAAAAATAAGAAGAATCAATGAACATCTAAAATTATTAAATTTAGTTAATATAATTTTGATGAATCTTTTCATTTGAACTAGATAAGAACCCTAAATATCTAATCCACTCTAAGAATAAAATGTAAAATGATTAGGTAATAGGATGAGATTCTAGATAAAGATTCACATAAAGCATATTATAAAATCTTCTAATTAACTCTAGTGGTAATATTTAGGATTCTTATTGTATGAATAATCTCTAAGTATGTTGATTGGTCTCTTTGCTCCCATTTTTATGACCACATTTAATTGGTACTAATCCCATATTGGATGATAGTTGTATTTTTTCATGTAGATGGCAGATTGAATAATTCTTCATGGCAGGATCCTTGCTAAATTATGTTCAAAAACTTGCCTCTCTCTAGTTTTATGTCCCTTTTCAAAGGATGTATATATGTTATTACTCGCTTCATTGAATTTTGTATTTACCTAGATAAAGCTTCATATAAACTGCGGTATGCCCCTTTTAAACTATATAATACAGGACTTTGGTCCTGGGCAAGACTGGAGGTTTTCTTGCTCTGTTCTTTCTACCAGTGCCCGCTTGAATAGATAATTCTATAAATTAAATTTATTTTATTCAATATAATACAAGGCTTCGGCCATTTACTGATAAAAAAACAAAACACTAGGAAGTTGTGTAATTTAAAAATTATGGTACTCATTTTCTTGAGTACCAATTTTTTCATTTGGTTTTTCATTTCTCTAATGCATGTAACCAAATAATATCATTGTATATTTGGTTAAAGGTAAATCTCAATTTTAGATAAATAAGAAGAAATAAAAAATTCTATGTCAAATGACACTAAATTTGAAAAATTATATTTCTACAAACATATTTGTAGATTTGACTATTTAGATTACTTTTCATTAAAGTTTATTTAATATTATATGATTTATTATTACTATGAAGAAAATTAGATTTGAGATTTACCTTTAACCAAATTTTTAAAAAAAAATTTCTCTAAATTTTAAGCTATATTTTCAATTAAATGCCTCTCCCTATGAATTGTTAAATTTGTAATGATCAATGAATTTCTTTTATCAAAAGTCTAAATAGTCATATTTATTTTTCTATTGATATTTTTTATAGAACAAAACTCTTGTAGCTTTTGTGAATTTGTAGTGAGAATGTCTTATGGTGATTTCCTCTCATGATGTTTGGTGATTCACGCTTCTTAGATCAAAGAGGTGATTGGGTCATTCTTAGACACATAATAAAAGAAAATGTATATGCTAAGTGAGTGCTCTACCATACTAAGTGCATGATGACTTTGTTTAATGAGAATCTAAATCAAATAACAACCAACTTTATAAATTATTTTTAATTATTTGAACAACCACATCAATCCTTCCCTTTCAATGGGATTTTACCTGCATTATTTTTTTAAAGCGTGGGAGTAGAAAATAAGGTTATAGAGTGAAAAGGCACTGCCAAAACTATATGTTTAGGAAACAAAAAGGAAGATAATAATGATTTAACATATTAGGCAAGGAAGTTACTGCTACCATACATTATATTTTCTTAGCTACAATTTACGTTTGAGGGTAACAAATAAATGGTATACACTGATGAAATAATGTTACAACACACTAATAGTAAATAGAAAGTAAGATTGAAGCATTAGTGGAATATAGTTTCTCATCATACTAAATGGTACATACCATGCACACCCTATTTAATAGATTCTTAGAAAATATGATACATTGATGCACCTCTATTTATTACAGCACCACATTGAGCTAAAACAAAACCCCATATGTGTCCTTTTTGGATTTGTTTTCTTGTCCTAATTCATCACATTTCTTTCCTTTTTGTAATATTGGAAACAATTCCTCTAATGTCAATTACTACTCTGTGCAATGCTAGTGAAATGGTAACACCTTGCTCCTATTCAAGGTAGGGACTCCAACTTGGGGTTCAACTCTTGTTATCTAACTAGGTTACGAAATAAGTATCTATTAAAACTAGGTATAATATCATGTGCTCCTTATCCTTCTTTAACGACTATATGAGATACAATGTAGTATAGGGAGAATAAAGAAAAAATAAAACCATGTAATATTAACAAGAGACAAAAGTGAATAAATTACCTTAAACCATGAGGATATTGTACCTAGCATAATAAAAAATAAAGTGACACCATCTTAAAATTAACACATCCAATAATTTCAAAAAAACAAGTTATAATATTTTTCTGACTAATAATGCATTGCTATATACTTTTAATATTCTCTCATCATTGATAATTTGTAAGATTCTCCACACATCAATCTATCTATTTTCATAATTTGTAAATCAACTATCAAGATCACTTATTCTATATATTAAAAAAAAAGGTTCTAAGTGACTATAAGTTTTTAGACCATTTTCATGTACAAAATAAACTTTGATTTAAATGAAAAAAAAAAAAAAACCAATTATTTTTCATAATTTTTTAGAAATAAATCTATTAATCATACATATTTTAAATTAGAATAATAATATATAAGAAAATAATATTAATTTACAAATAAAATAAAATTTTAATTCAATGATAACACAAAAATATATTTATAAATTTAAATTTATTTAAATCATTATTATTTTTACTTATTTATATTTTGATTATCATATTTTAATTATTTTAAAATATTCCTAAAATATATCTATAGTACAAGCATTTAAATTCAAGTCTATTTTTATATACTTGTTTTAGTATTTTACTAGTACTTTCTTTTAATAATTTTTAATGTGAAGTAAAAGATTTGTTACTACAGTGTTTGAGAAGAACCTCCTTATAGCAATATCGTGAGAATGCTCGAAATAACAGAATACAAAGTGATAGCAGAACTCAGAATAAATCTACTGATCGCAGGCCACTTCGAGGGGGTAACCTCCTTTGAGCAAGCTCAATACAATAAATTCGTCCGTGCCCATCAAGGGCCTCAACCTATTCTTATATACTGGGTACGATCTAGAAAAGTAATACTACCTATGCATGTGGGATAATAAAATAAACTCACGGGACGACTTACAAAGCATATGCGTCCAACAACTCTACTGTAACAAAATAAACAGAAGGAACACACAGGTTCCTAACATCCCCTCTCCCTTAGAAAAAAGCTTTGTCCTCAAAGCTTAAGGTGTGGAAATTGTTGTTGAATCTGAAGAAGGGGTTCCCAGGTAGCATCCTCTGGTTGCATGCCATGCCACTGAATCAAGACCTCGGAGATGGAGCGAGAGCGAAGCTGGCGAGTGCGCTGGTCAATGATTGCCACCGGCTCCAGGATAATGGATCCTTCCGTATCCATTTCAGGGAGAGTAGTTTGTGCTCTGACAGTGGTACCCAGAACTTTCTTTAGACAAGAAACATGAAAGACTGGATGAATGCGGGAAGAAGGAGGAAGTTCCAGTTTATAAGCAACTGAACCAATCTTCTGCAGAACCTGATAAGGCCCATAAAATTTTGGGGCCAGCTTATGACGCCCTTTCAGCTTTAGGGAGGATTGTTTGTATGGCTGTAGACGAAGAAAAACCATATCCCCAACTTGAAATGAGCGCTCAGAACGGTGTTGATCTGCTTGCTGTTTCATCCGATTACGGGCCATGTGAAGATTATCCTGTAAGGTACGAAGAATCTGATCCCTGCTGCGGAGAACTATGTCAACTGCCTGGACTGGTGAGCTGTTGGGAGTGTAGGGAAGGAGCACTGGAGGTGCCTGACCATAGACTGCTTCATATGGAGTCATTTTAGAGGCAGTGTGGTAAGAGGTATTGTACCACCATTCAGCTAAAGGGAGCCACTTGGCCCACTGATGTTGCTGTTCGGAAGTGAAGCAACGAAGATAAGTTTCCAAGCATTTATTGACAATTTCCGTTTGACCATCAGTTTGTGGGTGATAGCCCGAACTCATCTTCAGTTTGGTGCCAGTTTTCTGAAACAGTTCAGTCCAAAAATGACTGGTAAAAGTTGCATCACGATCAGAGACAATGGAAGAAGGGAGTCCATGAAGACGAAATATCTGGTCCATGAAGATTTGTGCAACAGAGGAGGCAGTATAGGGGTGGCTGAGGGCACAAAAATGACTATATTTCGAGAGACGATCAACCACAACCAAGATCACTGTCTTGCCACCGGATTTAGGAAGCCCTTCAATGAAATCCATAGAAATATCAGTCCAAATCCGTGTAGGGATGGGCAATGGTTCGAGCAAGCCAGGAAGGAGGGTCGTTTCACCCTTGTGGCGTTGGCAAGTATCACATTCAGCCACCATCTGTTGAATCGTCTGTTTCATCCCTTTCCAAAAGAAGTTTCTCCTTGCTCGCTCATAAGTTTTGAGGAAGCCTGAGTGCCCTGCTGAAGGAGAAGCATGGAGTTCATAAAAAATAGCCTGATGTAGAGCTGGGTTCTGAGGAAGCACTAGCCGACCCTTGTATCGAAGAGAAGCACCATCCCAAGAGTAATGTGGTATAGCAGAAGGATTATTGGCTAGCTGGTGAATGATTTGAGATAAAGAAGAGTCACTGTCATAGCCCTGCTGAACAGACGCTAACCAATTGGGAATGGGCTTAGAAATAGCAGAAAGGGAAGCTTGATTATCAAATGTGCGAGAAAGAGCATCTGCCACAATATTCTCCTTACCCTTCTTGTAGGTGATCTCATAATCATACCCCATGAGTTTGCTGACCCATTTCTGTTGTGTAGGAGAGGATACCCGTTGTTCCAGGAAGTATTTCAGACTTTGGTGATCGGTTCTGATGCAAAAATGACTCCCTAAGAGGTATGGCCGCCACTTCTGTACAGCATGCAAAATAGCCATCATTTCTTTTTCATAAGTAGAGAGGGCTAGATTCTTACCAGAGAGGGCTTTGCTAGTGAACGCAATAGGATGGTCATCTTGCAGGAGAACAGCACCCAATCCATTGCCGCAAGCATCACTCTCAATAGTGAAGGGTTTGGAAAAATCTGGCATCGCGAGAACAGGTGTACTGCACATAGCCTGTTTCAGTTGTTCAAATGCAGTCTCAGCAACAGGGGTCCAGGAGAAGGCATCCTTTTTTAACAGAGCTGTCAATGGTGCTGCAATTTTCCCGTAATCTTTGACAAACTTGCGGTAGTAGCCAGTCAACCCCAAAAAACCCCGAAGGCTCTTGAGAGTTTTAGGATGTGGCCAAGTTTTCATGGCATCTATTTTTGTAGGATCCATCCGCACTCCATGGTGTGCAACAATATGCCCGAGATACTCCACTTCCTCCTGGCCAAACACACATTTAGATAGTTTTGCACAGAGTTGATGATCAGAGAGAAGTTGCAAGACAAGCTCCAGATGATGGAGATGCTCAGCCCAAGTTTTGCTATATATGAGGATATCATCAAAGAAGACCAGAATGAATTTCCGGAGGTATGGTCGAAATATGTTATTCATCACTGCCTGAAATGTTGAAGGAGCATTCGTGAGGCCAAAGGGCATGACTAAAAATTCATAGTGACCATCATGTGTGCGGAAGGCAGTTTTAGGTATATCCTCCTCATTAACCCGAATTTGATGATACCCAGAACGAAGATCTAACTTGGAGAAAAAATGAGCCCCATGAAGTTCATCAAGAAGTTCATCAACAACTGGAATGGGAAACTTGTCCTTTATAGTGAGATGATTAAGTGCTCGGAAATCAATGCAGAGTCGCCATGACCCATCTTTTTTGCGAACAAGCAGAACTGGAGAAGAAAAGGAACTGGTACTAGGGCGAATAATACCTTGCTTCAGTAAGTCACGGACAAGTATCTTGATTTCGATCTTCTGATGAAATGGGTAGCGGTAGGGCCTGATGTTGGGCGGAACACTGCCAGGAAGGAGCTGAATACGGTGGTCCTCTGGACGAGAAGGAGGTAATCCCACAGGTTCAGCAAATATACCAGAATACTTGTCCAAAATGTGTTGGAGATCGGTAGGAGTGCTAGAGACTGCTGATGGCTGCATCTGAATGGAATGGAGCTGAGCGATGACACCATGTGAATTCTTCTTAAGAAGTTTTTCCATACGGTGTGAACTGATGATGCTGAGAGACCCTGGTTGTAAGCCTTTCAAAGTGTGTTGGTGCCCCTCGGCTGAAAACTGCATCCAAAGTTCAGCAAAATCCCAGAGAATGGGGCCAAGAGTGCGTAACCATTGGGCACCCAAAACCACATCACAACCACCTAAGGGTAAGGCAAACATGTCAGAGCGCATGTTATAAGCTCCAATAGAGAGACGCACATTGCGACATTTCCCTTTACAAGGTAAAGTGCCCCCATTGGCAATCATGACTTCAAAGCTAGAGCAGGGATGGATAAAGCAATCAGCCTGTTTGGCTATTCGTGGATCAATGAAGTTATGAGTGCTACCAGAATCAATGAGTATAGTAAGAGGGATCTTCTTGAAGAAACCCTGGACCCGCATGGTTTGTGGAGTAGTGACTCCTGCCAAAGCATGGACAGATATCTCTGGTGGAGCTTCTGGGGAAGGAGGTTCAGGCTGGTGAGGCTCAACCTCAGCATCCACTATTTCCTGAGCATCTACATATTCTTCCAGTTCTGGTGGAGAATCCACATCCAAGAGATAGAGCTTTTGCTGAACACATCTATGGCCCCGAGACCATTTCTCATCACAATTATAACAAAGCCCTTTGTCTCGCCTGACTCGCATCTCTGTTTCAGACAAGTGCTTGATCGGAGTAGTTCTGGGAGCTTGTATGACTGGAGGGTTGTGAGAACCTGTATTTCTGAATGGAACAAAATTAGATCTGGAGCGTTGTAGAGCACTAATCTTGTCTTCCGCTAACTTAGCCAACCCAAGGGCTTCCATCATTGTAGTAGGTCGAAACATTTTGACTTCTGAGCGAAGTGCATCCTTCAGACCACTGACAAAACAACTACGGAAGAATTCATCAGACAAGCCCTCTGTGTGATTAGCTAATTTTTCAAACTCTGTCTGGTATTCTCTTACAGTGCCTGTTTGACGCAGTTTAGTGAGTGCTCCTATGAAATCATCAAAGGAACTAGGGCCAAAGCGCTCCAAAATGAGGGTGCACAATTCGCTCCACGTTGGGCCTACATTAGCCTTGATGTACCAACGGAACCATTGAAGAGCTTCATGTTCCAAATGAAAAGATGCAAGGGAGACTTTGTGGTTATCCAAAGTATTATGCAAGCTGAAATACTGCTCTGCCCTATAGATCCATCCAGTCGGATCAGAACCATCGAAGCGTGGAAAATCAAGCTTTGGTCCACGGAAATTGCCAGAAGAGGACCCAGTATCTCCTGAATGGTTTCGGCTCATGGCTGACTGCTGAAAGTTAAGACCCAGAATTTTGTCATCCAGATCTTGAAGTCTGGTTTTGAGGGATGCAATTTCCTCTTCCATGATTTTTGCTCCTGTACGCGTAACAACCATAAAACAAGGTTTTGTTTTTTTTTTTTTTTTCTTCTGAACAGTCGACTTAGAAAAATTCACTCACAGACAGAACAACTGAAATGAATTATTGCAATAACAAGAGATATTAGAAGTGAGAGGAACCTGAAGGCCACGACAGAAAAACAAATTTGATGTAATTTCCACCCAGGGAGCCCAAGAGAGTGCTCTGATACCAGATGAGAAGAACCTCCTTATAGCAATATCGTGAGAATGCTCGAAATAACAGAATACAAAGTGATAGCAGAACTCAGAATAAATCTACTGATCGCAGGCCACTTCGAGGGGGTAACCTCCTTTGAGCAAGCTCAATACAATAAATTCGTCCGTGCCCATCAAGGGCCTCAACCTATTCTTATATACTGGGTACGATCTAGAAAAGTAATACTACCTATGCATGTGGGATAATAAAATAAACTCACGGGACGACTTACAAAGCATATGCGTCCAACAACTCTACTGTAACAAAATAAACAGAAGGAACACACAGGTTCCTAACAGTGTTTAAATAAAATTTTATTTATTTTATATTTTTGAGTCATCTACATTTAGAATTTTTTTGTTTTACAACTTATAATGTTAATAAACTTAACATATAATTTAATTTAAAAGAGGATAACCAACCATATAGATATTAAAGTACTAAATTTAAGTATATATGTATTATTTATATAATAAATATCATAATAAATTTATGTATATATACATATATATTTTTAATTTTAGAATTATATCTTAGTTATTAAATAAAAAAAAACTCTAAATTATTATTGTTCAATTTGTTTAAATATGATAAACGTAAAAGGTATATAAAATATATTAATATAAAAATGCTTTTCAATTAGTAAACTGGAGAAGATTTTTTTCTTCCTTCCTCCTTTCATTTAAGTGGAATTGAAATCTTTGGCCTTAGAATTCGGGATGTCACTCGAGAGGGTAAAGGTTGGACTTTGCACTTCCAAAAATTATTTCCTCTTGTTTTTCTTAACATTGTGAGACAAGGTTTCAAAAACATGTAACCGCATGGGTTTAAAGTGAACCCTCATTTTAACTTTATCGTGTAATAAGAATTAAGATGGAAATTGTTGGACCCACGTTCACTAGAAAATCAAAGAAAATGATTGATACACTTAAAGGTAATTTCAGCGGAGAAGAGGATATAGGATAGTTGGTGAAAGTTGCAACGAAGAGAAATGATGGAGAAAGGGGTGATGAAGCTAAAGAAGAAGAAGAAGAAGTTCAGATCGAAAAACCAAAGGCTAAGAAAGGAAAAAAGTAAACAAATTGCCACACCTTAGAGTCTTAAAGCTACTTGTTCAAGAACTAGAGCTACTACCCTTTCCACCCCATATGTCAAGAAAGGAGTTGTACAAATTACCAAACCTATACAATCTCAAACTAAAACCTATTAAAAGAGAAAGGATAGTCAATCATTCACTCACAAATAGACAGAGGATAAGAAAGCTAATTTTTGTGGAAAATAGTGATAAAATTGAGTTAGATGACATAAGCCAATTTAGAGGGGTAAGAAAGTAAGAAGCCCAAAACAGTTAATGAGATTATAGATTCAATAAGAGCAACTAGAGGTTTGGTTGTACTTGGACATTTTAAGTATCACACATTAAGTGATGTAGATAAAATTAAGCTTAAAGAAGATATTATTGATATGATTTATAAATCCAAGTATGTACCTATTGAATTTTCCAACATGATTGCTAAAGATTTCTATAAAAAAATTATTACAAAAACAAAGATATGTGGTGAAAATTGAGAGAACAATGAGAGAGAGTACTCTTGTAGTCACAATACTAGACCTATTAGTACCGAAAATGAATGAGATAATGCAAAAATATTAGGGCAGCTTTATGCATAAGAAAAGAGCATTAAGGGTGTTAACTAGAAGACTTCATGAAAATTATGAAGATGACATCAAGATGTGGAAGACAATTTTAAACATAAATACACTGATGAGACAATTCATGTGTCAAACATTGAGCTGACATCAAAATTTGAATTGGATAATAAAAAGATGAGTATGAAAATACATGTATACAAAATTTTATTGATGATATACCAACACTAGTAAAAGGTATAGAAGAAAATGTGTTAATTGAAGACTTAACAGTAAAATACCTAGGTGAAGAAGTAAGTGATGATCAATATGTTATGGCTACTACCAAGAAAAATCCCAATGATCACCTATTTCCTGAGTCAACCACTATGTATATACTTGGCTATGCACCTATTATTAAACTAGTCCAAGAGTATCAAGCTCCTAAAAAAGCCACTAAAACACTAATTGTAAATATAAATGTAAATGATTCTCTCAATTATTTAACCACTAACATTCCTATGGATGTAGAAAACACTAATACTTAGCAATAAAAGAAGAAGGAAATAAAGGGATGAAGTGACCTACAAAAGGAAATGATGGAACAATACAAAATGAAGGATATACCAATGCAAATATTGAAGATACTTCTTCTATTGGAACAAGTAAAAGGCCAAATTCTCAAAGACCTCAACATGAGGAATTCAAGAAGCAAGAAAAAGGTAAGACAACTAAGGAAAAACCTCAAGTGCCACCCAAAAATAACACTCAGAAAGAATCCCACGAGAAGTAGAAGAACAATTTAGAGAACAAAAAGAAGAATGTGCCAACAAAGACAAATTAGGAGCATAAGGCTCCTATTCCAACAAAATTATTCTTGAGAAAAGATCAAAAACTTATAAGGATAAAGTCAAGAAGAATAAGACATAAAGATATGGTGTAACTCTGGATGAGGTAATTGTAATTCCTTATTATGACCCTACAAGTTAGATCCTAATGCTTGGAAGGAATATAGTGAATTGTGTACAAGGAAAGATAAACAAGATAAACTATGAAAGGAATTAAATTAAAAACAAGTGGTGATAGATGTTAAGGATATTCTCTTGTAAATTGTGCTAGATATGTAACTTTGGATGAAAAAGCACCAATGCTAGATCATTTAGCATTACTTGTGGAGAAGGTGAATGCACCAAATATTGACACACATGGAAAGTTGATGGAGAGATAAGAAAAAAAATTAGATCAAAATGTGATGCAGATAGTTAGATAGCCTATTTCTATCCAAAAGTTATAGCTATCATCAATGTTTACCGAGCTAGAGGATCTTACAAAGGCAAAAATTACCTTATTAAAAAAATTATATAATATTTCATACTTTACCAAGGATAATAAATAAGATCATTGCATTTATTAGGGATATTAAACATTTTTCTAACATTTATTAGGGATATTAAACATTTTTATTATATTTACTAGGGATATTAAACATTTTTATTAAATTTATTAGGGATATTACGGATTATTGCATTTATTTACCAAGGATAATAAATAAGATCATTGCATTTATTTGTCTGTATTGTGTTTATTATCCCTAGTATAAATACAATAATCTTATTTTTCATCATTTCCCCTCTTCTTTTCCCTTTTTAGTATTAAGAATATTATGTGTGTGTGTGTGTGTGTTTATTATCCTTAGCATAAACACAATAATCTTATTTTTCATCATTTCCCCTCTTCCTTTCCCTTTTAAGTATTTAGAAATTGACATATTTTCATTGGATCTTCTTATATACATGGGTAGTAATTACTTCTTATCATTACCTTTGATCATAGGTAACTTTTCATTTCCTCTAGATGTATCTTAGCAAGGTCTTTTTTATTTTTTGGTGAAAGTAACCCTCGTTACCATAATTCATGAAATAATCCACTCAGGGGGTTCGTTCAAACATTCACATAAGCATCTTCAAAAAAACTCCTTTGGGAAACTTTGAATGAAGCCTCCATTTTCTTTGAAGGTGTAAAGAATGAAAACAAATAATTAAGTGCCAATTTTACTTTATGGATAAAAAGTGGGAACCACTTTTGTAGGCTAACTAAGCTTCATCCCATAGATCTCATAGATCTGACATTATAGAAGTATTTCCCTTGAAAGAGACATGTATTCATCATTGATGAATCCTTATTGATTCTCATCTAACGAGACTAGGAAATATGTACTTGTTGGAAGTAGGTATAATTTCATGAATCCTATCCTCCTTTAATAGCTATATGAGATAATATGTAAGCAAAGGGGAGAAAGAAGAGATTAAAAAAACTATAGGAGAGTAAAGAGAGACAAAAATGAATAAATTAGGTTGAATTGTAAGGATATGATACCTAGAATGTCACAATTAATTTATAACTATTATTTCTTGTATAATATAGCGCTATTTACTTCTAATCTTCTCTCATTAATGATAATGTGCAACACCATCCATACATCCTCAACTATGAGCTTATAATCTTGTCCCATAATGACCCTTCAATCTTGACCTAATCTATTTTAATAATATCTGAGGTATTTATCAATACCACTTAGTAAATACATTCAGAGGTAAATAGGTTCCAAGTGACTAGAAATTCTAGACCATTTTCATTTATCAAAATTTTTTTACATAAATCAAAACAAATATCATTCAATTGTTTGTCATCATTTTCTAGAATGAAATCTATTATTCATACATATTTCAAATTATAATAATCAAACACGGTTAATTTACACTTGAAGCTAAAATTCAAATGAACAATTTCAAATAATATTTATAAATTTCAATAAATATAAATTATTATTTTGATATTACTTATTTTCTTTCTATAAATATACTCTAATTCATTAAGGTGTTATTTAAATTATTTGATATTAAATACCAAATAAGTATAAATTTAAAGTACTATTAAATTTATTAAAATGCTAAATTTAAATAAATAAATATACATATATATAATTTTAAAACAATAAGTTAATTGTTAAATAGCTTGGAATTAATATTATTCAATTTGTTTATGTGGGAAATATCAAAGCTTTATAAAATATATTAATATAAAAATATTTTTCAATCAGTAAACCAAAGATCTGTGCTTCCTTCTTCCTTTCATTAAAGTCACAAACAGATAGATTATTTTGCAGGTTTTGTGATGGATGGTCTAATGGCAATATAGATAAGCTAATTGCAAACCTCATAATAAGTAATAACAAAGGGAAACACGACCCTAATGAAAACCTAGAGTTGACAAACACACATTCAAACTCAACCCTGTCGAAAATAGGACATACGCCTCCTGCCATTCCTTTCGAAGTTAGCAATGGCTTCTCTGACAGAACCCCTTTAGCTTACATAGCTCATTATCCAAACTATCATCCTCCTCCAATGGAGTTACCAGAAACCCATTATAAGGATGATGTTTGTAAGCAGAAGCATCACAGTCCACAATCACAACATTCTTCACACTCGCATATTCCATTTTTAAATCCTTATTCTGAACACCAATATCCTTACACAGCCAATAATCTTGGCAAGAGTCTTTGTAAAGTTTGCGGTTGAGATGAAAACCAATGTCTAGTTTATCAAGAATAGGATTTGCCTATTCCCGAGTATAACGAGTATAGAGAACAATCTCATAGTTTTGCTCCAGCTCAGCCAAAAGATTGTCCAAACCAGGCCTCTTCTTTACATAAGTTGTGCAAAGCTCTCCAGAGATATGAATCGGAATAGTGAAATCATGCTTCATAAACTCCTTGCTTCTCTTCACCAAAGTGTTCATCAGCGCTAGAACAATAATCTTCTTTTGCAGTGCTATTGCATGTAATTCACGTTGACGTGCACGTAAAAACTCATACTCCAAATTGTGACAATCACCTACAAGAAAAATACACATTTGAATACATATAAATTAATTCGAGATATTACAAGATATAAATATAAGTTAGTCTATTAATTCGAGACATACAATGAAACCCTAATTATTAAGGATGAAGGAAATAACTGACAACTCAAAAACTAAATGCAAAACATTGTGCAAGCAAAAATAATTATTAATGTTATTCCAACACACCTATGGCCAGGTATATTTTGATGGTCTCTCTCACATCGCAGGACAGCGCCGCGATGATGGAGAGGTCTCTTACCCGGCACAGCTCTCGATCGTTCAAGTCCCCGGAAAATGGTTTCACGGGGAAGGCTTTTTCCGGGTGAAGTTTATAGCTCGGTGGATTATTGTCCACAATTATGACATTTTTGAGGTCTCCTTTGAGGATTGTGATGTCTTTGACTTAGCCGTCTTTATTAGAGAGGAGGCAGTAGTCTCTGTAGAGGCGGATGTCTATGTTGGCTTTGTGAATAATGTCGATTTGTAGCTTGTCGAGAATGGCGTCTGCATATTCTTTGGTGGCTGAGGTGAATATTATTATCTCATAGTTGTTTCTTGCCAGTTCTGACATCAGAAGGTCTATTGCGGGCCTCTTCTGTACGTAGTATGTGATTGTACTTGGGGCTGAGTGCTCCTGATGGCCTCTCACGGAGATTGTGTAGTCATATTAAGGGATGACTGTGGAGCTTGAATAAGCAAGGGTGTTCTCTAGATCTAAGACTATTGTTTTCCATTTGGGCTTCTCGTTCTCGTTGCTGACCATGAGTTTGTACGATGAGTGCTCCATTTCTTAGGGTTTTGCTGTCTCAATCAATTTGAAGTTATCTTCAATGGTGGATGGGTACTCTATGCTGACATGAAACTCTGAGCTTATGTTTATATGGATCTTAATGGTGGGGTGATTAGTCACAACCGCTCCTAACTTTTTTCAATACCAATATCATCATCTTAATAATAAAAATAATAAGAATGATTCGAGCACGTTAAGAAACATATACAAAAATATATAATGCTTTGTCCTGCTTAACTCTATACAACTATATTACGCTTTCTTCTCTCAATCAGGCACACCGCCTTGATCTGGGACAGAGATTGCTGGGCTGAGAAGACAAAATTCAGTACCCGTGCCATCTATTAATTTGCGAGGAGCTGGAGCACTATGGTTGCATTATGAAGATGAATTCTCATGTCCTCCTCTTCTAGTTTATAATGTGATGTGACTAATTATTATTATTTATTAATCTTGTGTAGAGTTAAACCTAAGATCTTTCAGATAAGAGGCTCATAATTTACCAGTGTTATATAATATATATATACTCAAATACAATTAAATATACATTACTCCATTTTCTAATAAAATTTATTATTTACAATTCATATTTTTTTCAAATATAGGACACTTTTTTATACTCTCTTCAAATTTTGTTTTATTTAATAGATGAAAATAAAACCTTGACACACTTATTGTTAGTTCCACCTATGCAGTGGAGACTTATGTTTTCACTTCATTTTCTATGAATAGTATGTCTTTATTAGCCATTGCAATTATCTTATTTTATTTTTTATGTTTTAAATACTATTTTTTTCATTTTGATTTTCAAATATTTTTTGCAATCAATTATAAACAAAAAAAAAAATATATATTTATTTGCCAACATTTGGTGTTTTCAATAAGATTCATAAATAAATCAATTAGACCAACCTAACTAACAATTAAACTTTTTTAAAAATAAATAATAATAAAAAGAAGTATAAGAAATATTGTTCATCATTGACATGTCAAATTTTTTCCATATTTTAAACTTCAACCATTGTATTGTGTTCATCAAATCCTTTAAAGATTATGTTTAATCTTAACAACTTTGATAGTATCTCAAGATGTAATAATATTTTACAAGCCTACAAGATGTATCTCAACATGGGAGACATTTTGTCTCAAATTGCTTTAAAATATCTTCCAAAAATCATTCAATTAAAAAATGGTTTTTATTTATAGTTGTTTTTTATTAAAGGAGGTGGGAAGACGATCCTAAACTTGTAGAACTAGAGAACATTTATGCATTGGGCCATTGCAACCAAGCCACATAAAAGACCATCACTAACACCAAATGTTAGATATTCACCACCAAACAAAACTTAATAAAAAAATAGAGTTATAACTACTAATTCTAGAGTCTAACTAATGAGCCAGAATGTCGTTGATAATAATAAAAAATAACTAAGTCTTAGAGTACTACGGATTAACATAATTTAGTTTAGACTTAACAATATTAAAACTATGTCCCAAAATTATAAGAAAGAGCATAATAACCCACACCAAAGCTAAAGAGAACAAACAAAACATTAAAAGAAAAAGAGAAAAGGAAGCCCAAGGCCTAGAAAGCTAGGCCTTCAAGTTATATTCTCCCATTCCTTGATTATGTACCTAAGATCTTCAGCCCAATTGTGAACATCCTTTGCACTTTTCATTTCGACTTGACCATTATTCTTCTACATTCCAACTTTTTAAAGTTTTCTATGTCTAGTAATAGATAGCTTTCCCAATCATCTCTTTTTGGACCTTGCATAAAGTGGAGATGACCACACCCATTTCAATGCAATTGAGTGCATTATCAAATGTGTTGTTCAAAGACACCACTTTTTCATTAAGTGCCTTAATTTGGTCTTCTAGGTTATTTTTTAATCTTCTCAACCTTTCCTTCCTCATTGGTAGAAATAATCTCTAAGGTTTTAATTTGTTCCTCAACAGGGTTATCAACATTGGGGATCTTAACATCAGGCCCTAAAAAAACCTCAATATGAGCTTCCTAGGAATCCTTCTTTACCTCATTTGAGTCTTTTCTATTAGCATTGCCTTTGAATTCTTGCTCAGTGGTACTATTCTCATCTTTCTTAGGTGTTTCTTTGACCTTAGTATCATAGGTGTCCTCTTCATTTTTATCTTGGGTTTCATCTCTACTTTCTTCCTTGTAATTCTTGCCCTTTTCAAAACTCAATCTCTTTGACCTCCTTTCACCAAAACTAGCCTCAATATGGTTCTGTCAAGCTTTCAAATTCTCGTCGCCAGAACTTCCCTATCAGAATCCTCAGAATCCTATTTATCCACCTCAATAACTTCTCTAAGGATTTTACTTTTCATAGGGGTACCAACAAGGTTCAATTTGGTGACATTTTCCATTTAGTTGGGGTTTCCAAGATAAAGGATTCTTCAAGTGTTTTGGTTTTACCCTTAGGATTTTCAGATTCTTGCTTGAGATTAACTAATTCTCCAGGCTCAAGAAGATGGGTTTCTAGTTCATTATCTAACTTAATTTCTTAAATAACCATAGAGTTTCTAGGGGTTTCTAGAGAGCTCTCTTTACCAATAAGACACTTACCTAAACCTAGATGATGGGAAAACACATGGTGATAGAGGATGCAAATCAAATCCTGGTGAATGAGCTGATTATCCCCATTTTTAATACTATTGGCTAAAGATGAAAAAAAAAATGAAAGCAATGTTTATCTTTTCACCATGTCTTAACATGTTCGGGAGCAAGAAGTGGTAGCCATGATAAGTGGTAAACCATCTTTCTAAAGTAAAATAATGCATAACCCAAAGGGAAACAATTGCAAAGGGCAAGGGAGAGAAGTATGATCATACCCATTACTAGACTTAATTCTGACTGGCTATTCAATACCTTTAAAAAACTTGTTCTTGAATTTTCTATAATCTCCTATCCCTTTCCTCTCCACCTTATCCCCTTTGCATCTCAATCTCATCACCTTGCTAATTAGTTGGGGAGTCACAACAAACTTAACACTACCTATGGCACCTCACCGTTGTACCAAGAATTTGGAAACTTAGTAGAAAGCATGGAGTTGTGACTTTTCGTCACTACAATGCAATTGCTCAACCCTGCCTTCACAAAGTAGTTCCATATTTCCTGATTCTGCAACAAATTCTTGTAGCTTCTTGGCTTGACCCATTTTAAAGGATCCCCCATAATATAAGCCTTTTAAAAAACCTAAGCTTCTTCAAAAGGAGTAGTATTAAACCTACCCTAACTTTCAATGTCTTTCTACATTTTAATTATCCTCCTCACAACTCCTAAAACCAAGCAATAATAGTTAATGATAATATAGAGGCAAAGAGAAAAATGAGAAGCGTTACAAAATTTAACTTTTTACCAAATTAATTGAGAAATCCTTGACATAAAAAATGACAGCTTTCAAACTTTTCAAATGACAACGCTCATTAATTATGATGCATTAAGCCATATTCTCCATTCCATAAATAGGTGTTTTACTTTCAATGATTCATCAAGGTCTCCTTAGATTTCAAAATTATTACAATATCATGTGTCATAGTCTTCCTTATTATAGATTTTTTCCATAAAAGTTTCATGATTAAAATGCAAAAGGTATCTCCGCCAAATTTAGCATTAATTTTTTTTAAAAACATGGTATTTAGAAAAAAATAATTCTACCAACTTTCTCACTCAACACTTTATTCATCCTTCTAACTAAATTCTAATTCTTTGAGAAATTACGAAATTGACTAAAGACACCAAATATTTTTTCCTTCTTAACATTGATATTTATGGAAAAAGAGTAATCTTTTCCATTCATTCTCTTTCTAGAACTGGGTGTGTCTTTGATCATTTAATACTATAATCTTTAACTCCTCATGACATTCAATATCAGAAACCTATCTCCAATTTTAAAATAGAAGCCCCCAATTAGCCATAAAATCAGTAGCTCTGTTTTCTTCTCTTAAGGTATGTCTTATTATAACATTTTGGAAGGACTGAAGATGTCTTTTACAATCATCCATAAGACTCTAAATGCAGCATGGGCACTTAGTTTTATTAGGAATGATATCAATTATAAGTTTTAAGTCTCCTTCCAATTGTATATTTTCAGTTCCATAGTCCTATAAGAGTTTAACTTCATACCACATAGCAACTCCCTCAGTTAAATTGTTAGAGTTAACTCTAATGTTCATAGAACATCCCATGAGAATATGACTATTATTGTTTCTTATGATACCAGCTACTTCCGATATGCCCAAATTTCTTTTATAACAACCATCCATGTTGCACTATCCAATTTTCTTAAGGAGGAATCCTTTTATACTACTTTATTTTCCAAATATTGTTCTAGTTTAAATTGACCAAGCTTTGTGTGACATTCCAATTTTGTTTGATTCTTATCATTCTAGGATAGAACAATCCTTTAGGGAAGCAGACAATTGTTGTTTCTCTCCCTGATAATTCTCTTACTAATATAGAAAATAGGAGGAATTTTCTTTTTCTCTTCTTTGAAGATTATATTGTTTCTTTCCTTACATATAGACTAGGCAATAATGGGGGAAATAAGAGACAATAGGTTGTTAAGGATAGGGTGGAGTTTAGAATCTTTGCTGCATTATGGTATAAGAAGATTGATCGATCTCATTGTCACTATATTAATTCTTGTTTCCTAAAGCACAAGGCTCCATAGATCTCTAGTAAAGGAACATTGAATAAATAAATGGTCAATAGTTTCAGTGACATTCTCACATAAAAAACATATGTTAGCAAAGTTGAAACCTCTTTTGTTGAGATTATCTAAATTTAAGATTTTCTCATGAGCAACTGCCCACCAGAAGCAGCTAATTTTTGGGGCAGCAACCCAAACTTCTTTCCACAGATTAGAATCTTCTCCCACCTGTTCTATCATAGAGTATGTAGACTTGACCAAGAAGAGACCGTTGTTGTTATGTTTCCAAATCCATTTTTCTTCCTACATAATGTTTAATAGAGAAGGGCTAGGAAACTAGCTTTTTAGAGTGCACACTTCCTCCTTTCTGATGCTAGCAATTTGCTAGGAAGCCAGCTTTTTAAAGTTCACACTTCCTCCCTTCTAATGCCAACAATTCTCCTTGACTCCCTTTGCCTCCCTTTATCTCAACCATAGGTTTTCTAGGTCAATCCATAGAACCTTTCTATTCCTCCAAGCAAGGTATTTTTCTACTTTGATACCTATAATAGATTAGAGCTAATTTTGTAAGTCTTGGTTAATAGTCATCTCTTGGAATGTGACACTAGTAGCCCAAGATTCACTAAAAAATAAAGTGTTTCTTCCATTACCAGTACAACGTATAGTTGTTAAGCTGGCTTCTGCAAATTTTTATATTGCATGATTGAATATGTGATTTTATAACTTCTTTGGTAGTTAATTGTCTAGAATTACATTTATGGCATGTTGAAAGAGGCTTTGTTCTTGCATTGTGCTTTATAGATTCATTGGTTTATTCATCAACTATTTCAAACTTGCATTGAGAATAATACAAGATTTCATAGATGAAAAATCCATAAGAAGTAGGAGTTTCTCTTGGTTGGAATTAGAATTATTAATAGTTGGATAGATAAAATACTCTATTCCATAATACTCAAACATCCTAACTCTATGGTATATGTGGATGTCTATCTATGTAAAGATAGTCCTTTCTATCCTAATAACCATGGTCTTTTCTACTTATGTCATATGTGAACTAGTAGGTCATCCGTGATGTTCATAATCCACCGAACTATATATTGTATACATTTTTAAATCTAGGTATTTTCTAATCTTGTGCTATCTATCTGTACTATCGTGTTGTTAGAGTGAATATTTTCTATAGATTTTCTACTGAATTGGCTCCTTTTTATCACTATCAATTACACTTTCTTATATTCTTCAAAATATTTCCTAATATTCAGTGACATACACACACTTCCACCACATTCTATATACTTGGGTATTCTATCAAATAGTTGATGTGCATCCTTAATGATTCCAGTTTTCATCTGCTTTGAAAGTTTCTAAGACTTATAAACATAGACTCAACACAATTTGTAGGTATATGGTCAAGCTCAACACTGATTATCTATTCAAATTTTGTACTTCACCAATTATGTTTGCTTTAAATATCCTTAGCTTTGCTAGTAATTTGTATTTAGAAAACTTCCACATCATCATGATATAATGAGCCATTCTGATAAATAATTTAAATGCCTTTTTCTGTGCTTCCCATTTCTCACAACTTGAAAAGCCATTATACCATAATTTTTAATGGATGTTCCTTTGAAGGCTTTTGTCAAGCAACCACCACACTTCTTTCTTGCACACATATCTACTAAATTAACCCATGATCAACAAGGGACATGGTTGAATAGTTTAAAGTACTAGTTATGGTTCTCCATGTTTTTTCTTTGTATCAATGAGGAATTGGCTTTAAGCTTGACACTTACAATCCTTTATATCCACAATCTCCCATTTCTTTTAAACATTTTATGAAATAGTTAGTGTTCCTCGCTTTCCATCCTACATTTTGTTGCAATATTGGATTGTTTCTAATATTGAATTGATTCTTTCCTTTTTTTCCTATAGTTATTTCCTTTCCTGTAGCTTTATGTATTTTTCACACAACTATATATGTACCTATACAGTTTTATGTAAATACATGAATGAAAAATATTCTTCTTGATTTTTGATTTTCAAGTTGGTATCAGAGCTTTGAAGCTTGAACCATTTGAATCCCTTCATTGAACCATGGCCGATTTAGATTCAAAAGTATGTGAGAGAAAATCTACTCCCATTATTATTCAATTCGAAGGTTCATCGTTCAAGGCAGGGATTACACTCTATGAAACAAACAATGATTTGTGGTCTCAAATCATGGAGATGCATATTGCTAAGAAGGAGAAACTCTCTTTCATTCATTGTAACTCACAACCACCTATCGAGAAGGATGATGGATATGAGAAGTGGTATGCAGACAATCAAAGGTCAAAAGACGGCTATTGATATCTATGTCTCCAAAAATTATGAAGCGATACATTCGCTTACCCACTGCTCGAGATATTTGTAAAGCTCTTTCTATGGATTTTTATGATGGAGTAGATGAATTGCAGATGTTTGTCTTGAATTAGAGGGCTTTCCCTGCCAAAAAAAATGGTAGAACACTCTTTGTGTATTATGGAGAATTAATCGAGATTTTTGGTGAGTTGGATCATCATGATAAAGTGATCATGGAAAGTGAGAATGATGTTGAATCTTACCAAAAATTAGTTCAGTGACAAAGAGTACATATTTTTCTTGCTAGATTAGATGGTGACTCAAAACTGATCTAATCAGAATGGGCCTCCTCAAAACTTCCCTAAGATCACTAATGGTGCTGATAAATCCACCTAGAAATGCACCCATTGCAATCAAACTAGTCATACCAAAAGTCACTATTTTGAACTTGTTGGGTATCCAGAATGGTGGGATCATAGCCGCGATTCATGGAAGAAGAATTCCAAGAAGACATCTAGTGCATTGTTTGTTGAAACAAAGATAGAGGATAATGTTGCTGGACAAATCTTGGCATTATCAACAATATTAGGTAATGGTGGTAAGTCTTTAAATAGGTCTACACTTGTTTCTAATAGTGCATGAATAATTGATTCTAGTGCTATGGATCATATGACATTTGATTCTAGATAGGTCTCATCCCTTTAACTGTCCTCACAAAAATTTATTTCCACTGCGAATGGCTCTCTAACCCTAGTTATTGGAGAAGGATCCTTACCTCTCACTGATACTTTGAATCTAGATTCTATTTTAGTGGTTCTGTCTTTGGATTACAATTTTTTGTTTGTTTCACAAGTCACCACTACTTTGTGGTTTAATTTTTTGGCCTAATTTTTGTGTGCTTAAGGACATCCAAACAAGGCAAAAAATTGGTTGTGGTGTTAAGTGAGGGAAGCTATATTACTTGGACTTGGTGTTAAAGAGTTTGGACAAGTTGCATCAAGCTCTTGTGATGGATGGCTCTGAGGGGGACAAGTAGAAATCTGAAATCTAGTTATGGCATCGATGTCTAGGACATGCTTCCTTTGGTTACCTGAAGAAATTATTTCCTAGTTTATTTGCAAAATTTGATGTTTCTAGCTTCTGGTGTGGAGTTTGTGAACTTGCAAGAAGCCATCATGCTTCTTTTCCATTAACTTTGAATAAAAGTCCAATTCCATTTATGATCATACATTCTAATGTTCGGGGTCCATCCAAAGTCACTAGCTAGGGTGGATCACATTGGTTTTTTGCTTTTATTGATGATTGTACTAGGATGACTTGGGTATGCTTAATGAAATCTAAAAGTGATTTGAATTTTTTATTTCAAAAAATTTATAACATGATTTATACTCAGTACAATGCACAAGTTCAAGTTCTTCGTAGTGACAATGGAGGCAAATATTTGAATTCTGAACTTTAGTAGTATTTAGAAGCATATGAAACTATTCATCAAACTACTTGTTCTAATACATCTCAATATAATAGGATAGTCGAGAGAAAAATCATCACTTTTTGGAGGTTGTGCGCGCTTCTCTGATAGAAGCGCATATGCCATTAGCCTATTGGCGTGAAGCGCTTACCTTTGCAACATATTTGATCAACTGGGTACCCTCTAGCACTATTGATTTCTAGACACCATCCCACTAAGGTAGTTGTGGCTCCAACTATCCCAAATTTACCTCCTTACATCTTTGGTTGTGCAGCTTTTTTACACCTCCATAATCATCAGCACAACAAGTTATCTCCTCGAGTGGTACAATGTATCTTTCTAGGATATGTTGCTTATCAAAAGGGGTACCAATGCTATCATCTTCCAACCCAACGAATATTTATTACATTGGATGTAGTTTTTCATGAAGACATGATGTATTTTTCCCTTGAGCCTGAACTACAGAGGGAGCACCAGAAGGAAATTCAAACTCTAGACTATGATGATCACATCTCTGAAGATGTGGATGTTCACATCTTTGAAGATGTAGGTAGCTTGGACATCTCTAAAGATGTGGATAACAACTCTAAAGATGTGGATGTTCACATCCTTCAAGTTGTGGATAGCTTGGACATCTCTAAAGAAGGGGAACTCTCTAAAACTATTAATTAAGAAGTAGGTGAAACTTTGGATCAAAGCAGTGATGAACATCCAGAAATTGAAGCTGTGGGTCCATCTCCATCCGAGTCCCTCACACCACACCAATCACTTACCAAGGATGTTCCTAAACCATCTAAAAAATAGCTACCTCAGAATCTCACTAGAGGTATTCCTAAATCCACATATGAACTCAAACTTTCTAGTAAAGTTAAATATGCTATGAGTCATTATGTGTCTAACCATTGTTTATCAGAATCAAATTAGTCATTTGTAAATCAATTATCTATTGTATTTATTCCTAACAATGTGTAGGAAGCCTTAGCTAATCCAAGGTGGAAATCTTCTATGAATGAGGAGATGAAATCATTACAGGAAAATAATACTTGGGAACTTGTTGACCATCCACCAAGAAAGAAACCGGTTGGATGTTGGTGGGTTTATACTATTAAGTACAAAGAAGATGGTATAATTGAACACTTTAAGGTGAGACTGGTAGCAAAAGGGTACACCTAAACCTATGGGATCAATTATATAGAGACATTTGCACCTGTAGCTAAAATTAATATAGTATGAGTCTTGTTGTCTCTAATTGGAAACCTGGGTTGGCCATTACAATAGTTTGATGTGAAGAATGCCTTTCTACATGGAGAGTTGTCTGAAGAAGTCTACATGGAACTCCCACCCAACTACATGATACTAGAAATAAATAGTCTGAAGGTGTGTAGATTAAATAAGTCAGTATATGGGTTGAAACAATCTCTGAGGGCATGGTTTAGAATATTCACAAAGTCAATGAAAGCCTTTGGTTACCATCAGAGCAATTCAGACCATACTTTATTCAGAAAGAATTAGTAAGATAAGATCACTGCACTTATTATGTATGTGGATGACATGATAGTTATAGGAAATGATCCTAAAGAAAGGAGGGCTCTACAAGATTACTTGTTTAGAGAATTTGAAATGAAAGACCTCAATCCCTTGAAATATTTCCTTGGGATCGAAGTGTCTCGATCTAATAAATGGATCTTTCTATCTCAAAGAAAGTATGCCTTAGACTTGTTAGAGGAAATCAGTATGTCAACATGTCAACCTGCTGATACACCCATGGAATAAGGGTTGAAGTTATGTATTGAGTCTAATCAGATACCAATTAATAAAGGTAGATCCCAGAGACTTGTAAGAAGATTGATGTACTTAGCACACACAAGGCCAGGCCTTGCCTATGCATTAAGTATTATTAGCTAGTTTATGCATAATTTTGGAGAGCAACATATGAATGCAGTTATGTGCATTTTGAGGCATCTAAAGTCTACTCCTAGAAAAGGAATTTTATTCACTAAAAATAAGGATTATCAAAGGGTGGATACACATACTGATGTTGACTAGGCTAGAGCAGTAGATGACAAGCATTCTACTTCAGGTTATTTTACCTTTGTAGGAGGTAATCTTGTTACATGGAGAAGAAAAAAATAGAACGTTGTTGCATGATGAAGTGTGGAGGCAGAATTTAGAGGTATGGCACTTGGAGTATGTGAAGTGTTGTGGCTAAGACTTCTCCTAAGAGATTTGGGCTATCTGGCTAGGCAGCCAATTCAACTATATTGTGACAATAAAGAAACATGTGATATTGCTCATAATTTGGTTCAACATGATCATAAAAAGCATGTGGATGTAGATAGATTCTTTATTAAGGATAAGTTGGATGAGAAGATTCTGGAGCTGCCTAAGGTTTGATCAGAAGATCAACTGGCTAATATTCTTACCAAAGTAGTTTCAAGTCAAGTGTTCTCAAAGTTTTTGGGCAAGTTGGGCATGTGGGATATCTATGCACCAACTTGAGGGGGAGTGTTGCAATATTGGATTGTTTCTAATATTGAACTGATTCTTTCCTAAACTATTCTTTCCTAAATTGATTATTTCCTTTTTTTCCTATAGTTATTTCCTTTCCTGTAGCTTTATGTATTTGGCACACAACTATATATGTACCTATACAATTTTATGTAAATACATGAATAAAAAATATTCTTCTTGATTTCTAATTTTCAAGTCATTTTGCATGCATGTCTATTAGACCATTCAAAATCTCTATATTTGACTGGGACTTTTGATATATAGATAGATGTAGCATCTTTTGAAATAGTTCATAATTAGTGAAATAAATCTACCTTATATATGCATGTGATGCAGGTGGCTACAAATACAATATTTAACAAATGTCTTTATTACTTTTGTCCATCACTTTTGAAAATTTTTCGTTTTGGTCACCGATCTATTTACTCTAATGTCACAGTGCGATTTGAAAGTGCTTTAATAATTCAAATCCCTTGAAGAATTCCATTGAATAGATCACTTTTAGTGCTATTTTCTATAGTCAAGACTTCTTGTCATTTTGTGTATATAATGCAATCATTAGATTTTGATAAAAATATATTGCTATGAGACAACCTACCACTTAGTTTGGGGACATTGCTTATGCTTAAAGATGAATATTGCTCATTCACTTGATAATGTATCTCCAAGGTACTCAAGTAGATCATTCACAGTATATTATTTCTTCCAAACTTTGTGAATTCAACTTCTTGGAGAAGATGGACATGTATTTATTTGCAAGATACAATCTATTTTCTTTCCCTTTCAAGGAAATAGGATTTATTTACTTCAATCTTTGTAGTTTAGTAATTTAGTTTAGATTCACACTTTTGAAGACATTAGATTGTTAGAATTTTTTTGTGCAAGAGAAGAATGAATTCATGACAATCTTCTATACTAGATAACAAACAACTATCTTGGTAATGGGCTAGGAGATGTTCTAGTGGGCATTTTGAAAATAGTTCACATTTCTCTCATATTTGGTATATCTATTAAATAGAGCCATATCATTGGTATTTTTTAGCCTAGAAAATGTAAACAAATGTGCAAAGCTAAATTGAAATAACATTCTTACTTGGGGTGATTTATAACTGCAATGACACAACTCTTATAAAATGGTGGGACTCCTACTACATGCATCTCTTGTTTTGGGTAGTGTAGCCTTTCATAATCTTCTATTACTATGAATATTTATATTCAATTTATATAAATTCCAATGATATATACTTACACGAATAAATAAATAAATAAATACAAAGATGTTCCTTATCATAGATATTGTATGATAATAACTTCATATAATTATAGGTTGTACCCTTGTACATGTTCTTGATGAAAGCATTGGGTTTAATAGTAAATGATATGAGAATAGTTGTATGGAGAAAAAATTCACATTATTTAAATGATTACTATAAATAATGTGAAATGTAAGCCCTAGTTAAATGTGAAATGTAGAACTTAATCAAATATGAAATGATGCAAACTATTTGAATCAAGAAGAAATTCTTATTTAGAAATTAATTATTTACTTTGATTTTTCGTGTAGTCTACTACTATAATCTTTTCTATTTGTAAGACTATTTGAAGCAAAAAGAGATTCTTTCTATGTAAATGAAATAGTAAAAGTTAAATTGAAATATAAATCTTAGGGTTCAATGTTCAATGATGTGAGGCTGAACAAGAAGAGATTCTTATTTTGGAACTAACTTTTTGTAAAGGTTTCTTTTATGGTCTATTTGTATGCTCAAACATGCAACTAGTTGAAATTTTTACCATACAAATGAAATATAAAATATAGTGTTCAATATTCAATGATGTGAGACTAATTGGAACATGATGAAATACTTTATTTAAAAATTATTTATACTCTTCAGTTTCTCCAACGGTCTACTAATATTTTCTCTTTGTAAGCCTAGTTGAAATAAGAAGAGATTCTTTATTTAAGAGTTTTTTAAAAAAAGTTTCTCCATGTACTCTACTAGTATAATCTTTTCTATTTATGAATCTAGCTAGAACAAGAAGAATTTATTTTTATTCTTTGTGAAGAAATTCTAAATATACAAATAGAATATTAGAAATAATTTAATATATCATGAATCTTAATTCAATATCATTGACATGGAACTAGGTGGAACAACAATAAGAGGTTTGTAGTTGGGAACTATTTATTTATTTCTATTTCTCATAGGCTCTAGTAAAAAAAAAATCCTACTATTTAGGTTTCTCTTATGACCTATTATTTGTTTGAGGAGATGATTACTAGCAATCTAAATATTGTCAGAAATATTTTTTTTAGCTATTTAAAAATAAAATATTATAAATTTATTTAGTGAATCTAAATTCATTTTTTTGTTTAGAGATATTTTATTATTTTTAATAATTTATTTAAGTTTATTGAAGTATTATAATTTTTAAATATTTAATAATATTTATAATATTTATAAATTTTAAATATTTTATTAATATTTGAAAATTTGATTAATATTTGAATATTTTTGATATACTTTTATATTAAAAAATATAATTTTCAATTTAGATAGATTAAAAAATTATCTAATATTTTAAATACTTAAATATATGACACTTCTTTTTTTGTTTTCTTAAAATGATGTTTGGCAAGAGCTAGGTGGTAATCCTAAAATTTGCATATCTTTGATTCTTTGATGATTTATCATTGATGGAAAATTTTGTTTTTCCAAATGCTATATTTTATCCACATCTTAAAATTTGAAGGACTCCTAACATTGCAATGTATTATTATAAGCAAGGTATATTTTAGTGGCTAATATTCGCAAATTGGCTATTTTTAGAAATTTTTGGCTAGTAGTTTGGCTAATAATTTAAGATTTGACACAACCTAAATTGCCATAGTTTTATAAAATTTAGTTTTAGAATATTTAAAATAGCTCAATAATTTATTTTATTAAAAAATCTAAACTCAAATATTCACCACAGTATTCGATATATGATTAGATTTGAGTCACCTAAATATTATATATTATTGCAGAAATTAAATTGCACTGATCAATAATTATCATAATTATTAGTTGCTTTAAGAATATATCACCAATATTTAGTTTTCACTATTGATTTAAAGTATATGTAATGATCCTCATAATATTCCACGAGGTAAAAAAATGTTCAAATTTGATTTGTAATATTCCATGGTGATTAATGAACTTCCTATTATTATTGAGATTCGTCAATATTTTATATAAAAAAGTTATGATTCGAAAATAATCGCCAATATTTATCATATGTGGAATAAAAAATTGAGAGATTCACTAATCGAAATAATTTTCTTTTTTCAAAATAATGAAAGGTTCGCCACTATTTATATCTTTTTTGGAGGAAACTTCCTTAAAGTTTACCCTGATTATAAGAGTTGTCCATTATGCTCGGAATATAAAATAGTCAAGTAATAGAAATTTTAGTAAACTGTAAGACAAACATAATTACTACATAGTGGTTTGTATTTTTCATAGTTTAATAGTTTAATTAGATAGAATATATTAAGCATAATAGTTAAATATTTTAAAAGAATCAATTTATTTGATGGTGATGAGAATATATGATAGTTAACACCTTACCATCTACAATTTTTTGAACAATTTAGTTTGAGTAATGTCCTAGAGGTTTTTAGGATGTGGATCACATATTTTTGAGCCAATTCTCAATTTAAGAACATCTCTTGAATTAGGTGATACTCTTGTATTTGTTGGAAATATAGGAGTAATTGGGGGGGGGGGGGGGGGGGGTGTGAATCAGTTACCATTAAAATAAATTCCAGATCACTTAGATGTCAATAATAGAATTTAGACTGAGAAAATTGATTGCTGCTATTACTCAGTAAACACACAGAAAATGTTGTGACTTGGTAAATGTAGAGTGTGATTTACTTTAATAGATCTTAAGATGTTATTAGTAATTATTTGCAAGCATGAAACAAATAACATGAACACATGAGATACTAGATTTAACTTGGAAACCCAATATGAAAAAAACCACCAATGTAACTAGTTACTATTTTTCACTCTTCTGAAGTGAGCCCTATTAGGAGCAAACCCTATTAAAGCTTACAAAACACACTGTTAGGTGTGACCTTGTTAGAGGATTTAATCACCCTGTTAGGAGTGGCCTTGTGAGAGGTCTTAAAATAATTCAATGGAACTGTCACCTTGTTAAAGGATTTACAACTGGCTGTTAAATCAACTCTATTAAGAGATTTTAGATCACTACTATAATGGTTAGAGAGTAACAATAAAATGACTTGATTGTGATGCAACTGAATTACTAAATCTAGATCTCTATTCTACTCAAATTTGATCCTTCCTGATCGAATATTACTTTTCTTCTCCACAAGGATATCTACTTATGCTTCAAGTTTGCTCTCACTCTTTCATTCTTAATTCAATCAACACAATTGTACACTTACATAAAAATCACAATTTGACCTTATATGTATATCATCCAAATTATCAAGTCATCTTAATAAAAACTAGAATGACCATTATTCATTACCATAGTCAGCTAGAACTAATACTTAAATTAATTAAGGTTGTCATGCCAAAACAACAAAATCCTTTATTAGCCAACCCTGCTTGGGAAACACTAGTTCTGAGATGATTTCATGTGTTAATAAATAGAAGCTCAATTAACACTTCGAACTTGCAAAAATCCTTTGGTAACTGAGTGAACTCGGTTAGCACTAACTCTGTCCAACTTTGCTTTGTTAACCATGTGAACTCAATTAACACTATTTTCTACCATAATTTCCTTTGATGCCTGAGTGAGTTCAATAGACACTGATTTTGTAGAGTGAACTTCAAGAATACTTAGTAGACAATGAAAATTGTGTTGCTTACCAAGTGAGCTCGGTAAGCACTATCTGTCAACTGCTATGACATTTGTGTGACATTAAAGACAACACAAAATTAGAAAATTGTATCCAACAATCTCCCTCTTTGGCATTGATGGCAACACAACATGTCATAGCACAATGAAATTTGAGAGCAAGACTTTCTCTAATAGAAAGTTTCTCCCTCTTAGAATTTATACCATACGCTTCTCTTTTATGTAGTAATCTCCCTTTGTGAAGGAATTACATAACTTCTATGATAGTATAATTCTCCCTCAGAAAGATATAATTTTTTTTTAGAAAGATATGATAGTAATCTTTTCCCTCTTTAACAACACATGCCAAAGACAACACATATCAAATTAATATCAATGTGCCTTGAGTACTGATTCATATGCACTATTTTCTTGACTATGCTGCATCAACTAATTAATCTTCAACTTGGTTCCTATTGATGCATTACTAAAACTTCATTTAGTGAGCTTCAGATAAGGGAATGACCCCTAGCTTACCTCTTCGATACAAGAATATAGGTAATGGCTTAGTGAAAATGTCTACAATTTGTTCTTTTGTATGAACATATTCTAATCTGATTTCTTTGTCTTGCACCAATTCTTTGACAAAATGATATTTTACAACAATGTGCTTAGTTTTGGAATGCATCATTGGGTTCTTTGATATGTTAATTGCACTAGTGTTATCACACAATATAACAACTAGATCTTTGATCTCTACCTTCATGCCTTCCAACAATTGTTTAAACCAAACAATGTTAGAACAATTTACTACTGCTGCTACATATTTTGCTTCTTCTATGGATTGGGATGTGCAATTTTTCTTCTTGCTTGTCCAAGATACCTACCTTTTACCAAGAAAGAATACTCCACCACTTGTGCTTTTTCTATCATCAAGATTTCCTGCCCAATCAACATCAATGAATACCTTTAGGTCTAAGTTTCCTCCAAGTCTGTACCATAAACCATAGTCTTCAGTGCCTTTCAAATGTCTCAAGATTCTTTTGATTGCCATCATATGATTTTCTCTAGGTTTTGCTGAGAATCTTGCCACTATTCCAATTGTCAAGGCAATGTTAGGCCTTGTATGAATTACATACTATAATTTTCCAATCATTGATCTATATAAGGTCTGATCTACCTCTTTGGAGTCATCATCTTTTGTAAGTTTTAGTCCAGTACACATGGGGGTTGAAACTAGTTTTAAATCTTCCATTCCAAACTTCTTGAGTATCTCCTTGATATACTTGGATTGAGATATGTAGATACCATTCTTGTTCTGCTGTATCTATAATCCAACAAAGAATTTTATCTCACCAAACATGGACATTTCAAATTCTTTGTTCATTTGTTCTAAAAAATCTTTTCATAGATCATCATTCCCTATAAATAGAGTATCATCCACAAATATCTCTGCCAATACAATCTTGTTATCTGGTCCCTCCTTGATATACAAACTATTGTTATCATTTGTTCTCTGAAAATCAATTTGTGTAAGATAGTTATGTAACCTTTCATACCATGCTCTAGGAGCTTGTTTCAAACCATACAATGCTTTGTGTAATTTGCAGACCATGTCCCTTTTGTTTGGATCAACAAAACCTTTTGGTTGTTCAATGTCAACTTCTTCATTAAGAATACCATTGATAAATGTAGATTTAACATCCATCTGATATTCTTTGAATCCTTTGTGTGTTGCATATGCAAGTAGGGTCCTAACACCTTCTAATCTTGCAACAGGAGCAAAAGTCTCACCATAATCAATTCCTTCTTCTTGAGAATAGCCTTTACATACTAATCTGGCTTTTTTTCTTGATACTTGTTCATTGTCATTCAGCTTATTTCTAAATACCCATTTTGTTCCAATCACATTTTTATCTTTAGGCCTAGGTACAAGGGTCCAAGTTTTGTTTTTCTTTATTTGTTTTATTTCTTCATTCATAGCCTCAATCCAACTTTCATTTTCCAATGCATCTTTAACACTTCTAGGTTCAAATTCAGCAAGTAAACATGTACCTTTTAGCTTACTTCTTGTCATAGTACCTTCTAATTTATCTCCAATAATCTGATCAGGTGCATGATGCCTTCTGACATACTTGGCCAATATAGGTTTTTTTCCTTTTCAATGAATTGCACTATCTTCATTTTCAATCTCAACTTCTGGCTTGGGTCATTCAGACTCGATAGGAATGGGCTCGATAGCTTCAGAATGTGACTCAGGTCCCTATGACTCGGTTTTTACTTCTTGCAACTTAGTAGCTATGGAAGACTCGAGAGATGAAGTCTCCTTATTGTTAGATGTGCCTAGCAATGTATCAAGTTCGAAATAAACAAATCTTTTGTAATCTTCTGGTTCCCTTTTTCTTTCTTCTTCAATCTTTTATGCAAACTCATCAATTCTCACGTGCACTTTTTACAATTTTTTGAGTAGACAAATTCAAACATTTATATGCCTTACTTCTGCAAGAATATCCTTAGAATATACCTTCATCGCCTTTCACATCAAATTTACCTTTTCTAGATTCTTTCAAGATATAACATTTACTACCAAATACTTTTAGGTAATTTACATTGGGTTTGTAGCCATACCATAATTCATAGGGAGTTTTGTGTGAGTCCTTCTCCTGAATTTGGTTCAAAGTATGGATTGCAATGCTGATGGATTCCTTCTAGTATTTGATAGTAATATTATTTTCAATCATCAGATTCCTTGTACATGATGGATCTACTTCTTCTTTCAGCTATTCTATTCTACTCAAGAGTACCAGGGGCTAATGCATATCTTTTGATTCTTCTTTCAATGCAAAAGTTATTGAATTCATTGGAGATGAATTTACCACCTCTATCTGATCTTAAGCATTTCAATCTTTTTCTACTCTTGCCAAATACCATTTTAATTTCTCAAATGCTTCAGACTTTTCTCTAAGATACATAACAGTCATCATTCTAGAATAGTTATCAACAAAAAGAATAATTTTTTTTCTCCACTATAACTTTCTATTCCAATGGGTCCACATAGGTCAATAAGTGTAATTTTCAAGACATTTTTAGATTGATAGTTTTTTCTTTTAAAACTAGTCTTTCTCATTTTGCCAATCTGACAATTTTTGCATAAACCAACATCCAGTTTCTTAAAACTAGGGATACCTCTTACTTTTCTAAATTTTCCTATCTTGACCATATTATCAAAGTTTACATGACATAGTCTTTTGTGCCATAACCAACTTTCTTCCATTTGAGCAATAAAACATGAGCAATCACCAAGATCAAGATAAAATAGGTTACCTCTTGTTTGTTTGCCTGATCAAATTAGATTCCCTTTGTCATCTACTAGCTTTGTCTTGCCATGCATGAATTCTACCTTGAATCCAATTTTGATTAGCTGTGTCACACTTAGCTGATTATGTTTTAGTCCTTCAACCCAATAAGCATTGTCACATACAAGTTCATTGGTTAATGAGATTCGACCTTTCCCTTTTATACAACAAGGTTCATTGTTTCCAAACCTTACACTATCTCCATCATAGTGTTCAAAATGTTCAAACTTTGTTCTATCTCTAGTCATATGATGTGAACATCCACTATCTATGATTTGATGTGAATATCCACTATCTATGATCTATGTATCATTTTACTAACATGAGAGATAAGTTCCATCTTATCTTCTTCTTCATCAAATTCATCTTTTATAGAAATGTATACCATCTCATCTTCACTACTATCAGAATCTTTAGCCATAAAGCAAGTTTTTGTACCTTTGTCCTTGTATGATTTGTGATTTTTGAAATCCTTTTTTCCTTTGTACTTGTGTCTCTTCTTCTCATCCTTTCTTTCTCTATTTGGGCACTTGGTAGCAATATGACCAATCTCTTCACAACAAAAGCAGATTAAAGGAACTTTACCTTTGTATTTTCCTCTACCTCTAGAATATTTCTTTGCAAGTAAAGCTTCAACAACTTCAAAATCACTGTGATAACTTTCCTCTATTTCCTCTTCACTTTTTGATTGAATGTCCTTTATTTTTTTGCCTCTCTTTGAGTGAAATTTTAGCTTCAAATGTAGACTCTACATTTTTAGAAGTTGGAACATAATTGTCAAAGTTGTCTAGCTCAAAAGCTATCAATCTTCCTACTAAGGAATCCAAACCTAACTTGTGATTTGGATCACACCTCTTTTCTTGTATAGTAGATACTCTAATTGCATAGATAGGAATCAAGGCTCTAAGAACTTTACTTACAATAGTTTCTTCCTTGATTTCTCCTCTAGAAGCTCTAATTGCATTGACACTAGCTTTGATTCTTTTCACATATTTGGCAACATTTTCATCTTCTCTCATTCTCATCTGATCAAACTATGCTCTAAGACTTTCTTCTTTGGCTCTCCTTACATTTTCATCACCTCCATAAATATCTTTTAGCTTGTTCCACATATGAAAAGCAGTTTTTCAGTCTTTGATCTCATCAAATTCATCATAGTTGAGAGTAGATGCAATATCAATCATCATGATGTTATGGTTCTTTTTCTCAGCAAGATCTCCAATAGAGAATGTAATAGTAGAATTTTTGTATTCTTCATCAAGGTATTTCAAGCCTGAATCACTAATGGTGGATAGATGAAGTCTCATGAGTCCCTACCATGTTGAAAAGTTCTCTCTGTTTAGCTTTGGAATTTCTCTCTTGTAAGACATCCTAATCTTTAGCTTAGGTCCTTGAAACCTTTCCTGCAAGCACCAAATTCTCTAATACCAATTGTTGGAAATATAGGAGTAACTAAGAGAGGGGTGAATCAATTACCACTAAAATAAATCTTAAATCTCTTAGATGTCAACAATAAAATTTAGACTGAGAAAACTGATTGAGCACTGCTGTTACTTGGTAAACACATAAAAAAGGTTGTAACTCGGTAAATGCAGAGTGTAATTTACTTTAATAGATCTTAAGATGTTTTTAGTAATTATTTGCAAGCATGAAACAAATAACATGAAAACATGAGACACTATATTTAACATGGAAACCTAATATGGGAAAAACCACCAATGTAACTAGTTACTGTTTTTCACTCTTTTGAAGTGAGCCCTATTAGGAGCCAACCCTGTTAAAGGTTAAAAAATACACTGTTAGGTGTGACCTTGTTAGAGGATATAATCACCCTATTAGGAGTGGCCTTATGAGAGGTCTTGAAACAATTCAATGGAACTTTCACCTTGTTAGAAGATTTACAACTAGTTGTTAGAGAGTAACAATGGTTAGAGAGTAACAATGAAATGACCTGATTGTGATGGAACTGAATTGCTGAATCCAAATCTCTATTCTTCTTAAATTTGATCCTTCCTGATCGAATATTACTTTTCTACTCCACAAGGATATCTATTTATCCTTCAAGTTCACTCTCACTCTTTCCTTCTTAATTCAATCAACACACTTGTACACTTACATGAAAATCACAACTTGACCTTATATTTATATCATCTAGATTGTCAAGTTGGCTCAATAAAAATTAGAATGACCACTAATCATTACCATAGTTAGATAGGACTAATATTTAAAATAATTAAGCTTCTCATGCCAAAACAACAAAATCCTTTATTAGTCGACCCTGCTTTGTAAACACTGGTTTCAAGATGATTTCCTATGTTAACCAATAGAAGCTTGGTTAACATTATGAACTTGAAAAAATCCTTTGGTAATTGAGTGAACTCAATTAGTATTAACTCTATCCAACTTTCCTTTGTTAACCATGAACTCGGTTAACACTTTTTTCTACCATAATTTCATTCAATGCCCGAGTGAGCTCGGTAGACACTAACTTTGTAGAGTGAACTTTAGGAATGCTTGGTAGACAAGGAAAACTATCTTGTTGACCAAGTAAGCTCAGTAAGCACTGTTTATTAACTAATATGACATTTGTGTGACATCAAAGACAACACACTATTAGATAATTTTATCCAATCGTATTATCATGCCAAATTTTTTCAACCAAACTTTTGACTTCACTAGTAAGTTTCATATCACATCTCGGGAGTCTACCACTAGAAGTCCACAAAATATTTATTGGATCACTTTCAAATTTAACCCTTTCTTTACATCTCTTTCTAAATTTTTGTGATTCACATTAAGATATCTGCTTATGTTACTAATAAATCTTTTTTTAGTCGTTGATTTGTTAACTAAAGTTGTTATTTTTTGTCGTGCTACATTCTTATCTTTAGAGTGACTTCTGTTTTCGATAACATCAAAGGCACTAGCAATAGTGGATACAACTTATTTAAAGACTCATTTTAATTCTTAGGTTTTGCATACATTCCTAACATTTTCATTACTTTTAATGTTTTAGACATTTTAATTAGTTGCAACATCAATTGACATTAAAACCCAAATTTCTTATAATAAAAAAATGTCTATATAATCTATTAGCATGTGTCCTAGTTTGTCTCCACAAAACCAATCCATGAAGATTATCTAGCACATTGTTAGAAACATGAAAATTATGTTCAGGCACTTCAATATCATTTTGACATGTTTGTTTAGTACTTGGTGTTTCGATGTCTATATTCATACCATTGTTATTTTCAATTGTCATTTCATTTTCAATGTTATTTGGAATTTGAATCTCATTTTCATTTTTTCTTAGTATTTCTTTTGGGGCATGCATTTCCATTGGAGTTTGTTGTTCATGATTGTTAGGCAATTTATTCTAATGAAGAAAATCTAAATTGTTTAAATTGTAACCTACTTCTAAAAAATTAACAATTTCATCATGAGAAAAAACTCAAGGGTTTGGAGACACACCTATATTGAATGTTTGATTAGAATGTGCACCTGAATCTCCTTGTATTGGGTTCTCTTCTTCTGCCTCTTCATCCATCGTGGTATCCTTAATGTCTTTCTCCTTTGAAAAATTGCTCAACTCTCTAATTCTTTTTCTTCTCTCTCATTGGTGTTGTGATCCCATGTTTGCACCAATTTTGAATTTGAACCAACCGCTTGTGAAATGTAGAAGGAGACAAGAAAATAGAATAATTATGATAGATATTCGTTGTTGCAGTTTAAAACTGTCATTCAACCATTGCAATAATTGAAAGATACTCTATGGGGCATCTTTTGGGGCCCAAGGGGTACATAAAAATTGGGTACCCATTTATAAATTGGGAACCCAATTGTTAAATAATCGGGTACCTAATTGTTTAAAAATTGAGTGTTCGATTTGGTTAACGGCTAAATTCAAATTAGGCACCTGATTCTAGTGACATGGATGAGAATTTTTGATGGGTGGGAATTCACATCGGATTTTTCCTTGGGGAAAGGCATGGCATAGGCTTGGCAGGACCAAGCCTATGCCTTTATGAACCAATTTTTGACTAAGGCATTTAATTGACAATTTCATGGATTGTTATAATTTTTATATGGTCGTCCCCATTGAATTTTGTGATAAAATTAAAACCCATTATAGGTCTTACTGTTCTAATTTTAAAAGTGTAAATTTTATAGTGTTATGAGTTCATGTTCTATTTTTCCATTATTTATTAATCAAAAGTATCTCTTAAACATTAAATAATGACATTCACTAAAATTTAATAACATTTTCAAATTTTCATATTTTTTAAAATTAATTTACATGTCATCAATCCTCACACGATTCTTTTGAGGTTCAAAAGAAAAACCAAAAAAAAAAAAAATTGATTAAATTATGTTATCCATAAATGAGATGTTTTAGAAATTAGCTTAATCGTCCATTAAAAACAAATTAAAATAATATTTCACTAAACAATTCAAGAAAATTATTCTCATCAATATTTGGTGTGTCAGGTAACTTCATTTAAAAGGATTCAAAAAAACTCATTTAGTTGTGTCAAATTATGGTGTCAGTACACGAGCATGGTATGGTGCTAAAACAAACATTTTGAAAAATTGGTTTTTAAAGATCCATACCAAAAATATAATCTATCATATGGGTATACAAATAAATTACATATTCAAAAAGAATATTCTAGGCACTACAATTTTTATTTTTGATTTTCTTTTATATTTAATCTCTAAGTGGCTCAAATTTTGGCATCATTTGACAATGTATTTCAAAAATAGTAAAAACACTTCCACTTTTTGGCCAAAAGTGAGACCCAACTTCTTGCACTAACCCATATATGAATATTTATACTATAGTCTCATAGGTTTAACCGACTGAAGCTACCAAACATCAACGCTCCCTCTTAGCTAGGGGGGATAAACAAGAACATGAACAACATATTACCTCAATGTTAAAAATGGTTTCTAAAATGTCTACTCATTTGATATCCTAGTTTATTGAATGCCAACTCATTTCGTAAATGTCAACTCATTTAACATTTGAAAGTCAATTCATTTGATATTAGAATGCCAACTCTTTCGACATTTGCTAATGTCAACTCATTTGACATTCACTAGGTGTTTTAGAGTAATGGCCTCCTGAATGTCATGTTGCAAGATATTCACTAAGTACTATGAGCAATGACCTCATAAAGTCAACTTATTTAACATTCACCAAGTACTCTATGTAATGGCCTCCTGAACATCAATTTGCATACCATTCACCATGTACTCAAAGTGTTTATAAGGTATGTTCACTCACATTTGCATAATGTGTACCATATAAACATCCACCATGCAAAGTATAATCTATCATGATCTGCATAGAAATCATAAGATATCTATCATAATAGATTAACTTATTGAAGATCATCACCTTTCAATGTCTTCTGCAAATACAAGTGATAGTCATTTGGAAGTAGTCACTTCCTCATGATATACATAGTTAAGCCCATATAGTTCTAAGGATTAGAATTACAATCTTCTTGACTGCTATAATTTTATTGATTACTGGAGAATCCATCTTCAATACAGTCTACTCCCTTTTAATCAATACATCCAAGATCACTGAAGGTTAATAGAACCATCTACTTTGTCTACTCCCTTTCTTTCTATGTTGCATCTATTGAAATGGCAATCTCCTTTTGAATACCAATCTCCCTCTAAATTTGAAATCAATCTTCCTTTTCCTACAATAACATTCTTGGAGGAAAAGATCAAGGCACATATTGTCATATTGTCATATTGTTCCTCTTTGTTGATATTTGGTGATTCATGCCATGCTTTAGTGTTTATTATATGGTCTTGAACTATCCATGTACTAATCTCCTTATTTATCCAAGTAAGCAACAACCATTCTTTTGTGGATTTAGTTTCTCACGATCAAGGTGAGGCACAATTCATCTTCATTTTTCTCATATCCATCAGTGATGTGTGCTATAGAGATAACCAACTTACCCAATCCTTATCTTCTCATGATAGTTCTATGATCTTTATTTCATCCGCTAAGGTTTAGGAGAGGTTTGATAATTTTGAGGCGATCAATTACTATGAAGGGTGCCACAATGAGTATGTTGAGTGACATAGTAGATAAGAAATTTAGAAGCAACATTACATGGCCACTTTGATCATGTCTGGTCTTACATAAGAGAGTGAACAATTCAGAGTTCCTCAGCACGTCATAACATCCAAACTCACCTTTAAGCGATTTCTATGCATAATGTATTACGATGAGCAGTGGATTTGAAAACTCTTATGTACACCATCCTAGCTTGATGTCACCCCACTTACCCTTCTTTGGTACCCACAAACAAAGCATGGCCCGAATGGGTGACTCAAACTTGAAAGCGACATCTCTTCCACAAAATTTGGAGTACTTTCATTGTTTCTAATATCTTAGTCATGAAACCGTACATCTAGTTGTGTATTCATCGATGTTTCGTCTCTTCATCAACATGGAGGCTCCAACCACCATTCAAAGGGGATCCCTCTAAAGCTGAGAGTTATTTTGGTGAGCCATAAAAGTATATTCTTTAGAAGTACAAGTTGTATCTACAACAGAAGTATAGATCATATCTGTGCCCTTTCTATAGTCTTCATTCAATTTACATTTGCAACTAGGGTCTGATACCATGTTGATTTCTTAGGATCGATTGCAGATGTAATTGCATTGACATTTTGTTATATTCTTTTCAAACACATCAATATCCTCTTATATATATTGTGAATGACACATGGAGAGACATGTCTATCCATTATAATTAATAAAATAATAAATTAAATATAATATCTCATATATATATGAATATTTATAGTATAGTCTCATAGGTTTAAGAGAGTGAAGCTACCAAACATCAACATACATGATTGAACATTTAACTAAGGTTAACATTTCACATTATTTTAAGTATTTCATTTAGATAATAAGAATCACTTATTGTTCTAGCTATTCTCATATCATTTACTATTAAACTAAAGTTCATATTTAATGTTGATTTCAATTATATATATAGTAAAAATCTCTTCCAATTCCAAATACCTCTACAACATTTGAAATTTTAGATTATCATCATTATTCCTAAAAATTCCTTATTGCAATATGAGTGGAATAAGCATATGTAAATTCTTAAAATTTCAAAATTTCTATTTGGATGTACCCAATCGAAATTGTAAATAGGAATACGTTTTAGCTCAAAAATGAGCACATGCAATTCCGTGCATTTATTTTAGAATATATAAATTTTTGGATTCATAATTCCCCATCAAATTTTGACTAAACCAAACAAGAATATGAATATATATTCTTATTTTCTATTCTAGAATAAAAATTCTAGAATGTGTAGTCCTATTCCATATTCTTACTCCGCCAGCCAAACAGACCCTAATTTTAAAAAAATTTCTCCTCGTAAAACACAATATTCTCACGTTAGAAGGAACCGTTCTCAATCTAGGTAAAATACAATAAAACAAGACAAAACATTATATATTTGTACATGTTTTTTAACTTTCTCAAATCATTGTTATCATTTTTATTAAGATAATGATAGATGTTGGTATTGGAAAAAGTTAGGAGGGGTCGTGACTGATCACCCTACCATTTAGATTAATATAAACATACTGTTTGGATCCATATAAACATAAGCCCAGAGTTTCATGTCAGCATATAATACCCATCCACCATTGAAGATAGCTTCTTTTTGATTGAGACAAAAAAACTCTAAGAAATGGAGCACTCATCGTACAAACTCATGGTCAGCAACGAGAATGAGAACGAGAAGCCCAAATGGAAAACAATAGTCTTAGATCTGGAGAACACCCTTGTTTATTCAAGCTCCACAGTCATCCCCCAATATGACTACACAATCTCCCTGAGAGGCCATTAGGAGTACTCAACGCCAAGTACAATCACATACTACGTACAGAAGAGGCCCGCAATAAACCTTCTGATGGTAGAACTGGTGAGAAACAACTACGAGATAATAATATTCACCTTAGCCACCAAAGAATACGCAGACGCCATTCTCGACAAGCTACAAATCGACATTATTGACAAAGCCAACATAGACAGCTGCCTCTACAGAGACTCCTGCCTCCTCTCTAACAAAGACAGCTACATCAAAGTCATCATAGTTCTCAAAAGAGACCTCAAAAATGTCATAATTGTGGACGATAATTTGGCGAGCTATAAACTTCACCCAAAAAATGCCTTCCCCATGAAACCATTTTTTGGGGACTTGAACGATAGAGAGTTGTGCCGGGTAAGAGACCTCTCCATCATTGCAGTGCTGTCCTGCGATGTGAGAGAGACCATCAAAATATATCTAGCCATAGGTGTGTTGGAATAACATTAATAATTCTTTTTACTTGCACAATGTTTTGCATTTGGTTTTCTAGATGCTAGTTTTTTCCTTCATCCTTAATAATTAGGGTTTCATTGATCTCTCGAACTAATAGACTAACTTAAATTTATATCTTGTAATATCTCAAATTAATTTATATGTATTCAAATATGTGTTTCTTCTAGGTGATTATCACAATTTGGAGTATGAGTTTGTACTTGGATGCCAATGTGAATTGCATGTAATAGCACTGCAAAAGAAGATTATTGTTCTGGAGCTAATGAATACTTTGGTGAAGAGAAGCAATAAGTTTATGAAGCATGATTTCACTATTCCAGTTCGTATCTCTGGAGAGCTTTGCACGACTTATGTAAAGAAGAGGCCTAGTTTGGACAATCTTTTGGCTGAGCTGGAGCAAAACTATGATATTGTTCTCTATACTCGTTATACTCGGGAAAATGCAGATCCTAGTCTTGATAAGCTAGACATTGGTTTTCATCTCAACCGCAGACTTTACAGATATTCTTACCAAGATTATTGGCTGTGTAAGGATATTGGTGTTCTAAACAAAGATTTAAACATGGAATATGCGAGTGGGAAGAATGTTGTGATTGTGGACTATGATGCTTGGGCTTTTAAACATCATCCTTGTAATGAGTTTCTGGTAACTCCATTGGAGGAGGATGATAGTTTGGATACTGAGCTATGTAAGCTGAAGGGGTTCTGTAAGGGGGCTTATCTCTATGATGATGTTAGAGAAGCCATTGCTAATTTCAAAAGGAATGGAAGGAGGCGCATGTCCTATTTTCATTAGGGTAGAGTTTGGCTATTGGTGTTCATTAGGTTTTAATCATAGCTGCCTTCCCGTTGTTAGTACGAGGTTTTGCAAGGAGTTCATCTACATTACAATTATTAAATACATGGAAAACCCTACGAAAAAATCTTAAAATCTTAACCTACAAGAATGTTGAAATCTAAGATAGAAAGAAAAGATCTTTTTCTCTTCATTGATTAAAAATCTTTTGCATATTAATTATTTTCATGAATATAAATTAGCATATGTATCTAATATATGTTTTTTTATATATAAAGGTTGAATAATATTAATGTAGAGTCATTTTATTTGTTTCATAATTAATTAACAATAATTTAAAATTATATTTTTATTATATGTATTTATCTGATATTTTTCTTTATTAATTGTATGTAGATATAAAATTGATGATATATCTTAATTCACTATATGTATGTAGACATAAATTATATGTAATATTTATTATAGAAATGATATATATATATATATATAAGTTAAAATAATTAAAGTAACATTTAAAAGAATTAAAGTATCATAATAAAAATAAAAATAAGTAAACTAAAATAATAAGAGGGGGCTGATCTTGAAGTACAAAAAGGCTAATAAATCAACTGAAGGTAACCTCCCAATCAACTAACCAATACCAACTTTAAATTTCAAAAAATAAATATATGTCCATAGTCAACTTAACAATACTATCAGTCTTTAAACTAATATGTATAATAGACTATAAAATAAAACAATAGCCCTTATAAAAATTGTTGTTATAAGTCCCCTTAATCAACATAAACATAAAGATCGTGTAGATGGCTATGCTTGCCTTTCTTCCCAACACCTTAATTATTAGTTAGACAAAAGGGGAGTACATAGTTGTTTTATCTCATTGAGATTTGATAGAAAAATATATGTTGAAAGATATTACAAAATATATGATGTCTGCATTACAATTATTCATAGGAGATAATATTATCTAAGTGACTCATTTCAAGTAAAATCAAAGTCATCTTCCATTAGGTAGTTGTCAAGGTTGATCCCAGTAATGGGTCCACTTCCATATGAGTTTTTAGAACTATTTGAACAATCATTACCACCTACCCTCTATTGGTACCACTTACCCTCTATCGATGGCCTAGAGAAACTTTATTGTTAAGCCTTTTTGGTGCCATTTTTCTAATACCTATGGTTTTGACCTGTCCTCGTATTTCTAATGTTCCCATTTTCCATCCTCTTTGAGATTCTAGATTAATTACCCCACTATTTAATCAAATTCATCTTTAGTGATCATTGTAGTATGACCATATAAAATTTCTTTAATGGTGAATTTACCCTTTCTTTCTATTACCAACTTGAGGAACTTTAATTCTAAAAGCTTGAATATTGTTATTACCTATAGAGAGATATTAGAATATATAGTCTTCAAAGAGACTTAGTAAGGTGCCTAGATTTACTATTAAATATGTCATCCTTCCTAGCTTTCTAAATGATCCATAGCTCATGAACATAGATGATAGATCAAAATGTTTTAAATATTGTGTTGTTCTCAATAATAAGGCCAAAGAGAATATTGGTAAAAGTGAAATAATAGTTTAAATACAGATAAAACATACTCTACATATCATTAGAAAAAATATTATCAAATAAAAACATAGTGAACAGACTCAATATTTTTTCACATAGAGCAACTATTAGGTTTACACCTTAATCTCTTGAAGAGTAGCTTATGAAAAAAGAGATGATATAGGAAGTAAGAAATGTTTAGTTCAATAGGTTTGCACCCTAGACTGTTAAGAAATTTCCCCAAGTATCATAGTCTAGGTTAATTTTGTACTTAGAATTGAGGTGATATAGGATATCAAATTTTTTAGTTTGGAGACAAAAAAACAAATTTGTGCCATCTAATGACCTCAATATTTTAGAAGAGGTTCCTAGTTCACAACATGGTTTCAGAAGTACAAGGTCAAGACATCTTTCTTTCAGAAGTTAGTATGTTTTCCATTGAGTAGAAGGAATGTAGAACTTGAAAAACTAATCTCTTCCTATCTCTTTAGTTCATTGTTGCACAAAAGATCCTTGAAGTTTTGGATAACTAGTGCTACCTAGCTTTTGGTAGAGCAATCTTGCAATAATGTCAATGGCTTACTAGAGTAGGATAGTTGTCACTAAACATTCTTCTATCCTTCTCCATAAGATGATTTTCATCAAAAATATTTTTAATTTTGTTTCAATTCCCCCAAATAGATTTAAAGATGTTGGACCCTTCAAATTTGATGTGTACCTTTAGAGACAACAATTTTAAAATTAGTCTTTCTTCTTTCCAAGATTTAGCATGAGTTGGTGCAACCCTCAAGATGTTGCTCCTAGTAAAGATCTTCCAAGACTCTTTCTCATGACTTTCTTTGGTATTCCACTTTATTGCTAGTGAAAGCCCTTGAGTCCTCAAATCCTTTAGAATAAAATTCCCTAGCTCTCTACTTCTAGTGCATAAATCCCAACTGACAACATGTCTTTTCTTTTTTCCCACTCTATTAGACCACATGAAATCATGAATAATTTTTTGAAGAAAATTGAATTGACTATGCTTAAATAACTGGGATAAGTAATAATATATAGAATAAGAAGATGAAACCTTCTAAAAAATCTTAATCCTCCTAGCCAAGGATAATAATCTATTGTTCCATTTATTGAGTTTATAGTTTTATTTTATTTCTAATCTAGTCCCACATATATTTTAGATTGGGATTAACAAAAAAAGACATTTCCTATGAGATTTACAATTATTATTCCCACCTCCAATGCTCTTCATTATATTTTCCAATGATTGTTGTTGAGAATTCTTATTCTCAAGCTTTGGTCTATTTTGGTCTTTTAAAACCAATGTCAATATTATGTATCTTGGGAAGCTTCCCAATCTCAAACAGGCTCTTACTTGGGACTGTCATCGTATCAAAGGCTAAATAAAGCTTAAGTCCATCAAGGGAAGAACAAATATCCTTGAAATTCTCCAAGTGGAGAGTGGGGATAATAGGGGGATCTTTTGTATTAGTTTCAACACAAGAGAGGTGAGTTTGATGCAATTGTAGCTCAAAATTGTGGGGATATAAGTTCATTTTTTGAATTTTTGAAATTATAGGGGTTTCTTAGAAAGAAAAAAGAATTTTAATTTATCTTGTGGACCTTTTTTCTACAAAAATAGAAGACATTAATACCTTTGGGAAGAAGCAATGAGAATAAGCTAAATCAAATGAGAGATTATTATGGAGGTTAACACCTTGGTTGATAGGTCCACTAGAACTATTACATCCATATTAGGTATGAGGATATTAGACCTATTAACCTAGAGCACTCTACCAATTGGGTCTAAGGACTAAAATATGAGGTTCCAAAGGAAGGGTGGAAGATTCCATACTATAAGCGATGGGGATCTTGAAAGAGAAAGGACTTCACTATGGATAGGAATAAGAGACTAGAGGGTATTACTAAAATCACAAGACCTAAGTCTCCAAAATTGTCTATTAGCAATTTTTTTTTGTAAATGACAGTTATAGAAAAAATATGAAAATTAAAACCTTTTTTTTCTTTCCTAAGTATTATGAATCCATTTGTTTGAAAAAAATCTAGAAGAAAGCTTCAAAATTTTAAAGGAAGAAAACAAAATAGTACAACCCCCAAGCCTATGCATCTCCTACTTAATAACAATTCCCAGTTTGGTGTTAGGCTTGATACATAGACTAAAAAGCAAATGATCATTAACAACATCACGTTTACTTGGGCCAAATTATTCTCTCTTCTACTCTTTAGGAATAGACTTGTATCCATATTGTATAGAAGTAGTCCCCTTGATCACTTCTCTAAAATATTTAAACCCTCCTAATTGTTCATAGTAATCTTGTTTATTTTTTGAAAGGTTTTGAAGTAAGGGAGGTTGAGAGCTACTAGATATTTTCTAGATGATGAATTAGGACATAATACATTAGAATAATTTTTTCTTTAGTTAGAAGAAATGTCTCTACTTTTGGTAATAAATCCTTGCAAATACAGATCCATGTAATCTCTGAGGGATGAGAAATAAATGCAGCAAAGTAGGCTTTGTATACATATTTTAGAGCCTACTTCCCCTTCTACGTGATTTTTTATGATTTTGATCAATTTTTATTTTCTTTATCAAAATGGTCAAAATTTTGTAGTCATTTAGAACCCATTCACCTTTGAATATATGAAATAGTAAATTTTGATAAATATCTTAGATATTATTAAAATAGATTAGGTCACAAATGAAGGGTCGTGCTATTAGAGAAGATTATAAGAATATAGTTAGGGGTGTGTGGATGGCATTGTACATTATTATTAATGAGAATATATTAGAAGAAATACTATATTACAAGAGAAGTAATCTTTATAAAATAATTGTGAAATGATAGGTACAACATCCTCATGGCTTAAGATAATCTATTCACTTTTGTCTCTCTTTACTCTCATATAGTTTTTTTTGTCACTTCATTCTTCCTTAAACTTACATATTATCTCATGTAACCATTACAAGAGGATAAGAAGCATGATATTGTACCTAGTTCCAAAAAGTACTTATTATCTAACCTAGTTAGATGATAATCTATACAAATTCATTGATGGTAATTTCATGTATTTTTAAAGGGAATCACTTCTAAAATTTTACAATATGAGCATCTATGGGAGTAGGATTGGTTAGTCCCCAAAAATGATTCCCACTTTTTGACACAAAGTAAAACTGACGCTAAAAAATTTTCATTTTTGACACCTTCAAATGACACTAAAAAAAGTTTTTCTAAAGATTAAAATCCACACTAGAAGTATATTATCATCATCTAAAATATTGTAGTCATCAATAGGAACAAAATATAAAAGGATTTTAATGGATATTATCTGATCTACCACCCCAATAGATATAGTATCTCCACTTTATAATATTCCAATGATAATAGAATTAGTCCAGTGAAATCCATTCTATTACTTACTAGTCCATGAGTGATTTGATTAATAATTTTAGGAGATTTGTTGTCAACTGAAGTACATAGAACACATCATTATTTAGGTTTCATCATAATCATCAAGATATCCTTTCCCACACACACACACATGCAAAGATTGCATGTGAGAGAAACACCATAATCTAGAATATGTCTCACTTATCATGAATTGTAGTACTGAAATGATATTTTCCTTTATTATCACTTGTCAAAAATTTGTGACTCTTGTCCTTATAATATTATATTTATTTGGAAGAATAAGTTAAATTAGACATGCTTGAAGGAAATCTGATTATATTCTTCTTCTAGAGATACATATATTCATAAATATCTTTCTTATGAAATTAATTTTCTTAATGTCCTAGCTTGTTCAAATATAAATACACATAATTATCCCTCTTTTATGGTCCCCACATAATGGAGAATATGTATACTTTCCTTGGAGAGAGGAAGATTGTACTTTGTCCCTATATATATATTAGCCTTTGATTGATTTTGCTTCTTGTTGGATCCTTTTTCATGACAATTCACCAAAGCATGTGACTTCATCAACGTAGGGTAACTCATTTTGACCAACACTTCATGTTAAAGAATCAAAATAGATATGAATGAATAAAATGATGCTACATAGCCATGTATTCCCATATTCAACCAATGAGTATAAAAACTAGAAATAAGAGTTGTATACTCTAAAGGAAGATTTCCTAGTAAATTGAGGACAAAAAGTGCATCCTCCTTCTAAGTGCCACAATCTTGGAATTGGGCTCTTATCTCATTTTACTTACTAACACACTCTTATATTGTATCAAAATGCTTAGGATATAAATTTTGAATTTAGTAATTCTCCATAGTCATCAAGTTTTTCATACAAGTGAACAAGTTTATCCCAAACATACAAGTAACAATTTTACACATAACAATGTAAAAGATAAGACATATTGTTACACATATCCTTAATATTCTAAGAGCCATAACAATTTTAATGGTCTCATCTATTTTAAAACTAGGATATATGTTTCTTGAATAATTCAAGAAGTGTAGTAAGTTAATTATTTCTATATTAGTTTATTTTGTACATTGATTTTCTACATTGCATAATTATGTGGAATTAAAAGTTGAAAATTAGTATTACCCATGAGAAGTTAATAAAAAAGGTACTAGAGATAACTTAAGGCACAAATGTGTTGGTATCTCTAATTTTTGTTTTCTATTAGTGTCAAACACTTAGTCATATATAAGGAAGAGTCAGTCAATTAGTCATCACTACAACTGAACTACTCTATATAGGCTGAGTCATGTATAAGATAAGCTCTATAGGAGTCAAGAAAGTCTTTGGTCACTAAGTACTTAAAGTTGAGGATAGTGAATGCCAAGAAGAAAGAGAACATAGTGTCGAGTTATATAGAAGGAGCCAAGAAAGTTAAGGTCAAGAAACAATAACAAGACTAGTTATGACCAAGCATCGGAGGTAGTAGTGCCACCTAACATAGAGAGAACATAAATTTTTCTAGAATAGTATAAAATTTGAGATAAACCATTTCAAGCTGATATGGAAATAATATTTAATGATTGTAGAGTTTGTTACAAAGGTTGTTACAGATTTTGATATGGATCATCGATCCCTATGAGGGATGAACAACCAATCAAATGAAGAGGCAAAAAGAGAAGTGTCTAGAATACTCTATAGATTTCTTTAAATAGGTAGATCCAAACCCTATTTTCATATATATAGAGAGAGATACATAAGAGAGTGCAAATTGTGTGAAGGAAGCAAAGGAGTTAAGTTTTTGGATGCTGCAAGAGAAAGATGTGAAGAACGGAGTTAGTGACATAATGAAGTAGTGAAGGATAGAGTAAAGACATACCAGATTGGAGATCAGATTAGAGATTGGATGGAAAAGGTCCCTAATCAGCAATTGTAAGTGTAGACCAAAGGATCAGGTACTGAATCAATTTTGATAGATTCAATTAGGGTAGTTTTAATAGACCTTTCTAAATCTCCTAACAGAGTTCTTACTTCATTTTAAGTGTAAAATCCTTTAATAAATGTAAACTTGATAGTCTTAAAGATTTTAACATAGCATACCCCTAACGAGTAGATCATCATAAGTGATCAAAATTGTATTCCTAACAAGCCTACTTTGTTACTATAGTGATGAATATTTATGGTTTTCATCCTCACCTCAATTTTACCTTCACCTTGGAGGGTTCACGGGTTACCAAATCTTTTGTGCTATGTGTTTACATTTCATGGATGTGATGAATAGTTAGATTTATTTCATCATTTGACATTTTTAAGTTCTATTATACATAAGATAGATATGAGATGATTTATGTGGTGAATATAGTAAAGGTATTTTGAAGGATAATTTTTTTATAGATCTCGATTCACCCCTCCCCACCCCCCCTCCCCCCCCCCCCCCCCCCCCCCCCCCCCTTTGTATCTCAGTTTTCCCAATTAACTTCCAACAAAATATACAATAATCCCCTAATTTTAGTCGAATAAATATACCCCATTCTCCCCCAAAGCAATGATTTATCACTTCAAACTAGTGTCAGTGAAATGATGTCTTTAAAGTAATAGTAAACACCTAACTCTACTTTTTCTAGATACAATAGCTATAATCAATGTATCATACTTAGATCACTATGAAAGAATAAAAGTATGTGATATACATAGTAAAACTTCTAAAAAAATGTCAAATAAGGCCATGTATGAAATATCAAATTTCTTATCATAATGACTAAAAACCAATAGTACTACTATGAAGTACAAAGAATTATACACTTAAAAAAAATAAGCACTTGAAAAGGAGTTAGTATGAGACTGGATTAGGCCTTTGATGTTTCACAAATTGAAATGACTCAATTTTTAATTTAAAACTTAGGAACAAAAATCAAAACCACCAACATCAAAAAAAGCAGAAAGATCTACCCCAAATAAAATCTATTCCTTTAAAATAGGATTTTTGATTATAAAGATATCACTACTTAAAAACCACTTCCAAGATGTGGAATGTTTATGATATCTTGTGGTATCTACCAAAGATTTATGTGTCTCCCCTGACCTAACCTATGGGACCAACTCAACCTAGGTCAACTTGGACTGGACTAGGTTGATCCAGGTTGACCTCGTCCTTGGTGGTTTTGGGGCTTGAGGCCTGAAAGGCCTCAAGGGTTTAATTAATTTTCTTTCATTCTTCCATCAACTTGTATTGTTTTCCTATTAAAAACTCATATATAAGAAGACTTGAAGGCTTCATTTTCATGTCTTTTTCCCAATTAAATTCCAAGATTACAAGCTCTTTCTCTCAAGTGAATATTTTTTCATTTTGCATTCAAGGAGTTCCAGTATTCAAGATTTTCAAGCATTCAAGCAAGGAGATTCTTATTTATTATTGAAGGATCCTTTATGAGTATTTCCTCTTCAAGATCTAGTTTATTGTTAACCACTAAGGGAGGAGATCTATATTGGAGCATTCATATTCTTCATTGATGCACATTTACATCCACAAAGCCATGATTAGATTTTGGTAGATCTATTGCAAAGTGTGGAGATACGATCATACATGTTCCTAGTTCAAGATATATAATATACTTACATAAAAATTCCTTATTGACAAGGATTTGAAGAAAGACAAATCCTAACATTTATCTTGACTTTTAGTCATTTACTTTTAGATTTATTAATTATGATAAATTCCTTTAACTCGGGGTTTGACCAAGGCAAGACCTCATTAAACCCAAACAACAAAACCCTTTCCTTTCTTTGTTTATTTGTAGGATACCACTTGGAGCTTACAAATTTGGAACCTACTTTTCAAGAACTTTCTAGAGAATTCACTTGCAAGTCACTAAACAATGTCAACCTAGTATAAGTGTGCCTTTCCAAGTGGACGTAGCCCTTAAGTTTTCTTTTTCTAGGGAGATCTCTGGGTTTTATTCCTTTAGTCATTTTATTCCAAGATCCACAAGTAGATATTTTGAAACAATTTAGACCTATGAGTTTTGGAGCTAAAAAAAATTTTCTCTATGCATCTAAAGGCGAGTATTTCATACTTTATTTCCTTTCATATCTTTACCCTAGATTTATATCTTAATTGTGCTAATTATGTATATATTGCATCTAAATTTACATTACTTAAGCGATTACTTCAGTTTCATATTTACTATATCCTATCAAGGGCCAAAGAGTACATTTCATTGTATCACATTCCTCTCTATAATTCAAATTTAGTATTGGTTCCCCACTTCCTTTGGGTTATATCCAATCTAATAAGAGGAACCATATCTAGAAATTCCCCTCTTTCGCTTTCATATATATTTGAATGGTTTAGTTGCCCTAGAAAAGAGGATATCTACAATCCTATTAAAGTGTCTCCCTTTTCCCCCTGAACAACTAAATATGAGCTTATAGCATCACATTAAAAGGAAACTATAACACAATAGTAAACTATGAACCTTGTACCTAGGAGGTCTTCGGCTAGAGTCTACTTTCCATTAACAAATAATATAATTAATTATAAAAAATAATAATTAATGTTGGTTTTGAATAACTAACCATAAAAAAACTTCTCATAATTTTTTTTTTATGATATACGCTAGCCTCCTCCATAAAATATTTGAATTATCTAATGTGATTTGGGAGTGTGAATTTAATACAATTTATTCTTCTCAAGAGAAGAAAGCAGTTATTTGGCCATTGTAGAGTTACAATTGACACTTCACAAATTTCATTTCAAATAATAATCTGAAGGGTATATTACCAAAAAAGAATTAGTTTCTTGAAACTAGTTGTGGTTCCTACAATGTTCCCCTTTCATTTCAGAATGAGATGGGTGGCATGCAAAATTCTTGACGTGGAATCCATTTGGCATGGTAGTCCTTGTGATATTATATTGTGCTCTCCTTCTTGTTGTGCTTTTATTATATGTTTTGATTAGATTTATTTAGATAATCCTCATTTCTTTGTCAAGCACAAGAGGGTAAAGTAATTGAAACTATCATACATATTAGTCTACTTGTACCTCTTTTCTTTTATATATTGTTACATGTTATGTTATACCTACGATATTGTTTTTACTAGTGATCTTGTATAGTCTTCTTGGTTTCTCATGATATGGTAGCACCAATTAAGTTTGGTCTCCATGTTATTGGCCCAAAAAGACTTATTTGTAACTCTTACATGTATTTTCCTCCAATGTGTTGTAGTTTTACTTCCTTGGGGAATGCTAATATTTCATAATTGATATTACATATTTCCATATGATCATATTTACCCTAAATTTAGTAGACCCCTTCATATTCTCTCTTTTTGTCATGTGTTCATTTCCCTCGATATATTTCTCTTCTTGTGGGAATCTCATAGTGGAAACATTCTTTAGTGGATTCATGTGTGCTTCCATTAAAGCCAATGCCCCCATTAAGGTTTTGGAAATCATTTTAACAAAGAGGCATACACACTACTCATCCTTTCTTATCATTGAGTAGAAAATATGGATTCTAAGTATAGCTTTGAGTACTTTACCCTTGTATTCTTGGTATGATTTCAGAGTTATCCCCAAATCTCTCTCTCTCTCTCTCTCTCTCTCTCTCTCTCTCTCTCTCTCTCTCTCTCTCTCTCTTCTTCCATGAATTATTAGTTTCCTAGAACTATTGGTAGTTTTTGGGGGTTTGGTCTCTTTAGATCTCTCTCTAAACTATGGACAGTTTAGGAGGCCCAATTCTTGTTTTTAATCCTTCTTTTGACTATTGATAGTTTGGGAAGCCTAATATTTTGTTGATCTATTAAGGACACACACATTCTTATGCCTAGATTTCTTTTTGGACTCTTCTTTTTGAGACATGGAGTTCCCTTAAAGTTGGATTCTTTAATGGACTAAGTAGCATTCCACATACACTTGCTAGACCATTCAATTCATTTTTGATGGGTTGGATAACATGCAAACACACTTTATAGATCATTCAATGCCATCCCTTTTACATAGACCTTTCCCCTCTCTTTTTTTTTCCCTTCACATTTAGTTCACAATAAGTTACACAAACCTTATCAACTCTTTTCTTTTGATCTACTTTATCATGAGTTTGAGGAAAATCACACTCTTGTTAAATTTGGGGCTAATTGTACCATCTTAAAATAGACACACTTTCCTTTCAATATCTTTTATCACCTATTCCATAATGAATTTCTAGACCATGGATGGACATGTGCATGGTGCATTCTTTTCCTTGTTTCCTTCCACCTTCTTCCTAGGATCTTCTATCATTCATATAAGCTTTCTAAGCTTCCCCTATCCACTTCTCTAGGACCAAGTCAATCTAGGTTGACCTAGACTAGTCAAGGTTTTCCCAAGTTAACTTTGATCCAAAATATTGTGAGGATTAGAGCTCAAAAATCCTTGGGGGTTTGATTAGTTGACACCCTCTCTCTAGTTGACTTGTATTGTTTTCTCACTAGATAAATCATATACAAGGAGACTTGGAAAATTCATTTTTCAATGCATAATTTTTATTATCTCATAGCATACTAACACAAGATTTAAAATTCTTCTTTTATACTTTTCATTCAAGGGTTTCAAGCATTCATAGCATTTTTCAAGCATTCAAGCAAGAGAGATATTAACAAGCATTAAAGGATCCTTTGTGGGCATTTCATTTTCAAGATCTAACACATTGTTGGACATCAAGGGGTGAGATCTATATTGAACAATTCATCACCATATACATTGATGTACACTAACATCCATGACACCACAATGGAATTATGATAGATCCATTGTATATTGTGGAGATACCCTAAATTCACTTATCAAATTCAAGTTCTTGAACACTCTACATGGAAAAATCCTTGTTGAAAAAAGTTTTTAAGAAAAGAGAATCCTAACATTTATCTTGTTTCAATCATTTATATTTACATTTATTATTTCAAGGTTGATTCCTTAATCTAGAGCTTGACCAAGGAAAGCCTTAATGCAACAAACAACATAAACCCTTAATTTTATATATGTAGGAGTAGGATAGTAGAAATGTGATGACAAATTTGGAAATAATGACCCAAGAGATTTTTGGAGAAGTTGGTTTCACTTTTTTACATTTCTCCTAGTACACAGTGACCTCGAAGAAACCTAAATAGACAAGTTACAACAATGTCGACCAAGACCTTGCTTCTTTTCCAGAAAAATAATTTTTGGGTTTTGACTGATTCATCAATTTACTCAGTAATCTATAATCATATATTATGTAATAGATCTAGATCCACAGTTTTTGAAGCTAAAATACATCTTCTACTACACATTTCAAGGTTATTCTTTCATACTTTATTTTCTTTCATATCTTTATCTTAGATCTATATCTTAATTGGGTTGATTGTGTACACTTAACATCTAGATTTATGTTATTCAATCAATTAATTCAATTTTACATACACATTATCACACATGGGTCAAAGAGTGTATTTCCTTATTGTACATTCTTATTTACAATTCAAATTTAGATTTAGAATTTTCTCTTTTTGGGTCTTGCTAATCTATATTGGGTTATCAAGATGAATCATATTTAGGGATTATCTCTTTCCCTCTACATGTCCTTTGAATGGATAAGTGGTGAAAAGTGGAGATTGTCATGCCGTAAAATTGGGGTAAAAACTCACCAACAATTTTTTTTATTTTTAAATTTTTAAATTTAAATATTAATTATGTTTAATACATACAACCCATTGAAAAAGGATGCAAAGATATGACAACATGATAAAGATAGTTCTGGAGTCACGATTAGTTTACAAGAGTTTCTAGGTTTTCCAAGTTCTTAAGTTGGATTAATGAATCAATGAATTACACAAGACACCTTATTCTTGACATGATTCCATATATACTTATTTCATTATGTTGATTCACTTTCCTAGGAGGACTACTCCTGCATCCCTTAGGAAATGAGCTAGAACCTAAATATTGATTTCCAATCAATCATAATTTAATGATAAAACTTAATCAATACATTTGAATGCTTCCCATGTAATTACATTCGACAAACATTTCATCTTTGCACACCCTCCTACTTCCCTAAAGAATTTCCTACATAGGACCTCTTCAATTACCTTCAAATCCTATCATAATAATTCAAACTAAATAAAACCAATACTTTATTATTAAATTATAAACTAAACCATACACTTACTTTCTAACCATAACTACTAGTTCCTATACTTAACCACTAGCTAGTGCCAAGACCAACTTCAGTATAAAATCATTGAAATTCAAATACACAATGTTGTTTTAACATATTAATAATAATAATAAATGATTTCAAACAAAACATAAGATACTAATCATATTCGCTGATCAATAACCTTATTGAATAAGTCTCAATACAATTCTAACATACCTAGAACCTTTATTAATAGCATTCATGGAAACCCTTCTATCACTTTAATTGTTTAAATTACTTTTCAAAAATAACTATTATAAAATATTAAATTACTTCCACATGTCCAACAGATAAATAAATAAAAACTTCTAGTAATATAACTCCAATATGAAATACCATTTTAATATAAATTTAAAAAAATAACCCTAAACATTCCTAACTATTGCTTTCTATTAAAACAAAAATTACTACCTATTGACTAACAAAACTCTATTCACTAATATAAAAAAACTAAAAAATATAAATTTTACTAACCCACAACAATTTCCTAATGTCCTAATTAATTTTTAATACTAACTAATTCTAACCACCTCATCCAACCCATACACATAATACCTTTCAACACATTAAACCAAGGAACACCTTTCTTTTTATTATATAATTTACTCTACTGACTTATGCATGCATTTTAGTTAAACCACAATATACTTTATTAAAAAAAAAAAAAAATCTACTTAGCTAATACTAATCTTTATTTATCAAACACTAACTATACTTAAATAACTACTAATCACACTTTATTACAGCCCTTAACTAGCTAACTATCTAACTACTCCTAACCTACCCCACACTTGGCAACTTGTCATTCCTCTTCCCAAAGTCTTGGGTGGATTCCAAGGCTTACATGCTGACCTGGGCCTGCATTTTTCTACCCAAGGTGGCCCTTACATGGTACACATGAATCCCAATGAAGTAGAAAGGAAGGAGAGCATTAAAGTTCTAAGAGTAAAGTTTGAAGAAGTTAAAAAAAAAAAAAACCAAATATCAATGCCCTTTTTTCAAACGTCCACTCTTCAAGTCAAGACTATCATAAGTACCCATGGACACATGGCAAAGAGAATATCCAAAATGTTGCACCAAGGTCGAGGAGGATGGACGAACCAATGTTAGAGCTGCACCAAATGCATTTAAGGAGATAGGAAGGTTGGGATATTTACAAGATGGGGTCTTTATTTCCTTTTTTCTTGGTAAAGTAAAGGGCATGTCACCTCATGCATGTACTTAGGATATTTTAAGGGTAAAGTGGTGAGGTGGAGGTGGTGCCCATGGGGTGTCCCTTTTCATTCACTTGCTTTTTAGAGTTTAATTGTTTTACTAATTTTACTTAAATTGGTGTCCATTGGTATATAAATATCCTTTCTTAACATTTGGGAGTTTGCACTAATCATACAATAAGGTAGGTTAAATATTCTAATGAGAGGAATATAGAAGGAATATTCTCTATGATTTTTTTTTGAATTTAACAAGCTTTCATGTATTATTCAACATGCTATAGATGTTCATTTTGAGTATTTTTTTTAAAATTCCTTTATTTTCTAAAAGGAAAAAGTTATATGGTTTTAATTTTAACTTCCTAGTGATGATATTAGGACCATTTACCATAATTCTAAGGGCAACTTGAGAGGTAAGAAGAATGTATTCAAACTTATATTTAAATCTAATGATTTATCAACATATCTATTAAGTAATTTATCATATCCAATGTTGGTTAATCCAAGGACTATGTTGCCATATTAATTTTCACTTGAACTCGTATTGAAAATTCATGCAAAATATACTTAAGATCAAATCCTTTCATTCCTTCATCATTTATAAAAGTTACAAGGGAATAATTTGTCACTATAATATAAATCAACATTTAAACAATCGTGTGTTTTATTTTTATTTAGAGATCAGAATTAAAATGGGAGAACTATTGAAAATGTTTTAATAATACAATGAAACTTCTCTTATATAAGGAACTATCATTTTATTAACAACCTCATTCAAATACTCTGTTGGGAAGGAACCAAGGAAGAAAACTTGACATCATGGTCATTTCAACATAAGTTTCACAATGAAGTTTACAGTAGGATCACTATCCCGAGGAGAAGTCTCCCATACATTCAAATTGAACCAGACTAGGGAGAAGATGGATTTTTCCAGGGCAAGAGAAGTTGGTCACAACACCGTAATAGATGCCCTTTTGAGGCAAATATCATAAGAACTTCTATTCTTTCATAGATGTCCTTTCGAGGCTAATATCACAGAACTTCCATTCTTTCACTTCTCAATTTTCCAAAACACAAACATGGTTTGTATTGATGAGTAGGCACCCATAACACCCTACTCTCTCCCTCTCATCGTCATGAAGAGAGACTTTTCTCTGCACGAAGTCCAATTGAAGCCCTCCTCCTATACATGATCACTTTTACCCTATCCGAGGGTGAGTAATGCCAACAAAACACTTATAGTTTCCCTGAAAAATCAAAATGTAAAACATGAAGAAAACATTTAAGAAAACCCATCAAAATCTCATCCCTAACATGTTCATCATATATATGAATACACACACATGTAACAACCTACTTTAAGAAATGAAACAAAACATGAAGATAGGAACTTGAAGGATTCCTACCTTCACAAATGGTTATATAAAACTAAAATTTGAGAAGAGATATCCCTCCTCTTCCTTCAGTCCTGACTTTACTTTCTAAATCTAGAGGTTTGGTGAACAATCTTCCACCCTCAAATCTGTCACTAAATAGGCTCCTAACTTAACCTCCTAAAAATTGCAATAACTCCCCACTTGACTAAGATCTTCTAGATTCTTCTAACTTAACCTCATCATTAAGGAAAAACTTAAAGGGGAGTGTAAACTTGTCAAAATCATGGTGAAGCTCCAATTTTCGAACTATAGAAAAAATGGGATATTTGGGTGGTCACAAAAGTCAACAAAACGGGCTAGAGTAGTGGAAAATTCCCCTAACCCATACATATGCCCCCTAGGAATTTAATTTTTATAGTTTTTGGCCTCTATTACTATTTAATGATCTATTAAATTGCTTGAAATATTTGAAATTTCTAAAAACCCTAGGAATTAGATCTTACCACTAAACCTTGATTAGGGCAATTAACCTTGATTACTAACTAATTAGTATTAAGTTACTAACCTAGTCCAACTTATATTAATTGGTTACTTGCATAACCTTAATTATAATGTTGATATACATATACAAATCAGGAGTTTCAAGTGACGCTATAAGATCACTGTTACAAAACATTAACACTTAACGTTTATAGAATGATACACACATTCAATTTACAATAGAAATAAAATATGAAACAAGAGGGTCTACATCTCTCAATAGACTCAATCTTGGTTTTTAGAAATTATACATAGAGTTGAGTTTCGATTCTCTGTTAGATTTCCCCACTATTAATCTTGCACACTTCATTTCACACATCAGTAGTTCAAGAAAAATTGCATGTATATATAATTAAAACTTATTTGGAAAATCACATTAATCAAACATCAACTTTTCATATAAATAACTGTTATCTCATTTCTACTCATATATTTAACCATTAAAAGTTGCATAATTAGTATAACATAACCTATTTGTTAATTTGAAACAAAATACTAGAATAATCCTCATTAAACATGCATATACCTAAACATCATAAACATCATCAATAGGGCATACTAAACTATCTGAATGCATATAAGCTAATAATCAAGGTACCATAATTAACACTGTCATCATAAGGTGAAATACCTCATATCATTGTTAGTGAAATTTGATGTTTAAACAGTCAAGATAACATAGTAGTTCTTGAATAACTACGTATTTAAAACATGAATGTTTCAGCTGATCTCATTTTCTATTAGGAAATCTAAACCATAAAGAATTACTTCATATCGATTCAAATTTCTTATAATAGATTTAACAAAGAAATTCATATTTAATAAGTACATGTGAGGAGGGACCTTACATCCTACCCTACTAGTCTTTTATTTTCTCTTTGAAGTCGTACAACTAAAAAATTCCGTCCTATGTTAGACCTTGTCTAGACTTAATCCAAAATTTACTCCTATTAAAAGAATGATTATACATAGTAAGGGGCGATAACCAAATCGCCTAATTACCATTAATAAAAGAGAAGTTCAGTCCATAATTTTGACATGGGTACATTTTCCAGTCAACACTTCTTAAAACATATTGGCCACATATAAACACCATTCTAATCTAGTATAAAATACTTATAGAGTCTCTAAAAATAATAATATCATAATGTGTTCCAAATTCTACATACTCACTTATTGGGGTAATAGTTGTACGAGACTCCCTTAAATGGGATTTTATATTAATCGACTTGGTTCATTATGTATGGTTAATCACTCTTACTCTAGAATTCCCATTGCATATCTCTTCATGATAGGAAATCAAATAAGTTATTCACTACATGCAAATTTTGCATCTAAAATTTTAGTAGGTTAACTCGTAATCTTAGCCAATTTTATGTTGGGGTGCAACTCATTGCTCATAATAGTCCACGGATATCACTAGTCCTATTCTTGAAGTCCTGGAAGAGGGTGGGGCATGAATGCTGTCACTAATAACCCCATACCCTAATTCTATACAACCACTTAATTGTCAATAATTCCCTTTGGTAATCCCATCATATGTCACTTTGCCAACAAAATTTAGAAGAAGGTGCCTCAAAATTTAAATTCAGCATCAAGGATGAAACATCCAATGCATAAGTCTAAAACAAAAGAAATAAAGGGTAGCCACAATAGTAAGATTTTAATCAAGAAATAAAGGCATGACCTAGAGGCAAAATAGAATCATCAATATTAAAGTTGGCTAAACATCCCTACATCACATTGTTGGAAAAAAAAAAAAAGAACATTAAAATACCAACATCTAAAATTAAACAATTAAGGAAACAAGTCCAATTACTTACAAAATTTACATTACTGTAGGTCTCTAAAGGAAAGGATAAATCATAGGTCTTCTAAATACATTGGAGGGATCTTGAATTGAAATAAGATGGTGGTCTAAAGACCATATTGCTCGAATTTTGATTGATCCCACATACTAACTACATACCTATCTTCATCGACATTGCCCTATAATTAGGGTTTGTTGTACTACAGGGTTTTCCCTATTAGAACTCACTCAAAAGTGCAAATGTGAGGATACTAAAATGAGTCCCCTTCTATCCTCTTGTTGTTATGTTGGTTTCTTTTTGAAGAATCTAAACATGTGGGGACATCAGTGTCATTAGAGTTGTAGTTACAATACCAAATCTCTTATCCTCAATTCACTATAATTGCATATTAGGGCTGCTACCCATAATCTTTCTTAGGTCAAATTTTCCATAATATACCAGTTGAACTTATGTTATCACTCTCACCAAATTGGTATGATCCTCTACACACACACACACACACACACACGCACACACACACACATCACTGTCCATGTTATTCCATCATTTAAACAAGTTTTATTTATCATCTAAGAATGTACTAAATACTATTGTTCTTATCAATAATCCATACTTCATTTTCTCCTAGTCATAAATGACTTATGAATTCATCCTTAAGTTGGAGGTTTGCAGCTACGTAGGTATAAGACCATTATTAATATTTTGTCAATGTTTACTTATCCAAATGTCATGGTTTACTTATTCACTCTTACAACTATCTCCTTACCGATGATATAGGTCATCATCATTTTTCTTATCATTCCTGGTGGCTTATAATCCTCTTATTACTTAACTTCGATACCTAAACCTTTAGTTCATATTAGATTGATGACCTCTTCATGACTTTACTTTCTCTTGTAGGGTTATAGTTGATCCAATAATTTCAATACTAGAGTCTATGAGTATTCACTTGATAGTTACAATTTATTATTACTCATGCTTATACAATAAGGTTACTAACATAAATAGACTCACATATAAACCTAACTCAAAAGTTTGCATTTTCTATCTTACCTGTTCAAAACTATATTTTACATACTTCTCACCATTTAATTTCATTATTAGCACCATATATTTAGATAGATTTATTCCCTGATTAAGATTCTATTCCTCATAGTAGATTGAGATACTTCCATTCCTTATGTTTTCCTAGCTAACTTGTTTGTTGAATAGTTTCCTTCATTAGTAATCCTATTGTTTGAGGTTTCCAAAGGTTACTTCTATATTTTAATTGAGCTCTTTTTTTCTTTCCAAATATTACTAGAACAATACATTTTAACACTGAAATAGGTTAGAGGTATCTCAATAGCTTGACAACATGGTATCATTTTCAAGTGTTACCTTCCTATTTACTCACCATTCATTTTATCTATTCAACATTTCAATCCAAAGGTACAAAATTTAATTATGAAGGTTGTAGGTTCCCTTTACTTATTTTTCGTAATGTCTAAATCAATACCAGTCTACTTGATCACTTTCATATTTGATATGAACCTACAATTCTTTCATGAGTGATATGGTCAAACATAATCTAACTTCTACTACAAGTTGTGTGAAACACTTTGTCTTTGATTACTAGGTTATTTGCTTGTCTCCACTCACATGATTGAAAGATGTTTTAGGGTTCTTAATTTAGTTTTCCCCAAGGTGATCATGTTCAATATAATTTCAAATTCTTTATGAGATCACAAATTTTCTTAATACAAATGTAACATTCTTACATCAAATCAGTTATTTCAAGTCCTTAAGACTGGGTCATCTATTTATGGGTGTCCATTTATAATTGTTGATACCAATTTTAGGTTTTTCTTATGTTTACTCATTAGTATCCTTGTTTATAAAGATTACATTAGCTTCTTAAAATTTTGCAATGAGAAATCCATGCTTCATATAATAATATTTAAAAGTCCACAGTTAACATGGACCCATCATTACGCATGTGTTACGAACCTAGGCTTTGATAAAAAAAATGTCATGCCCAAAATTCGAGGCAAAAACACACCAACAATTTTGTTTTTGTTTTAAAAATTTAAATATCCACTATGTTTAATACATACAACCCATTGAAAAAGGATATAGAGATATGACAACATGATAAAAATAGTTCTTGAGTCACGATTAGTTTACAAGAGTTTCTAGGTTTTCCAAGTTCTTAAGTTGGATTAATATATTTGACAAATTACATAAGACACCTTAGTCTTGACATGATTCCATATATATTCATTTCATTATGTCGGTTCACTTTCCTAGGAGGACCACTCTTGCATCCCTTAGGAAGTGAGACAAAACCTTAATATTGATTCCCAATCAATCATAATTTAATGATAAAACTTAATCAATGCATTTGAATGCTCCCCATGTAATTACATTCGATAAAAATTTCATCTCTACACACCCTCCTACTTCCCTAACGAATTGCCTACATAGGACCTCTTCAATTACCTTTGAATCCTATCATAATAAGTTGAACTAAATAACCAATAGTTTATTATTAAATTATAAACTAAACCATACACTTACTTTATAACCATAACTACTAGTTCCTATACTTAACCACTAGCTAGTGCCAAGACCAACTCCAATATAAAATCATTGAAATTTAAATACACAATGTTGTTTTAACATATCAATAATAATAATAAATGTTTTCAAACAAAATGTAAGATACTAATCATATTTACTAATCACTAACCTTATCAAATAAGTCTCAATACAATTCTAACATACCTAGAACCTTTATTAATAACATTCATGGAAACCCTTCTATCACTTTAATCATTTAAATTACTTTTTGAAAATAATTATTCTAAAATATTAAATTACTTCCACATGTCTAACAAATAAATAAATAAAAACTTCTAGTAATATAACTCCAATATGAAATAGCATTTTAATAGAAATTTTAAAAATTAACACTAAACATTCCTAGCTACTACTTTCTATTAATAAAAAAATTACTACCTATTGACTACCAAAACTCTATTCACTTATTAAAAAAAAACTAACAAACATAAATTTTACTAACCCACAACAATTTCCTAACATCCTAATCACTTTCTAATACTAACTAATTCTAACCAGCCCATCCAACCCATACACACAATACCTTTCAACACATTAAACCAAGGAACCCCTTTCTTTTTATTATATAATTTACTATACCTACTTATCCATGCATTTTATTTAAGCCACACTATACTTTATTAACAACTAAATAAATCTACTTAACTAATAGTAATCTTTATTTATCAAACACTAACTATACTTAAATAAGTACTAATCACACTTTATTATAGCCATTAACTAACTAACTATCTAACTACTCCTAACGTACCTCCCACTTGGCAACTTGTCATTCCTCTTCCCAAAATCTTGGACAGATTCCAATGCTTGCATGCTTACCTAGGCCTGCATTTTTCTTCCCAAGGAAGCCCTTGTATGGTATGCATGAATCCCAAGGAAGTAGAAAGGAAGAAGAGCATTTAAGTTCTAAGGGTAAAGTTTGAAGAAGTTTTTTTTAAAAAAAAGCAAATCTCAATGCCCCTTTTTCAAAAGTCCACTCTCCAATCAAGACTATCATAAGCATCCATGGACACATGGCAAATAAAATATTCAAAAAATTGCACCAAGGCCAAGGAGGATGGATGACCCAATGAGAGAGTTGCTCCAAATGCATTTATGGTGATAGGAAGGTTGGGATATTTACAAGATGGGGTTTTCACTTTTTTTTTTTTGTAAAGTGAAGGGCATGTCACCTCATGCATGTACTTAGGATATTTTAAGGGTGATGTGGTGTGGTGGAGGTGGGACCCATGGGGTGTCCCTTTTTCATTCACTTACTTTTTAGAGTTTAATTGTTTTACTAATTTTATTTAAATTGGTGTTCATTGGTATATAAATATCCTTTCTTACTTAACATTTGGGGGTTTACACTAATCCTACAATAAGGTAGGTTAAATATTCCAATGAAAATAATATAGAAGGAATATTCTCTATGATTTTTTTTTGAATTTAACAAGCTTTTGTGTATTAAATAGCATCCTGTAGATGCTCATTTAGAGTATTTTTTTCTTTCCTTTCTTTATTTTCTAAAAGGAAAAAGTTACATGGTTTTAATTTTAACTTCCTAGTGATGATACTAGCACCATTTACCATAATTCTAAGGGCAACTTGAGAGGTAAGAAGAATTTATTCCGACTTATATTTAAATCTAATGATTTATCAACATGTCTATCAAGCAATTTATCATATCCAATGTAGGTTAATCCAAGGATTATGTTCTCATATTAATTTGTGTAATGCCCCGCCAAGGGATCCAAAGAATTAACCTAGAATTTTGCTAAGTTTGGTAGCATTTAAAATAAAAATAAAAAATGAAAGTAAATACCACTTATAACTTATGCACTATAACAAAAGCAATAGCAATAATCATAAACATAAAAGACATAACAGATTACATTCTTTAAGGATCCCTTAATGTTGAATTACATCTAAATCAACTAACATTATTGAACCCATCAACCACATGAAATAATAATGATACATATGAGAAATAAGGTACATCATACTAGTCTAATCCATTATACATCAAAGTAAAGATAATCACATGATACACATGATACATCATCATAGAAGATAATTACATCCATCATAAAGATCAAACAAAATAAACTAAGTACACGGTTCCTCCCAACTGTAAATAGCATCATTAGACCATCGTGGATCCTAGCCATCCCTCCGTGCATAACATTCCAAATCATTGAGGAGATCATCAGTATTAACATAGTAGGAATGTCACTCCTAACATATACTACATCATATGCAGAAAGTAATCTAACATGCAAATATGAGCATAAGATAACATCATCTAACATATGCTAGTCATTAGTGAAAGGATACATATCCACCATCATGAAGGACACATCAACCATGATGTCTCAAACGGATCTCAAATGATAAGAGTCAAAAAATAATACCACCTGACTGCGTGGTACCTAAGTGGTCCACTCCCACCGTGCTGAGGAGATAATCTCAAGTCCCAAATACGCTATCCAAAATCACAAAGCATAAATTGCTATAAGTCCCAGAATCCTAAAAGTATACTAACTCAAAGGTTCCAACACATAAATCGACATCTAATTCTTAGAGGCACACAAAGACATGTAGGAACCTACTATGCAAATGGGAAAGTGTCATCACATATATCATGTAGAAGTTACCATGGCAGTTAGCTAAACTCCACAGGTCTCGACTGATCCTCATGCGGCCACTAGTATCCTCTCATACTGAAAAGGCATACTATGGAATGCAAGGTCGCAACCATGCATTCTCTCTACTCTCATCCTAGTCTGTACAAGCACTCGAGGCATGGGTGAGAACAAAACAATTATTTTTTTAGGTTCATTTAGTTAGTATTAGGTGTGAATGTTTTCACTTATTAACCAACTTACAATGAGTTACCTTGGTAGCCTCTTAGGGCCCTGGCCCCCATTACAAGCCATTTTTGACACTACAAGAAAATAACCTAACCTAAGCTCATGGAATCATAAAACTCAAAATCACAAAGATAATCCATTATAAGAACATCAAATATGTACAATAAAAGCATCAAATCTCCATGAGAAAGCATCCATAAAAAATCATGACCACAACAACTGTTTATTGGCAACTGAAGCGTCACTAATAATCAAAACTATCCATTGGTTCTCAATAACCAAAATATATCTCAAATCATACTGATCGAAGACTCCAAAATGGTTGAGTCAAAACATGTCACAACATGACATCATAAAATAACATTTCAGTCCCTTCATGGCGACTAAAAAATAACCAAGGATAACTGATTGATGACTCAAAAATGGTTAAGTCAAGTGTCTCATACATATGAATCTCAACTATAACAATTAGTAATTACAAAAATTACATAGAGAATTCCATCACATAACCATAGTTGGGTTTATAAAGATCAGAAATAAGACATCATCATGACATCACAATCATAACCCCCAAGCCTCTGGTAGACGTCCTATAACTGGCCAACACTAGTCAACCCAAAACCCAAAATAGAAGCATAAAGAAATGCACAATGCAAGCACATGTTTTGGTTTGCTAAAATTACATACTTGAATTAAATGTGGAGGTTTTCAATTTTTTGTTTCCAAATTTTAGATAATAAATGGAGGAATGTTTTCACGTATTTCCTAATCCCATGTATTTGTTTTAAAGTTTCTCTCCCAAAACTATTAGATTCAGTTTTCCAATTGTTCTAACATTATATGGTTTATATAAACATTTTCTAGAAATGACTCCTATCGACTTTCAATAGTCAATTAACAATTCAATAATTGCATGATTTAAAACTTCGATTAAACACATTTAAATTGATTAACCTTAATTAAACCAAGGATAATTAAGTTAATTATTAATTAAACTCAAAGATATACATAAATATACATATATACATATATACATATAAAAATAACATTTTATAAAATGAAATATAATAATCAAGTCACAAATTGCTTCATAACCTTTGAAGTTGATTACATATATTTTTATGACAAAGCATCACTGCACAAAGGAGGTACCGTGCGAGCCTGCTTTCGCAGGCCTACGACAGTGTTGCAGAGCCTGCGACAGTAGTGTTGCCAGCCTCTGCCATGTATACATAGTGGGGTGGGGGTATGGGCTCATCCCTCCCTGCCCACCTTAATTTGCATTCAATTTTTTTTTTAAAAAATAAAACAATCGTATCATATACAATTTGATTTTTGATTTGATTTTAATTGAAATGTTTTGCGAAAAATGCAAATCACAAAGTGATATGACATTTGATTCTTCAATAAGATATATTTTTATATATATACATATGTATGTATATATACATATATATACATATATGTATATATACATATATATATATATATACATATATGTATATATGTATATATACATATATGTATATACATATGTATATATATATATATATATATGTATATACATATATATATATATATATACATATACTTATATATATATATATATATATATATGCAGATTTGAATTAACATATCCATAACAACACAATTCTCAATAAATTTTCTAATGAATTTGGCTATAATTTAAACCCTAGTCCCATGTTCTCTTCAAATCTATGCATATAAAATTTTCTAAATTAAATATTAACTACCCTAATTGAGAAAGCATACAACCAAAATAAAAAAAACCCTCTGAAAAGATATGGAAGACATGATGAAGACAAGGAAGTGCAAGATGCGAAAATAGCATAAGCAAAATCACAAGAGTCTACCCGAATTTTGATGCTAATTTGCTTTTCCTCAGAAGCCCCGCAGAGCAAGCTCCTCCCTTCTCCAAAGTTCTTGAGTCCTCCAATGCTCCAAAATGCTCTTTCACGCTGTGCCTAAGCTTCTGGAAATGCCTGAATATAAAGAATTCTTAGGAAGCACCTAGAATGTCTCTAGAAACAACTAGAAGGTGTAGAAAACTAAGCATGAGTCTATTCCAACCTTCTAGATGAGTCATTAGGTTGTAGACACCATGTGCTTAATTGGTGCACTAACCCCCATGTTGTTGACATATGAGAAATAAAAAGGTGTGTTTACTCCTAGGCAAGCTTATAACTCTTATTTAATTTTTTTATAACTTTCATTTTAATTTTTATAACTTTTATTTTAATTTTTTATAACTTTTATTATTATTATTTATTTATTTATTTATTATTATTTTATAATTATTATTAATTTTAATTTCTAATTTTCTTTTATTTAATTCTTTTTTTCTCAATTAATTCTCATTTAATTAATTATAATCAAAATATCAAAGATCATGATATTATATTAATTTTCTCCAAATAATTCATTTATTAATTAAATCTATTTATTAAGACTTAATTAATAGAAAATTCACCATAGACCCCCAAGATAAAATATGAAAACCCATAATAGAACAATTCACACAAAATCAGTCTAAAGGGTTAAAAATTATGAGATATGTCATCCGACACATTCGGTGGGTAAAATATCCAGATACTTGTCCTAGCTCACTAGGACAAATGGTTTAAGAGTTTGGGATTTGGACTCGAGAATTTATCTCCCTTCTCTTATCATTGAGATAGTATAATAGGGTATGCTCATCTTGGCAATTTAGGGAAGTCAATACCCGGTACCTGCAACCTGCACAACAACCATGCATGTACATACTATATATATATATATATATATATAATACTAAGCTAAACAAGTAATGGCAGGAAGTGGTGCATTGTGTAGATCCCAACTAGCAGGCGACTACGACTCCCTTCCTTAACCACATTAGAAATGCCATACAATAAGAACAAACACACACACCATACACATGCAAGTATGGGGTAAGTATCCATAATAAATCACATGAGATAATAAACCATCTAACTAATCATCATCAATAACTGAAAGCAATGTAATGATCATCATGCATACATGAAATGTAAAGTCTAAATGATCTCATCATATATTCACTGAATCCATAACATAATGTCTAATAGTCTCAAAACAATACCACTAATCTGTAAAATTAGACTAACATAGTTTGATAATAATAACAACAATGTGTCCAGAAAGATGTGAATGAGGGTAGGCACTACAATTTGCACTTGAAATTGTATTGAAAATTCACACAAAATATACTTAAGATCAAATCCTTTCATTCCTTCATCATTTATAAAATTTACAAGGGAATAAATTTGTCACTATAATGTAAATCAACATTTAAACAACTGTGTGTTTTATTTTTATTTAGAGATCAAAATTACAATGGGAGAACTATTGAAAACATTTTAATATGACAATGAAACTTCTCTTATGTAAGACACTATCATTTTTGTTAACAACCTAATTCAAAGATTTTGTTGGGAAAGAACTAGGGAAGAAAACCCAACACCATGGTCATTTTGACATAAGTTTAAGAATGAAGTTTACAATAGGATCACTATCCCAAGGAGAAGTCTCCCATACATTAGAATTGAAAACAAAAACTCTGAATTCATGCTTGGCTTCATAACAAGGTAGCCACTATGAAATATACAATTTTCATCAAGGTAGCCATGGAGAAAATGAAACTAACCAAGAGACAAACAATTTTAACCTAAAGACACAATCAACCATTTAATCCCATCCCAGGTTTGCATAATAGGTTCATTACTAAACCAGACTAGGGAGAAGGTGGATTTTTCCAAGGCAAGAGAAGTTGATCACAACACCGTAGCAAATGCTCTTTCGAGGAAAATATCACAAGAACTTCTATTCTTTCAAAGATGCCCTTTTGAAGCTAATATCACAAGAACTTATGTTCTTTCACTTCTCAATTTCTCAAAATACAAACATGGTTTGTACTGACAAGCAGGGACCCATAACACCCTACTCTCTCCCTCTCCTCATCATGAGGAGAGACTCAGTACTGTCCAAAGTCCAACTGAAGCCCTCCTCCCATACATGGCCACTTCTACACCATCTGAGGGTGAGTGATGCCAACAAAATCCTTACAATTTTCTTCAAAAATCAAAATGTAAAATACGAAAGAAAAAATTCAAGAAAACCCATCACAATCCTATCCCTAACATGTTCATCATACATACGAATACACACATGCAACAACCTACTTTAAGAAACGAAACACAACATGAACATACAAACTTGTAGGATAGCTACCTTCACAAATGGTTATGTAAAACTAGAATTTGAGAAGAGCTATCCCTCCTCTTCCTTCAATCTCGACTTTACTCTCTAAATCTAGAGGTTGGGTGAACACTCTTTCACCCTCAAATCTACGACTAAATAGGCTCCTAACTCAACTACCTAAAAATTGAAATAACTCCCCACTTGACTAAGGGCTTCTAGAGTCTTCTAAGTTAATCTCATCATTAATGAAAACTTTAAGGCGGAGTCTATATCTTGATTGGGTTGATTGTGTACACTTAACATCTAGATTTATATTATTCAATCAATTAATTCAATTTTGCATACACATTATAACACATGGGTCAAAGAGTGTATTTTCTTATAGTACATTCTTATTTACAATTCAAAATTAGAATTGGAACCCTTTCTCTTTTTGGGTCTTGCTAATCTAATTTGTGTTATGAAAATGAATCATATTTGGGGATTATCTCTTTCCCTTTACATGTCCTTTGAATGGATTAGTGGTGAAAAGTGGAGATCTACATCCTATTAAAGAATCTCTCTTTTACCCCTAAATAGTGATTAAGTAGTGAAGGTTTCTTAAGACTTTTACCTTCTAGAGTTTAGGCTCTTTGAAAATATCTAGGTGGAATTTAATTTTAGGAATATTTTACTATGCCTCTTGTTTGTTTGGATCTACTCTTTATTACTTTTCTTACATATCTGCTTGTATCAATGTGTCAAATCATGGCTTCTTTATTTTGGTATTCATAGGTGGTTTCCTTGATTTACTAAAAGTTTTTCCCCAATGATTTTTATTTCTTTGGATCTAGATTGTTGGGGTTACTCTTTTCTTGGAGATGAGCATTTATTCTCCCTTGATATCAGGGTTTAATTGTATCTCATCAATCATTAGTGGTATTTTTCACCTGTCTTAGTTGTATCGTCTAGTGCTATAAATATTATATCTTAAGAAGTTATGAGTTTAACTTGGGAACTTCCTATTATTTATACTTTCTTTTTCCTTGGTTTGTTATTTTTGGAACTATTTGTTAAGTTCTATAATTTATTCTAGTGGGTTCTCTTTGGAAGTGTTCACTATCATCCTTGAGATAAAGCTTGATTTTCTTATGTAATTTAGAGGTGGGTATCCTAGAAGATTAGTGTTATGTAGGTTTTGATGAATGATGGAATCCTTATTGGAATGGGATCTAGTTTAGTAGTGATTTATTGATATTAATGGCATGCAAAAAGTTGGTATCTTTATATGTGTTATATCGAAGAGGGACATTCTTCTTATGTAACTTCTTATCATAAGAGATCTAATTTTTAATAGGTGTCTCTATTTTCTTCTAAGGTCTCTATATTCTCTCCTTTAACTCATCTTTCTCCTAGGGATCCTAGAGATATGATTCCCATTAGTTCTTATTCTTCTTGTATTGAGATTTTTAAGGTGGTCCTTTCTATTTTGGTTGTTGGTAATATTAAAAAAAGGATTTTAGGAACTCTTCTACCCCTTTTCACTCCTATAAACACATTTATTTATAGAAGGCTCACTTGTAATAGGTGGTCTCACTGGGAAAAGGTTTTAGGATGGCTTTTAAAAGTTATATTTCTTTTTTAGGATGGTCAACTATATTAATCACTACCAGAATGATAAATAGGTTTTGGCTATGCATGCAGGGGGTAGGGCATGAAGATGAAAGTCCTACTATCTATCTATAGGCAGTACCATAGTGATGCAGGAGCATCCAGAGGTATAAGGGTAATCCTATGTCACCCAAAAAAATGTACTTAGACTTAGTTTCTATTTTATGTCTTTACATTTTTGGATACCCATCTGGCTCAAATAAAGGTTCCAACTCTCATAGTTCAACTATCAATGCATTTGAAAATCCTGAAAAAATAGGAGCATGCAATTGGACCATCATTTTGGTGACCTAGACGGTACGACTTGGCAAGATGAATGTAATTGAGATTTAGAGCATTCCAAAAAAAGAATCAGGTCAAAAGGCCTCACGGTTTGAAAGTTATTGCAATTTTTTGGGTTTTGGAGACCTCCTAAGAATGCTTCAAAGCCAAGTTTGGGGCATTAAATGACCTCGAAAAGGGTCAAAAAATGGGGGACGAGCAAAGCTGGTCCATAGGGCTATAGAGCGCTTTGAGATCTTTCCAAAAATGTAAACGGTTCGTCAATCGGAGCTACGGTTCAAAAGTTATGCCTCCCGGAAGTTCAGCTACCGTTTCTGGATTCTTCTAGAATTGCACCGACTTCTAACGTAGCTTCTGGAACCTTCTATTTTGTCGGTGGATGCCTACTAGCACTTTCTAGAATATACTCCTAGTCCTTAACCCTCTGGGGTCTATTTAAGGAGATTTTTGGGCATTGTAAAGGCAGTTCGGATTGGAGCTTGAGAGGAGGTGCTAAAAGGAGAAATATTCTCCAGATTTATGCTATTGTAAGCCCGCAGGGCATGTTTTGAAGTTTATTTTCTCTGCACTATTTGTACAGGCATATTTTCTCAGTTAATATAATTCCCCTTTCTATTGTGTCTAGTCTGTTGTTGGGTTGTGTCCTCATCAAGTGGTATTAGAGCGGGTTTTCCTGAGTGTGTAGACAGAGCGCCGACTGTGAGGCAATTTGCACCAGGACTGTGTGGTTGTGGGTTCGAGTTAGAAGATGCCTCCACGAAGAGAGCGTGGTTGAAGGGCCAAAGCTATTGATCCTAAGGAGGTTAGAGCCCTCCAGAGACAGGTACAAGCATTGCAAGAGGAGCTTCGTAGAGGAGAAAATATTGCCATAGATGACAATAGTGAGGATGACAATGAAGAGGAAGTAATGGAAGTTGACGGGGAAGTTCTGAATCCTGTAGAGGAAAGGCTTTTTAGGGCCATTACTAGGTTTGGGAAAAGACCTACAATTGAAGTGGGTATATTTTCAGGAAATTTGAAACCAGATGAGTTGATCGACTGGATCAATGAACTGGATGAATACTTTGAGTATGAGGATATACGGGACCCAAATAGGGTTAAGTTTGCAAAGGCCAAACTAAAAGGCCATGCAAAAATCTGGTGGCAAGAGGTTCAACTGGAAAGACTTAGAAGAGGAAAGGAGAAGATCACAAGATGGGATCGCATGGTGGACAAATTGAAGAAGCAGTTCATTCCTGTGGACTACGAGCTTGATCTGTTTAAGAAGATGCATGGGTTAAAGCAAGCAGGAAGATCAGTCCAAGAATATACAGAGGAGTTTTACCGACTCCTAATTAGAGTGGGGCATGCAGAAGCAAATAAGGAGAAGGTTGCTCATTATATCAGTGGGTTACGACCTAGCATCCAAGAGGAATTAAGTCTGGTAAGAATGACCAGCGTTGAAGAAGCATACCAGTTTGCCCTACGAGTTGAAGAGAAGCTGAGTAAAAGGTTTGAGGGAAGAAAAAGAGGGCGCGGTCAAGGAGGAAGGGGAAGCGGTAGATCATCTGGAGGCCGCAATGAAACTCAAAAGAAAAATGAAGATGAGGGTACTAGCAGGAACCAGAGGAATGAGGGTTTCAACCGCTCCCGTGATCAAGATTTTGGAAATCAAAGAGGAAGAGGTAGAGGACGTGGGCAAGGAAGAGGAGGCTTTTGTGGTACCTATTTCCATTGCAATGAAGAAGGTCATCGTGCCTTTGAATGACCTCAACGACAAGGAAGGACAGATAGGAGAGATGAGGGCCAAGCTAGGGTTGCTCATGTGGATGAGGATGCACAATCATCACATTCAGAGGATGCAGAAAGAGGAGAGACCTTGGTAAATGAAAGAGTCCTACTAAGTGGTCAAAATGAACCAGGACAACGGAGGAGTTTTTTTCGTACCAGATGCAAGTGTGAGGATAAATGTTGTGATGTGATCATTGATGGTGGTAGCACTGATAACTTGGTATCAGAAGAGATGGTCTCTAAGCTGAAGCTCAAGAGGGAGAAACATCCCCAGCCCTATCAGATTTCTTGGGTAAGAGATTATCATAAGGTCCTGGTAAGTGAACAATGTTTAGTCAAATTCAAAATTGGGAGTTACCATGATGAAGTTCTTTGTGATGTTATTTCAATGGATGTTTGCCATCTATTGTTGGGTAGACCATGGCAGTTTGATAGACATACAATACATGATGGACATGCAAAAACATACTCTCTGACAAAGGATGGAGTTCGCCACAAATTGAAGCCCATGAAAAAGGAAGGTGAAAAGGTATGTAGCAGTGCTAGGATTTGTCTTGTTGATGGAAGGAAGTTTTTAGATGGCATGAAACATCAGCGTATGTGCTATGCTTTGATTCCTGGAAAAGATAAAGAAGGTAGTAGTGAAATACCATTTGAAGTTTTAGATTTACTAGGAGAATTTGGAGATATTATCTCTGATAATGTTCCAGATGGATTGCCACCAGTAAGGCAAATTAGTCATCAAATAGATCTGATTCCAGGAGCTAGTTTGCCTAACAAGGCTGCTCACAGGATGACTCCTACTGAAACAGAGGAGCTAAATAGACAGGTTCAGGAGCTGTTGAGGAAGGGCTTGATTCGAGAGAGCCTGAGTCCATGTGCAGTACCTGCAGTACTTGCACCAAAGAAGGATGGAGAGTGGAGGATGTGTACAGATTCTCGAGCTATAAATAGGATAACCATCAAGTACCGGCTTCCTTTACCAAGGATGGATGATCTTATGGACTGCTTGAGTGGAGCTCAGTACTTCACAAAGATAGATCTGAAGAGTGGCTATCATCAAATACGGATTCGTGAAGGAGATGAGTGGAAAACAACTTTCAAGACCAAGGAGGGTCTTTATGAGTGGTTAGTCATGCCCTTTGGATTGACGAATGCCCCAAGCACCTTCATGCGGCTCATGAATGAGGTACTTAAGAAGTTCTTGGGAAAATTTGTTATTGTCTATTTGGATGATATTTTAATTTTCAGCAAGACTTTGGAAGAACATTTACTACATATTCGTAGTGTCCTTGAAAGGCTAAGGGAAGAGAAACTGTTAATTAATCTAAAGAAGTGTGTCTTTGCAAAAAGGGAGTTAGTCTATTTGGGATTTGTTATATCACCTGAAGGTCTCAAAATCGATCCAGAGAAGGTAAAAGCCATCTTGGAATGGCCTACTCCAAGGTCTGCTACTGAGGTAAGATCATTTCATGGTCTGGTTAGTTTTTACAGGAAGTTTATTAAGAATTTCAGTGGCATATGTGCACCTCTAACTGATACAATAAGAGGGGATAGAAAAGAGTTCAAATGGACTGCAGCAGCTGTGAGAAGTTTTGAATTGCTGAAGAAGAAGGTGACTGAACAGCCTGTGTTGGCACTTCCAGATTTCAGAAAAGTATTCCAGGTGGATTGTGATGCTAGTGGTAGCGCTATTGGGGCTGTATTAAGCCAAGAAGGTAAGCCTATTGCATATTTTAGTGAAAAATTGAATGATGCAAAGAAGAAGTATTCTGTTTATGATCAAGAGTTCTATGCAATAGTTCAGGCCTTAAAGAAATGGAGGCATTATTTATTGCCAAAGGAATTTGTTTTGTATACTGATCATCAGGCATTACAGTACCTAAATAGCCAAGGTAAGTTGAATCAGAGACATATGAAGTGGGTAGAATTCTTGCAGAGTTATACATTTGTGTTGAAGCATAGAAGTGGAAAATCTAACAGGGTTGCAGATGCATTAAGTAGGAGACAGTTGTTGCTTACAACAATGCAGGTTGAAGTAGTTGGGTTTGATGAACTCAAGAATTTGTACCCTGAGGATCTTGATTTTGCTGAAGCATGGAAAGCTTGTAAAGAACCTGTTGATGTAGATAGAACCAAGTGGTTAGACTATTTGATTCAGGATGGCATGTTGTTCAAAGGTAGTCAATTGTGCATTCCAAGGAGTTCCATGAGGGAAAATCTGATTAAGGAGAAACACAGTGGAGGGATGGCAGGACATTTTGGTCAGGATAAGACCATTGCCATTCTTAGAGAACATTATTTTTGGCCTCAACTTACACAGGATGTGAAGAAGTTTGTACAGAGTTGCCAGTTTTGTCAAGTTGCCAAGGGGTTTAGTCAAAATACTGGCCTATATCAGCCATTGCCTATTCCATCAAGGCAATGGGAGGACATAAGTATGGATTTTGTTCTTGGATTGCCAAGGACCCAAAGGGGTAATGAATCAATATTCGTGGTGGTTGATAGGTTCTCCAAAATGGCACATTTCATTCCATGCCACAAAACTCATGATGCTGTCCATATTGCAGACTTGTTTTTTAAAGAGGTGGTAAGACTACATGGTCTTCCAAGGAGTATAGTTTCTGAAAGAGATACTAAATTTGTGGGGTATTTCTGGAGGACATTATGGAAGAAGTTGAGAACAGACTTGAAATTCAGTTCCACGCATCACCCACAGACTGATGGCCAAACAGAAGTGGTAAATAGAAGTTTGGGCAATTTGCTGAGATGTTTAGTTGGGGATAAGCCCAAGGGATGGGATTTGATTCTACCACAGGCAGAGTTTGCTTATAATAACTCTGTAAATAGGAGTACTAGAAAATCACCATTTCAAATTGTATATGGGAATAGCCCAAGGACTGCACCAGAATTGAGGAAGATAGAACAAGGGGACAGAACAAGTGCTGAAGCTGAGGAATTTGCTGAACACATCAAGCGTCTACATGAGGAGGTTCAAGCACACATTATCAAGATGAATCAAGAGTATAAAGCTAGGGCTGATGCAAGGAGAAGAAATAAGGAATTCCAAGTAGGGGATCTAATCATGGTGCATTTACGAAAAGAAAGATTTCTAGTTGGTACTTACAACAAGCTAAAAATGAAGAAATTTGGCCCCTGCAAAATTTTGAAGAAACATAACTCAAGAAATGCATATGAGGTGGAGCTGCCAGATGGTATTCACATTCCTCCCATTTTCAACATTGCAGATTTAACAGAGTATCATGATGATGGTGCAGATAAGGAGTTGGTTTTAGAGCCATGCCCAATTCCTGCTTCTAAGAAGGAGGAGATAGAAGACATTCTAGATCATCGTGTGGGTAGGAGTACCAAAAACAGGCAGTATGAAGAGTATTTGGTCAAATGGAAAGGACGACCAATCGAAGACTCAACTTGGATTTCAGCAGCTGAGGTTTCCCATTTGGAATTTCCTCTACCATCCATAAAGTGACAGGGTCACTTTTCAATCTACCCTGGGTGTCTGATGCAGGAGCATCCAGAGGTATAAGGGCAATCCTGTGTCACCCAAAAAAATGTACTTAGACTTAGTTTCTATTTTATGTCTTTACATTTTTGGATACCCATTTGGCTCAAATAAAGGTTCCAACTCTCATAGTTCAACTATCAGTGCATTTGAAAATCCCGAAAAAATAGGAGCATGCAATTGGACCATCATTTTGGTGACCTAGAAGGTACAACTTGGCCAGATGAATGTAATTGAGATTTAGAGCATTCCAAAAAAAGAATCAGGTCAAAAGGCCCCACGGTTTGAAAGTTATTGCAGTTTTTCGGGTTTTGGAGACCTCCTAAGAATGCTTCAAAGTCAAGTTTGGGGCATTAAATGACCTCGAAAAGGGTCAAAAAATGGGGGACGAGTGAAGCTGGTCCATAGGGCTATAGAGAGCTTCAAGAGCTTTCCGAAAATGTAAACGGTTTGTCAATCGGAGCTATGGTTCAAAAGTTATGCCTCCCGAAAGTTCGGCTACCGTTTCTGGATTCTTCTAGAATTGCACCGACTTCTAACGCAGCTTTCGGAACCTTCTATTTTGTCGGTGGATGCCTACTAGCACTTTATAGAATGTACTCCTAGTCCTTAACCCTCCGGGGTCTATTTAAGGAGATTTTTGGGCATTGTAAAGGCAATTCGGATTGGAGCTTGAGAGGAGGTGCTAAAAGGAGAAATATTCTCCAGATTTATGCTATTGTAAGCCCGCAGGGCATGTTTTGAAGTTTATTTTCTCTGCACTGTTTGTACTGGCATATTTTCTCAGTTAATATAATTCCCCTTTCTATTGTGTCTATTCTGTTGTTGGGTTGTGTCCCCATCACATAGCCATAGCCATAGAACCATTCTAGGGATAGTGATAGGGTAGATGGTAGGGGATTGGCTTAACTCACTATCCATCCTTCCCATGCTCTTTGAGTGCTCTTTTAGAAATTAACAATGCTCTGAACATTTTTTTCTTTGGAATACCTTCCAAAAAGATTATTTTTTATTGTATTAGTAGTCTATTTCCATGTCTTGTCTAGGTAGCCCTTGTGCTCCTAGATTTTATGAAGCCTTTCAAAATTCACTATTAAGTTTTTATACTCCTTTCTAAGTTGAATTAAGTGAAAGGTTTTTATTAGGAAGATGTTTTAGGGCTCCTTCCTGAATCTCTCCTAGGGGAAATTAACTTAATGCCTTATTTTCAAAAAATATTGCCCCAACTCTACTTTTTCACCCCTTCCAATACCCTCAATAAACATTTTCTTCCATAAACCCTATAGATAGATAGATGGATGGATGGATGGATGGATGGATGTTTGTGTGTGCCAAAAAAGACAAGAAACATTTAGGGAGAAAAGTAATTAGTTGAAAAAAGGAAAGTTTAATTTTTTCCATTCTCTTAAAATCAACATTGTTTATCATTATATATGTAATACAAATTATTCCATAAATGTTTCTCAAATACATTATGTTTACTTGGGAAAAATAAAATTTTAACCATTTAGTTGAGGAGTCATGTCCTATTGAAATGAAGTGTTTTTGCATAATTCACACTTTGAAGATATCATAATTAGTTAAAAACATGTTTACTATAAACAAACATTAGAGATGGTACAAAATGTATGGTTGATTTGTTTTTAAAATTTATACTATTTCTCTCTATAATTATATTGAGAAGGTTGATTTTAATAGTGAATGGAACATATAAACCATCTTGGCCTCATTATGCATTCAACAAGACTTGATATATGGTAGGATTATTCAAAATTATTTAGCTTCACTATTTTAATAATTCTTCAATTGAAATTTGAGCATAAATTATGCCAATCATTTTGGAATAACATTCTTCTTAACTCCATCAGCATCTTGTTAATTATTGATTAACTGTCTATATACTTAATCAATAGAATATTGAAAAATATATAATTCTGAATCTCATAATGAAAGAATATTGAATTTATAATATCAGTTCATATCATTTATAAAATGAAATAAACATCATCAGATTCTGAATAGCTAAGGCAATAACATTTTGATTTTGGAAGAAGGAGAAGGTTAAAAATTTATGCTTTCCTTCCATTGCAGATCACGACAGAGAAAATTTACAGATGACACATGTATCTAATTATTTTGAGTGCAATGATCCATTATAGGCTATAATACAACACAGATCATGGCTGAAAGGAATTTTTGAAAAATCTATAAGACATCGTTGAGAAAGGTTCTTCCATCTCTATATACAAGACAAAGATGGCCTTTCAATTGGTTTAAAAAAGCTAAGAATATAGAAATGAAGAGGAAGAGTTCATGAAAAATTGCAGCTCAAAAATAACATTTTAAGCCAAGACACCCGTCTAAGTCGCAATTTCTCTGTGAACTGATTCTTTAACAATTAACTCTCAAATCTGCTCCTTGTAAACCTATTCAATCAATAAATAAAAATGGAATATCAATAATTCTAGGGTTGTAGATCAACTTATGCCTTTAAGAAGTGGCAATCTTATTATTATGATTTACAAATCCATTTTTATTCTCTGCTGCAGTGGCCATGGCGGATGCAACACGTCTCTCTTCTTTCTTGTACCAGATGCCACATGCATTGCATAAAGACTATTAATCAACCCATCAGAGAAAAAAAAAATTAATTTGTAGAGATCTTCATATATCTACTGAGAGATAATATGTACTGATTGTTAAAGACATATATTGTAACTGAATTGATGAGTATGATTGTATAAAAAAACAAATCCCTAGACGTGGGTATTAATGTACATTTATTTAGGGTTTGTGTGTATAGATGAAGATTTATTTAAGGTGTTCAAATCAGAAACTTAAGAGCAAAGATAATGAATTATTTGATTGTATCTTCAAGACATAAGTTTTATGAAATTTACCTTGGGACCCTTTGGACCGTTCCTCCACAATGGTGTAGTATTGGTATGGCATGTAGAACACCTTCTTCCTGAGCCATGTGAAGTATTATTACTTTGCTGATTCTATTGCACTATTCTTATGGAGCTTCCAATATTATTGCTCATGGGGTTTTTTTCACTTGTCTTCTTCAGTCCGAAATCTCTTGCATGGTTTCTACGTGTCAAAATGTCCTTGGAATCCATAAACTTTGATCTGGAATGAGCTATTGGAAATTGAGCTATAGGGTAGGAAGTGGTAGCAGCATTGGCTATGGCACCCCAATGAGACTTGTAGAGTTAGGATCTATTAACATTATTTTTTACTGATGATGATATTTCATACAAACCACCAAATGTGGCTACTGTGTTGTGTGAAGATTCTATGTCAGAATTCTTTACCTGTTATGAGAACGAGAAACCAAAATGATAAGAGGGGACAAAAGAACAATCTATTCATGTGTCAGTAAAATTTATTTAATAATCAGTTTGATTTTCAGAAAATCAGTGTATTGAAGCCTTATGTTTCTTTGTTAATGTTGACAAGAAAGCTTACATTTTCACACAGTTGCTAGTGCAAATTGACTTTCTTTTATAGACTATAAAGGTGCATATAACTTTTTTGAGGCTGCTACTATCACAGATGAAATTTCCTTTCAAGAATTTTAAAAAATTTATATGATATATTTTATAGAACAACCTTCATCATATTCACGAAAGAATAGTTTTTTTTCTTCTTAAAGAAAGAGTAAATATCTTAAGCACTTTTATTGATAAGTTTTGATTTGCTTTGTATCGTAGTCAAAATCCAAATTAGATTGGTTGTCAAGACATTTTGTTAATGCAAGGTGCATAGATCTATTTAGTTGAGCAGAGAAATTAATGAATATTAAATGGTTCCATTTAGTAATCTTTATGCTTGCAATTTCTCCAATTTTGAACTTTGTCTGATCAAATCCTGATGTTTTTTCAATGACAAGTAGTAAAGAGGCTATATTTTTTGTTATAACTATCTGTGACCGATAAGCCCTCACAAAGAAACCTTATGTGCACCTAACAGCATGACATTGTAACTCAAACTCTTAATTGACAATTAATCAGTGAATGAAAGAAAAGTTAACATAATTCCAACTCTTATTTGGTAATTAAACAATCAATGAAACAACTGCCATGTACAAGTTTTAATCAAAATCTTGGTCACAAAGTGAATGAAATCTTCATAACAATGCTGAAATCTTTTCATTTTCAATAGATAAACAAGCAGGACGTGAGAAGGAAAACAAATTTAAATTTAATTTTTTTTATAGTCAAACATAATATGTTAAATCAGCTAACAAAATTGCTAATGTTTTCAGTTTCAAAAAGCTTCACCCTTGATAGTGCCAAAAACTTAACTTATTCTCAAAAACATTCTCTAACATAGAAATGAAATGAGAGTGGTACCTTGTGTGAAAGAAGTTTAGACTGCATTTTCTCAATGAAGTTGAAGCTGCCTTGCATGGTCCTTTGCTTTAGCATGTCCATGGGGTTTTGTTCCTCTGGAGATAGTCCATTATGGGGCAGGCCCAGAGACAGTGTGCAATCCACACCACTGATGAAAGAAACTGAACTATTGTCCTTACAACTACTTGAACTCTTCATTAGACTCCTGATAAGATCTTGCTCCTTCAATTCCTTAGAGCTACTGTTATTTCTACTATTCGGATTCTCTGTAGTTCCTTCAATAGTCTCACAGGAACTCCCATTGAACAAATCCAGAGTGCAACTACTTCTTCTTTTTCTCTTCACAGGGGGGCAGCAGAGCGTTAGTTCAAGCTCTGTTTCATCTTTGTTATAGCAATCCATATCCTTGAGCTTCACAATCCCACTTCACAAAACCAGTTCTCAAATCCCAAACATGACTCTAGATGAAGTTTATCTCTCAGTTTAAATCATGCAGCAAAAGCACAAGACATTATTTGATAGCCCAATAAACTACTTTGGCCAAAACACATTTGGAACCCTAATTTATGATTCAAAACCAACACTCAATTATTTTTGTATTGGAACCCTAAGTTATGATTCAAAACGAGCACTCGATTATCTATGTAAAGCCAGGAAGCATACATGAATCGAAATATATCACTGGAAAACAATCAATGAACTCATAAGTTAGAAAGATTATACTTTCAAATAGGAGATGCACATATTGTAACCTAGACAACCTGATACACACATTTTTGAGCTATATAGACGTTAAAAACTATCTTCAATAGCAGCCTAACTTGTCCTATAGGTCAATGGACACATACACATAAGATATATCTCTCTGGACGTATACACAATATGTATCCAATGTATTCATAGCCACATCGATATTCCCAACCACCACTATCCTCAACAACATATGTCACATATACAATTCTGCAAAAACTTATTCCTATCAAACTAGTGTATACAGTCCTATTTTTAAGCTCTCTCCAATAGGAAATATATTGCATGCACGTACACAATTAATATATCTATCAGATAATAAATAAATGGTTGGGAATCCTAGAACATAAGCTCCTTGTATGAATATTAAGACAGCGAGAAGTGGGTTATATGGCATTGTCATTCTATTCTATTATTTATGCATGGCCATATCGTTCTGGCAGGAATAAATGCCAAGGAAAGACAGATTTAGCTAATCCAAGATCGGATATTTATTTGCACAATCGATAGAAAACCCATCTAAAATTAGCTCTGTCGGCATGATTCTGCAAATATGAGGTGCACAGTGTAGCAGCCAAGTGTTTTTCGATTCTCATTGACTGTTTTGCATCTATGATACATTCATAATCATTTTCTATTTTTCATCAGTGTTATCATTACGTATCTCCTTCCATCGCCGAACGCAGGGTAGGAGCGTCAGGTGAATCCAGCAATTTTTCTTGCAGTGCCTCCGAATGTGACGCATGTAATAGTTCAAATTTTAAGGGAGCTTCCCACCACTTTGGTTTACCTCGTTTTACTGCTCGCCAGCTCGACCGAATCTTAACAATGTACAAAGGCAAGCCATGTATTAGCATTTTTATGGCTGCTGATCACTGATTTCTCCATTGTTATGAGAGTTTCATAGATCTCTGTAGAAAACTATAAGGTGTAGAAAACTATAAAGTGATCTAATGAGTGTCAGGATGGGACAGCGTAAACATCACATTCTAAGGTTTGATTCCTACACTAAAAGTGTTAAATAGTCAAAGTTGGCTTATTTTTCCAACCTTAATTTCTTCCTTAGTGTCTGATGTTTAAGACCGGTGAAGAAGATGGGACAGCTTAAACATCAAACTCTAGACTTGATTCCTGAAATTATTGTCTGCAGATTCTCCATAAGAGAGATAGATAGTAAGATTTGGCAAACTCGCTGATAGTATGGCGAGACATAGCTGAGTCCTTCAAAATCTTATAAGACAAATTTAAATCACTTGTATTTTTAACAGTTATTTATTTGAAAAAGTTTCTTGTTTAAAATAAAGGTTTCATTTCTATAGTTTCAAATATTGATGTCATATAGACATTCATTTTGTTGTGAAGTGAAAAAGATTCAAAGCAGTAGTTGTGCACTAATAATGTTTTATTGCTGTTACTGCAGCATTTCAAGATTAATTTTTATTTTTTTTTAATTTATGGAAGGAATAGATTAGTATTCTAATTGATACTAATAATTTTAAAGTGAAAACTATTAGTGTTATATTATTAAGAATATTACACATTAAATCAACAAATGCTATGACAACTAAAATATCTTATTTCTTAATTTGAAGATGTTGAAAAGACTCTTGAAGGATTTTATCTCCCAATTAACTATACTTGAGATTGCTACTAAAAGTTTCTAATTAGTTCAGTTTCATGTTAAGGATCAAAACATAGAGGTAGTAGTCAAGTGAAGTCCAATGTTGTATAAAACATAGACATGTAAGCAAATTATACAAAATTTTGTTAAGGATAGATAAGTTTATGGTTTTGTTTTGCTATTACATATGCACAGTAGTATGTTAGACTATGAATCATGTGGTTATCATTAATGGCTGTCATTAATGTCAATATATCTAATATGAGGTTGTTTGAAAATTAATGACAAAAAGTATTTCTCTTATATGAGGTCACATATGTGGGTATAAAAAGTCACCTTGGGTAATTGTCTATGTGACATCCTATGTGGCAACCACACAAACAAAAAGTAGAGCTTTTTTAAACTTCTCACTTCTAAGGCTAATTTCTCCATAAAAAATGAAGTTCCTTCAAAAACTAAAAATACCCTTTGGTAGATCTCGGAGTCAAGATTATTGTCATATAGATTTTATAGTGTTTTGAGTAGTTATAATATGTTATAATTTTAAAATATTAGAAGTAGGTATTTTAAGATTCAAGAAGATGTCACTTTAAAAAATAAAATAAATTAGTAAATCGTGCTTAAAAAATTTCAAAAAATTATATGTAGCTTTAGAGGAGAGAGTTCTCTTTAAGAATATGTAACTTCTTTTAAAAAGATGTTGATTTGATAGGAAAAGTTGGTAGGCAAAAAATAATATCAATTTCTAATAAGTTCAACTTTGAACACTTATAACTTTAAAAAATATACATCAAAAATCACAATTACTTTTTTGGTCCATTAGATATACATGTCAACTATAACATATTATGAAATCAGAGAAAAATATGATCGTTTTCATATATTTGTTTGGTAGGAATGAAGCTCTATATTTTCAACATTATAAATAAATAAATAAATAACTATAAAGATTTAAATGAAATGCAAAAAAATATTTCTCAATTTTTTTAAAAAAAATTATGGACATAAATTTCATCCAATTTTACACATTTCATCAGTTTACATCATCTTCAAATTTTAAACACAAATGCCACTTTTATGTCGTTAAATTTGAACAATTTCAATTTTGAGATTTTTTTTATTTATAAAAGATGACATAGGTTTGTGTTTTTATCCATCAATAAAGGTGTCTTGCCCCCATCTTAGTCCTCCATCCTTTGGTAAGTGATAATATTGTAATTCTAAGTTTAACCTTGAAAATCTTAACTCTTAAGTTATGTCAGAGTTTGAGTCAAGTCATTTCTCATTAGGTTCCCCTACCCTCCCCCTTTATAGTTGTGTGGGTTTTTTAAGATTTCCCTTCTATTACTTTCTTCCAATCACGTTATGTAGGTTTGGGTGGAAGAAAGTGCCCTTAACTTGTGTTGGGTATTTCACATATCTAAGTCGACATGTAAGTTATTAGAATCCCCCCAGTGAGAAATAAGTCCAAGTAAAGATCATATTGTTCAACATTTTTTACTCTCCCAGTTCATGCTACTACTTTGGTAAGAGAAATAGTCAAATGGCTTCACCCCTAAAAGAGGGAGCTATCACATTATAGGTGGTAAAGTTACATGAAGTGTGGGAATATTCTTTTTATGATACATCATGCATACTACACAATTCAAGAAAGTAATGAGTCTGGCAAGAATATTCTTTCAAGGATTTCCTAAAGATGCTTCTCCAGAGAAGAATCTCTTCTTCTATAATCCCAAAAAGAAGGAAAGGTAACATAATGCAAGGCTTGTGGGAAAAGTGAAAAAATGTTCTTTGGGTCTGACATCTCACTTAAGAGGCATCAAGAGCATGCATACATATTTCTCATTAACTTAAAGAGATCACCTACTAACAACATAAAGCTAGGAATAAAAAATTGAAAAAGTCATTGCTTGCAAATGGGAGTTTTGGATATTATGGAAATAAACTACAATGAACAAGATGTGCTGATGTCATTTCTAGTTGTTAACCATTGGGAATTTATTTGAAATTTATCATTAACAAAAAGGGCATTCATCATTAAATGCAACACCCTTCATTTGTGTGGCACAAATTCCATGACCCAAGATCATAGAGAAAATCCATAAAAGTGTATTCGGGAAGGGTTTTATCATCATAGCTCTAAAATGAATACCTTCAATTTCCACAACTAAAATAGAGCTTTGCCTACTAGTATAAGAATTTAACCATGTCGATGAAATTTTATGGATATGGTAATCTAAATGGGATTAACTACAAGTAGACAGAATTAAGTGAGACCCAACTCAAGTATTATAATTTGGGGGAACTACATAGGAGGTTGAGGTCTCATTCTATCCAACCCATTACACAAAAAGTGAAGGACAATGGTTTTTTAAAGGTGGCAGGGTTTCCCATGGTATTTCAATCTCTTGAGTTTATCTTGGAGTGCATTTCTCATTATTACCCTACTACGCAAAAAATTAAGATTCTTAATGACTTCTACCCCTTCTCCAAAGTCATCATAGTTATGTAGAGTTTGTCAAAGTGAACGATGCCTTCAACATGAGGTTGTGTAGAGAGATCCAGGGATGCCCAGAGAGGAGATTGTCACAACAAGTCATCTCTTTCATAACCCAATTTGGAATTTATTTCATACATTCCCCACATTCACATACACAAGGATAGAAGGACTTGACAACTTCCCTTGGAAGCTACAAATATTCCAGATGCTTGGATGATCTCAATAGAGCTTTACCACCAAATTATACATGTAAACACTCTATCTACATATGCATGAAAGGTGGGTATCCCTTTCCCCATCATAGTTTGAACATATTCATGTGTTTTTCATTCCAATGAAAAAAATATGTTGAAGGTGTTCAACAAGAAATATAATTTGGGCTCTTATGAGGTAATAAGACTTAGGTTTGATCATGTTGACTATATGAAGAGAAATTTACAATTGGGTTTGAGCTTCTAGCATGTCCCTGCACTATAAGATTACTAGGTGAATTGTGTAGATGAATCAAACAATAGGGAAAGGTTCTACTCAAGGCTAACCATTCAACAAATAATTTTATATGGTGTAAACATTGATGTGGATGGTATTGAGGATGGTGGTCTACATATGAAACCATCCAAATATCTAAAGGATATTGAGAGAACTCCTATTGATTCCACACCACCTATGGGACCTAAAATTGGGGTCCTAGAAGAATTGATGGCTAGCATCATAAAGAGGATAGACAAATGGGTGGAATCAAACAAGGCATGTAAGGAAAATAATTGATTCCCTCATTTCTTCTATGAGCTCTACCACCATCACATCCATTTCATCAGGTCCCACTTAAACTACTAGTAGAGGGGACCTATTCCAATCTAGCTACTTATAGAGGTGGCCCCACCCCAACTATTAGCTTAACAGAGGTACCAGATAAGGATATGGACATTCATTTTGTTATGTTGTAAATAAGATTCAAAGAAACTTTAAGTAACTATTTGGACACTAATCATGTCTTATTGTTGTTACTGTGGCATCTTAGAATTATTTATTTTTTATGGAAGTAATACATCTCATTTAATTGTTGGTGTTCTAATTTATACTAATAGTTTTTAAGTGGAAACTATTAGTTTTATATTATTAAGAATATTACACATTAAATCAATAAATGCTATGACAAGTACAGTATCTTAGTTCTTAATTTGCAGATGTTGAAAGATTTTGTCACCCAATTAACTATACTTGAGATTGATACTAAAGGATCCAAATTATTTTGGTTTCATAGTAAGGATCAAAACATAGAGGGACTTGTCTAGTGAAGTTCAATATTGTATAAACCATAGACATGTAAGTAAATTATACAAATTGTGTTAAGGATAGATAAGTTTATGGTGTTTTTTTGCTATTTTATATGCACAATAGTATGTTAGACAATGAATTTGATGTTGCTCATGTAGTTATCACTAATGGTTGTTTTCAGTCATCTCTAATTGTAGTTCAATCAAAAGAAATAGAAAGAACATGTACCAAATTGAAGAATCAATATAAAAGGACTTTTACTATCTCAAATTGATGACAACTAGCTTTGACACTAGAGCATGTGCCACACCAATATTGACAATCTAGTGAGAATAATTTTATCACATGTAGTAAGATAATTACATAGACTATGAAAACTAGAAAAATGTATTTGTAATAGATGTTGGGAAGTAAAAAAGAAGAGATTATTCAAGAAAAAAGACTATTCATCTACTAGTTTATTAGAACTAGTTTAGACTAAACTTTTTTTCATACGAGAAAAAAAATTTTACAAGGTGAGATGTATTTATAATTTTCATTATTTACAATTCAAGGTTGAATTGGGTTGCATTTGTAAGAGAAAAATAAAAGGAATTTGAGATCTAAATAAAAAATATTCAATTCTAGAGTTGAAAATGAATGTTCTGAATATATTAAATGTTTGAGATCTAAAAAATAAGAAGAATTTACTTATGATGTATTTAAAGATTTATGTGAGATACATAGTATTAAAATTTGATGTTTGTTGTGTTTCCCTCATTTTAGTCCCCTATCAACTTTTATTGAACAACTTGTCTTAGTTGAGCCCAAAAATGTCTAAGTCCATATCTTGTTTAAGTTTAGTCTCTTCTCATCGGGATTTTGGGTTTTTCCTTCTCTCCTTGCATTTCTCATTGCATTGCATAGATCGAGTCAAAGGTCTATTTGCACATCACAAGAGAGGGTATTGAGTTTAGCTAGGTGGGATAGGTCCTTAGGATTTCCCTCAATGAGAAGTAAGTTGGTCAAGTATAATATTTTTATTCACTTTTGAGATGTCAAAATCTGATGGTTCAAGCTTTTGTAAGACCAGACAAGTGTTGAAGAAACTTCATATCTGTGGGTACAAATTTTACCTAGGTCATGAAAGACTAAGTCAGTGTGCAAGAATATTTTGTGGAGATTCCATGGGCACACCCTATAATTTAGAAAATAGATGGTGTAGTGAGACTCTACATATTAAAGCTTAAGTTGAAGACTCCAAAGGCTTAAGAGAGGGTTTTTGGGATTTTAGTGCTCTTGCTTCTCCCCAAGTGGTTGTGTAGGGAAAATTCCTACGTTGGGCAGTATTTGGAATTCCCCCTCTCTCACTTCTTTTCCAGTCAAAGGAGAAGCAATTTTGTTGAAACTTCATAAAACTACAAAGTGACCCAATGGTGAGAAATATACTCAGATTTTGGGGAATATTCTTTTGGAAATTTTTCCAAGATACACCTTCAAGGAGAAACTCTTTTAAATGATTCCACAATGAAGGAAAATGTGTAAATGTTATGGTTCTATGAAATTAGTAAGGAGCCTTCTTCATTACTCCCTGTTGCTGAGACAATTGAGTGAGTCTCGAGGGTTTTGACCCTCAAATGTCTTGTCCAAGTTTAGGTTTACATGATTTTAGAAAAAAAAAGATGTACACTTATACCCCCCTTTTTGTACACCATCTTGGTGCACATACCCCTTTATCTTCTTATATATCTCTCTATCTATAATTCTCTCCCTTTCCCTTCCCATATATTTTTATCTCTATCTCTTGTTCTTCATATCTATTATCTCTCCCTTTTCAACTCTCCCTCTCTCTATTTGTATATGTTTATGTCTACTTATTTATGTCCTATGGATTTCAAATACAAAGGTTCGATGGATTTGTTTTACAATTGACAATTATTTATATGCTATGTTGAATTAGTGAATTATTTATATTCCCTAAACCTTGTACCATTAATATTTAACCCTAAAACCTATCATCAAGTGCATTTGGAAATAAAAAATAAGAGTATATTAACATGGGAAATTTAGTGAGAAGTTTATGTTGACTTCTCTCTCTCTCTCTCTCTCTCTCTCTCTCTCTCCCCATTTCCCTACCAGTTTAATTCATATCTGTAACAATTTTACCATCAATATTAGCCTAAAGAGAGATGAATAAGGGAGGAAGAAACATAGATATGGAAGGAAGGGATAAGAGGAGAGACAAACAAACAAAGAATAAAGACAAATAATAACATGATGAATACAAATTATAATATTCTCTTTCTTGTCTCCATAACAGTATCTCTCTTATCCCTCTCTCACTCTCTCTCTCTCTCCCATATCCCTCACTTCATTTTTATCTATATAAACTGTACTATCAATCAACAAGGGCATGAGAGATAGATATGGAGAGAGCTTAAAGGGAGGAATAAAGTTAGATATGGAAGGAAGGGAGAAGATAAAGGACTAAGGACCAAATATTTATAGGAGTAAGAGGATATTGAAGGATAGGTGAGAGACCAAGGGAGAGAAAACTAAGGTTATGGTTATTGATACAATAACTATATCACACTCTCTTTCTCTCTACCCCATCTCCTTATCACTCTCTCACTCTCTTCCCCATTTCCTAACTACTTAATTTTCTCTCTCTACCAATTGTACCATCAATCTTTCCATCTATAATAGAGAAAGAGAGGTAAGGAGGGTGGGGCAGATAGATAGGGGTGAGGAATAAGGTAGGAGGAATAATATTTCTCACTATTTAATATTTTTCCTTTACTTTTATCTATCTCTATATCCATGACTCTATCCCTCTCTTCCTCTCCCTACCTCTCTCCCTCTTTCAACCATCATCCTACCATACACTCTCTCTTTCCTTAATGACCCCTTCCCCTCTTTCTTTACCCATCTCTCACTTTCACCTCCATCATCCTACCCTACACTCACTCTTTCCTTGAAGGTATTTCTTGTGATTTGGGGCTTTCTCTTCTTTGGAACTTTCAACCAATGTCTTTAACTTGTTTTCTTTATATTTATCATCTCTCCATATTGATCTTCCCCTCTCTTTATTTGTATATTTTCTATATCTTTCCCTCGCTTTATTTGTATTTCTCTATATCTAAATTTATTTCCCTATATCTCTCTATCACTCCATAAATATCTTTATCTCTTCAGTATACTTTTCTATCTCTTTATATTATAATTCTCTCTCTTCTACTCTACATCTCCTTTTCAGTATATTGAGCTATGTTTCCTGTTATCCACCCCCATCTCTCTTTTTATCTCTACCCATCTCTCTCTTTCTCAACCTATCTCAAATGAGTAGAAAAAATATAATAACATTTACATTAATCACTATATACGTTCTTACATAGATCAATTCAAAACACCTACTTCATTTAATCCCAACACCTTTATTTGGTGCCTTCTATAGAAATTGTCAATTTCCATGTGTCTTTACATCATCTTTAATTATTTCCCTCGTTATCTCACACTTACTTGGCCTCACTATATTTTATATCATCCACTCTTTTAGGATAATATAGTACATACTAGACTCTCTTCTCCCTTATTCCTAAGAAATCATATAGGCCTCTATCATAACTAGGTCTAGAATTTAGGGTTTATGGTTTGTAGAGAGAGTGGGGGGGAGGGGGGGGAGAGAAAGGGAAAGGGAAATGGAGAAATATAGAGAAGAAGAAGAAGGTAGATATAGGTATAGGAGAGAGGGAAATAGTGAGAGGGGGCAAAAAATGGAGTAGGGAGAAAAAGAGAACTTGGTTATATGGTTAATGTTTTATAGTCATAGGGTTTATTTATCTTTTTTTTTTGGAGAGAGAGATATACCTACCTCTCTCTCTAAAACTAGAACCCTAAGACTAAGACCTCAAACCTTATAACTATAATCCCTAAAATACAAGTCTTTCCTCATTTCCCCCTATTTCTTTATTCCTCTCACACTTTCTTCCTCTTCCCTATCTCTCTCCCTTTTTCACTTTATCCCTCTTTTCTTGACCTCCCTATCTCCCCCTCTCTCTTTCACATATCTAAGATCAAACTTCCTTTAAGTTAAAAACCTCCAATACATGACCAAATGTAGCCATATTTGGAACTACTTAATAATTTGGTTTTCTTCTTAAATGCAAAGGAAATTTGCAAACCCTAACTCTTGTACCATAAATCTTGTACCCTAAACTATTAAAAAAGATGAAGAGAGGGAGATATAGAGGTTATGGGAGACAAAAGAGGAGGAGAAGAGTAATAAAAGGGGGAAGAAGATCTAGAGAGAGGGAGAGAACTAGAGATGGGGAAATAGAGAGATGAGAATCCTAAAGGGGGAGAGAGAGATGAGAGACCAAGATGGGGAAAGAGAGACGTTTGATATATGGAGGAGGCATTACTAATATAAGTTTCAAAGAGAATTTTCATAATAAAGGCAATAATCATCCTATGGCTTTCAATTCCAAAGGCTTGATGACTTTTTGTTACCGTTGAGAATTATTTATATGCAATATAAAATTAGAGAACTGTTTATATGCTCCAAACCTTGTGAAATAGACATTGAGTGCTAAAATCTACCTTGAAAGGGAAAGGGAGATATAAATAGGCAATGTGAGAAATAAGAGGATGATATGGGTAAGGGTTTTGGGTAGGGAGGTCTAGAGAGAGGAAGATAAATAAAGAGGGGGTAGATAGATCTAGGGAGTTCTATAAATTTCCCATATTAATATATTCTTTTTTTAAATTTCCAAATGCATTTGATGATAGGGTTTAGGAAACATAAATAATTCACTAATTCAAGATGATCAATAATAGAGGGAGAAAGGGAGAAGGGGAGGAAATAAGATGATCAATGATATATGACCATGAAGACCACTAGGCTATATATATATATATGATAAGGAGTGGATATAATATCACCCACATAAGGTTGAATTACATGTCCACAAGGTTGTATTACATGTCCACAATCTATGTCCTTGGCATATCAAATCATCAACAAAATCAAAGTTGATTCTCCATGCTTCATGCATATACCAAATGTGATCATCATGGTTATCTCTAAATACAATTTATAATTTGACATCACAACATGGTTAATCATAGAGTGACGATGAAGGTAATATTAATAGCTTACATAAAAATAATGACCATTTCTACAGTAATGAGATCATAGTTCTTGATATTCTATAGGGCACATTTCTTATTATGACAACTATATCTTTAGTGCAAAATGCATGAATGATAATATAAAATGAAGGCCTTCAATGAATTCTCGATTTCTTCTATTGAACTTCTTGAATGCACCTAGAAATCTCTCTTGTAAATGATGACTTGTGTGCGTAACTTCTTGAATGATTTCTAATAGAAAGACTTGATGGAAATAAGTATCCTATGGATTTCAAATAGAAAGACTTAATGGCTTTGTGTGTACATGGGTCTATTCATCTATTTCCTCCTCTCCCACTCTCTCCCTATTTTCCTTCCCTCCAACTATCCAATTCAAGATAGCATATAAATAATTCTCAATGGTAACACAAAGCCATCAAGCCTTTTTTATTTAAAATCCATAGTATGGTTATTGACTTTGCTATGAGAATGACTGTTGGCCATTTCCCCTCCCAGTTAGCCCATCCATGATAACCAATCTGAGAAATCTTTAATGGGTTGGATTCTTTGTTGTGGGTTAACACATGATTTCTTAGGGGTTAACATTTTGTGTTAACTATTTTTCCTATTTGAGAAAGTGATTGTCATACCCTTTTTGAAATAATGAAATTTACTATTTCAGAAGGCTTACTTTCTTTCCTTTCTAAAATAGTAAATTTCACTATCTCAGAGAGCTTCTTCCTTGCCTCTATGAAATAGAGACACCAAGTTATGAAAAATGGACTTGTGCCATGTGGTAGTGGGAAAACTTGCATGTTATCCTAGACATTTTCTCTATTTCTCAAAGTTATTTTCATGCCCTTTCCAAAATTAAAATATTTACTATTTTGGAAGGCTTCCTTTCTTGCCTTTATGAAATAGTGAATTTCACTATTTCTGAGAGCTTCTTTCCTTGCCTCCACAAAATAGCAACATTGGGTTATGAAAAATGGGGTTGTGTCAAGTGTCGATGGGAAGACTTGCGTGTTATACCCATTTTCCCCATTTTGGAAAGTGATTGTCATGCCCTTTCTGGAATATAAAAAATTGCTATTTTGGAAGGCTTACTTTCTTGCAATTTCACTATTTTAGAGAGCTTCTTTCCTTGACTCCATGAAATAGTGACATCAGGTTATGAAAAATGAGGTTGTGCCACATGACGGTGGGAAAACTTGCATGTTATCCCCTTTTTATTTCTATTTCCAAAGGGTCATTTTTGGTGACCCATGAAATTATGAAATTGATGTTGCCTCTTTCATTGTACATTGGGAAATGTACCAACCAATAGGTTTGTGTCATGTGACATTGGGTAAACATTTCATTTTATCTCATTAATACTCCTAGCAAAATGGTGAAACTAGTTGGGCTCTTTCTTCCTTATATGTCATAGGTGGCTTAACACACACTATTGCTGGTTAACAAGTTAGGTGTCCTATTTTCACTATTTTGCAGTGCCACTTTCATGCCTTTGTAAAAAAAAGTTAAATTTTTCTATTTCATGAAGCTTCCTTCCTCTCCTTTGTGAAATAGTGAATTCTTCCTTCCTTATATGACATAGGTGGGTTAGCACGCCCAATCGGTGGTTAACATGTCATGTTTCTTGTATTCACTATAATAATTTTAATAATCTTTTATAGTCCTAAGGATGGAGAAAACTTGATGGTAAGGAGAACATTGTGTAGTGAAAGAGTTGATGAAGAACCTATTAGCTATTTCCAACCCCATTCAACCAATCATAGTAATTGATCTGAAATATTTTCAATGGGTTGTTATATGTCATGGGTGGGTTAACATGTACAATTGGTAGTTAACATGTCATGTTGTTCATTTTCACTATTTCGTAGTGCCACTCTCATGCCCTTTGTGAAATAGAAATTTTTTTCTATTTTGCGAAGCTTCCTTCCTTGCCTTTGCGAAATAGAGAAGTTTTTATATTTTGCAAAGTGTCCTTCCTTATATGTCATAGGTGGGTTAACACACACAATTGTTGATTAGCATGTCATGTTATCCATTTTTCAGGATACTATTTTGACCCTCTATGAAATAGGGGGATGGGATAAGATAAAGGTTAGCAAAGATAACCTAACCTATTTTTTCACTATGAGATATTTTAGTCCATTGAAAATTTCTTAGATCAGTTATCTATAATGGGCTGAATGTGGCCAAAAATGAGAAAGGATTTGGGGTTTAGTTCTTATCTCTCTCTCTCTCTCTCTCTCTCTCTCTCTCTCTCCCCCCCCTATTTGCATTTTTCTATCTCTACTTCTTTATTTATTCTTATCACTCTACCCATCTCTCCCTTCCCCCTCTCTCTATGTCTTTATGTTTTCCTATCCTATTTTTCAATATCTTTAATTTTGAGTGAGAGACAGAGAGAGAGGTAACTATTATTGGGGAGATATAGAGGGTAAAAGGAATAAGAGAGAGAAAATGAGAGATCCACGGGAGGGAGAAGATGAGAGAGAAAAGAATAAAGAGAGATAGAAGATTAATATGAAATGGAGAGGTAAAATTAGAGGGTGTAAGAGACCTACAAGAAATAAGATAGAGTGAAAGAGAAATGACACACTTAGAAAGGGAGAGATAGGTGATATATGGTTTTAATGAGGAAGGGAACCCAAGGGACATAGTGAACCCAAAAAATAATGAAAGGTTTTGCCATTTTTCCAAGGGAAAAAATGGAACCTAGTGAATAGGCCCAAAATGTTTTGACATTCATAGGCTACCAAATTGACCTCCCATGAAATAGAGAAACCAAGATAACATGAAGGTTAATTGCCTCAAACCTGATGTGTTAACACAATATAACATATTTCAACCCATTAAAAATTCTCAAATCAATCATTTGTGATGTACTTAATGGGGGAAAAAAACCAACAAGTACTTATCTGAGTGCCACTCAATCTTTAAGATTGATAATCTTTTTAAATTTCTCTTTCAAACTTGTAATTATTTTGTAACTACCTCCAACCAGTAGGAGTAACTATGGGATGGGATAACATGCAATGTTAACCATGCCACATGGAATCTATCCTAACTAGTTTTACAATTATGCAAGGGAAAAAAGGGAACTTAGCGAAATAGAAAAAGGTTTTCCCATCTTGCAGGTTGCCAAATCAACCTTGAATGTGAAATAAAGAAATGGGAATAAAATGAAAGTTAACGATTACAAACCTCATGCATTAACCCACTATGCAAATTTCAACCTATTAAAAATTTCTCAAATCAATCATCTACAATGTGCTTAATGGGGGGAAAATAGCCAATGTGTATCCTTCCCAGTGTCACTCAATCTTTAAGATTGATGATCTATTTAATTTTTTCTTTCAAAGTTGTAATTTTTGTGTAACTACCTCCAATAAATAGGAGTAATTATGGGATGGGATAGCATGCAATGTTAACCCTTCCATATGGAAGATCCTAACTAGTTTCTCTATTTCATTAGGGACAAAAAAGGGGACCTAATGAAATAGAGAAATGTTTCACCATTTTGTAAGCTACCAAATTGACCTCCATTGAAATAGATAAATATGGATACCATGAAGGTTACCCACCACAAACTTGACATGTTAAGCCATTGTGACAAATGTCAACCCAATAATTTTTTCTCAAATTGATTATTTATGATGTGCTAAATTGGGGAAAAATAGCCAATGTGTACTTTTTCTAGTGTCAATCAATCTTTTAGATTGATGATCTTTTTTAATTTTTAATTTTTGTGTAACTAATTGCAATCAATAGGAGTCACTGTGGGATGGGATAACATGCAATCATAACTCTGCAAAATGAAAGATCCTAATTGGTTTTGGTATTTTGCTAGGGGCAAAATGGGAACCCAACGAAATAGTGAAAGGTTTCACCATTTTGTAGGTTAGCAAATTGACCTCCCGCAAAATGGAGAAATAGGGAGAACATGAAGGTTAACTACCACATACCTCATGTGTTAACCCATTGTGATAGGTCTAAACTTAAAGGTGTTATCTAAGTTTTTCATAATTGATTATTTTCAATTGTGTTACTAATGTTTCACTTTCATATTGACATCATTAATTTTAGATTTAATATTTTCTAATTTGGGTTGCCAATGTTTAATATTGATACCATTATTAGTTACATGATTATTATAATTAGGCTTCAATGGTTCAGAATTGATTATTTTCAATTGTATTACCAATGTTTCATATTGATATCATTAGATTTTCGATTTGATTACTCCCCATTGTGTTGCTAATGCTTCCAATTGACATCATTACTTAACAAATTCTGACTATTGTCATTGCTCTTCAAATTTTCTTATTTTCTTAGGTGTGCTTCCAATCTATTAGATTTATTATAATTACCTATCATATTAAATTCTTCTCAATTATGTTACCAATGTTTTTTCAAATTTCATATTTTCTAGATTGTATTGCCAATATTTCAAATTAATATTAGTATATTTCATATCATTATTCCCAATTATGTTAACAATATTTCAGATTGAAGTCATCACTTTTCAAATTTGATTCTTCTTAATATTTTCAGATTGATATCATTATTTTGAATATTTGATTGTTGCTAATATTTTTAAAATTTGTGTATTTGTCAATGTTTTTAAAATTTGATTATTTTCAATTGTGTTTATAATGTTTTAAATCCATATCATTCTCAATTGTGTTTCTAAATTGTGATTCATTACTTTACAAATTTGGTTACCATTACCAATTATTCAAATTAATATCATTAAAAACATTACTTTTTATATTTGATTTGTTGTGCAATGGTTCAAATATTTACCATTGAGCAACCATTCTTGTTTTTTCATAGTTTTGACCTTGCTAACATACTAGTAATGTCAAAACAAACAAACTATAACTCTTCAAAATAATATAGAAACACATTTAAAATTAAAGAATACAATGACAATATATTGAGAAAAATCTATGACTTTTTATTAATATTGATATACTACCTTTTGTAAGGAGAAAACAAATTTTAAATATTAAATAGATTTAATGATAAAAATAATGAAGATTTAGTTACACTTCCCCTCAGTTGTTGAAGAGATTTTTCACCCTAACACAAGAATCGATAATTAGAATACCAGAACACGAATATAAAAAAAAAATCACGGGGAACCAGGTGGGTAGTTTAATTATTGGGCTAGTGATATGGAAGAACCTCAAGAATATTGGAAGCTTTGTGACAAGTTAAATGAAGTTCAGAGTTTTGAAGGCTATTTAAGACATGTAATCTGCTTGTCCCAAATGCCATGAGATGATGGAACAATGTGCTTAAAATAGATTTGTCAAAAATATTTTGATTTTTATTCAAAAATAATAACAAATGTCATAGTAGACATACATACAAAATGTGGAATCATAAGTAAAGGATATGAGATATTTAATACTTCTAAGAAACAAATCTCAAGGGATATTTGACTGCAAGATCTACAAATAAATTCATTAGAAGAGAAATTGTGTGTGTTGAAAGAGGTCTAGCAACATTGTCATAATAAAATATGTCTGCCATGGTAGTGTACACATGAAGCATTTGTAAATCCCAGATTGATAGCCAAAGGCCAAATCCACAACCTTATTGAATGATCTAGGAAAACAATTATGTACCACAACTGCAACTTCCTCTGTTTTTCTTGCAAAAAGGACACCAATGAATGCAATAACGCAGCCGTGGCAACCTCTAGATACAACCATCCACTATTTGCAACCACTCCACATACTAAAAATATGAACCATTGCTAAAAATGAAAAATCTGAAAAAGTAGATGAATGATGAAATTGCAAAATTAAAAAATAGTTCAAATCGACTTGGTTTCAAAGAATTTACATATGTAGATATATAAAATAGAACATACACAATAAAGAATATAGAAATCAAAATCAACTCTACAAGGTCCACACTCTTACCACAAGATTTATGCTCCAGTACTACGAAAAAACCCTGCCATTATCGATGAATTTGAAGAAGATTTTGACTTCTAGAAATGTCTCTTTCAACCATTTTCTGTCATTTGTTTCAGATCTTTTCCTTTTGCATTAAAATTATTTAGAGTTATAGTGAGTGGGAGCCATTCAATTTTCTCTCCGTACGTAATTTCAAAAAAATTCCAATTATATCACAGTAGTACAATTTTTTTAAAAAATTACTCCTGCTAGGGTACTGTCTACATAACCACTCACTTTGAACAATGAAAATATAAGTTCTTCCACTATGTAACACTTGATACTGGTGCATATAAGTTGTCTCATATCCATTGGCCTGTTAACAACACCATTTCATTTTTTGTTTCCATCTGTATTATGTGTATAGTGAGACATGATACATGCATATATAAGAACGCATAACCCATGTCACTTTTTGTGCCATGTCAGGATAGCTTTTGCACGTCTATATCTCCCACCTTTTTCTTTGACGTATTTTTGTTTCTCTTTAATTCAATCCCCCTTTCTAACTGCTCTTCATTATTTTTCCATTGTTTGTTTGGTCTGATTCGTAGGGTTTTGATTGTATTTTATGGGACAGGCTAATCTCCATTCAAAATGTACTAAATACAAAACAAAGCCCAAACTCTTTTTTTTTCATTCATGAAAATGTAGTGATTTTATTCCAAATTTTTTTTGTTGTTGTTTTTGACTATAAACTATGTAGATCATGAAGATCAAATGCTGATATTTTCAGAAAAATCATAATGTTTTCGATTTTTTGAAAATTGCTCAACTATACAATTTGAATAGAGAATAGTGCGTCCTATTTTATACTCCTCTATTCACTTCCCATTTACATGGATTCTTGATGTCACCATATCATCCGATTTTGGGTCACCTTTACCATATACATTTTGAAGTTATGAATCCACTATTTAATTATCATCACGGTGAGTCCATCATTTATAGGCAGCATACAGACCCATCGTGACTTAATACACAATCTCTATTTTGTTGTCCGCTAACATAGCAATTGGGCAACCTTTATTTCCACCGATACTTTTGTGGGTTCCCTATACTCCACGATGGTAATATTGCATCCACGTTGAATCGATTTGATGAGTGACGTGTACTACTCTTCATGTCAATAGTTTTATTAACTATTTTGTTCGCTCTTTTTTTATGATAACGTAAGACCATATGAAATATCAAACTATATTTTACACCATGTGTTACTGGGTCCAATCACCAATATGGTGTCATCCTTATCAGTAAAATCTGTTCATGTTAATACCATTTCTGTTGTCTTTGATTGAGTTGATGCATATACAAATTGCTTATCTTTCGCCTTTTTTTTGTTGAGTCATTCATGAAATATTCTTTTTCTTTTCCTTTTTATAATTACAAGAGATGTTATGCCAACTTTTATAATTACTAGAAATTGGTTATAAATAGATAATATATCATCTAGATATTGCCATTTCATGTATTGTATTTCAAGACACTCCAATTACTTCACAAGTTTTCCATATTTTCAAACTTTGTATGATCAAGTTGCCCAAAGTTGTTGCTGAATGAGATCATTGTGGTCAGTGTATGGAAATCATCGCTTATGATTCTATAAACATATTCACTGATTGACAATAGGAAAATAGTGAGAATCTTTGTCTGGTGAATATCAATACAATTTTATGTGCCTATCATAATCTTGCTTCCTCTAAACAAATAATAGACTATATTATGGTATTTTGGCAATATAAGAGTTATCACTTTATTAGTCTAGTTTTATAATCATCTTCTATATCATTGGTATGTGTGATTCTATTGATCTTCATTGCCTCATTTCTTAATCATTTCTTTCATTTTCAATGTATTCATTCTGATATAGCGCCATGGATTGGCACTTGTTGGTTTGATCGCTGTGTAAGGTTCTCCTCTTAACTGATGACTAGGTAATTTTTGAATGCTCATTCTCTTTACTGATTTCGTTTTGCCACTACATGTTCCTTCATAAGCTTGTTATGTTATTGGTAAAATTACATAATTCCCTAAGGGTATGTGCAGGATCATGGTGTGCCAAAAAGTGGCGATCTGAAAAATATATAGTTTTGAAATGCCTCAAAGAATTTAAAAATCTATTCCCACTTTTTTCCCACCCATCCTGATACTAAATGAAAACAATTAATACCTTTATAATTCCTACTATATCTTTCAATACCAACCTTATATGGTCAACTTTAAAACATCCCAAAAATGTGTTTTTGGCATGTTCTTATGTGTTTTTTACTTCAAGCATGTAGCTGACCACTTTTTTTTAACCAAAATTTGATGTAATGAAAAGGGTTTCTTAAGAATGTTCTTAGCTTTTCATAAATGTAAGTTTTGTCAAATTATGAGTTCAGTAAGTAATTATTATTTATTTTCTAATGGAGTTAGCTACAAAGTCCTGATTGACATACTGGTTGAAAAATAGCTATAACTTTCAAACCGTATAAGATTTGTGAAATCCAAAAGATCTGTCACATTCTATGCTTTGACTAGTATAAGAAAAAGAAAAAAAAAACTTAATTTTGATTGTTTTTTGAACTAGTTAAGGTGGTCAGACATAGGAGTTTTTTAATTCTGAAAATAGTATAGTAAAAAATTCATAATTAATTATTTATTTGGAAGACAAATTGCCAAAAATATGCATCACATCTAGGCATGAGTCTACTTTTTATATCTAAAATTATATTTAAAAATATTATCATTTGATTATGATTAAGGTGGTCAGACATACACCTACTTTATATTTTTGCCCTGAAATTTTTGTAGTACTGCATTAAAATCCAAACTTTTGACTAATCAAATAATTTTTTCTTCAGATAAGGCCTTGTAGTTTAGAAACTAGATTCAATTCCCTACAGATTATTTTCTTACAAATTTTTGATATAAAGTCCAGAACCACTTTATAATTATGTGTCAAGTTGACATAACCCTGATTTGCTGGTTTTTCATTGCCACTTAAGGCCATAGTTTGGTACACCATGATCTTGCACATACCCCTAAATGATTAAAAATATCTATTGTTCATAGATACTTTTGGTTGAATAATATGAAACTCCTTCAATTTGACTTCTGACATACAATACACTAATTCTCCTAAACTTATCAATGGTTATCGATTCCAAGTAGTTTCTTTTATGTGATCACACTCACAGTTTTTTCCAATGCAGATATATTCCTTACAGTATGGTAGGAAAATCTATTCCGATATAATTTGTAATGTTCCTTTTCAAATTTTTAATTTTCCACATCTGTTTGATATGAAAGTTTTCCGAATATCTTTCCTTGTGATAATATCTCATGCTTTATATTGATTTGTGGAAAAGGGCGTGTCTTTCCATTGCATTTATTATATTATTATTATTTATTTATGTGGGGAGGATTCATGCAGCTGTGGGCGATATTTCCTGGTGAATGTAGGAATGGAGGCATCATAAAATACATTACATTGCACTTCTTTTATAGAGGTCTTTGATTATTTCTAGAAACATCTAAAGTAACCGACATAGAAAAAATAATCTTTTCTAGAAATATCTAAACATAAATTTGACTTCTAGAACTTTACAAACCTAAATATTAATTTAACCTAACCCTATTCCATCCAGCTGGAGTTTCTAGAATCCTCTAATATGTGTTTCTAGAGTCCTCTAATATGATTTTACATTTCATTTGAGGGGGAAATTACACATTCGAACACTCCCCCCTAATTTCAACCTCAAATGTTGTTACATACAAATTCCATTGCACCATGATTATTATTTCTCATGTCCACATCCAAGCATGTGATTTTGAAACCTTTTACCTCTTTGATGCATTTTTCTAATCTATTTTTTTCTACCAATTTGATCCATAGCTCCATCCACAATCCATTTTTATGCTTCCATAAAATATTTATTGCACTATTTATTCCAACATGTCTTATCAAAGTGATTTTCAAGCCACAAATATCACAAGGATTTCCAACATATATCTTTTGTATGCCCTTTTCTATTATAGTGTGAACATTGCACAATCTTTACTCCTTCAATAAACTATCTTGAACCTTTATTCTTCTTTCCACTACTTTCACCATATCCAAGACCTTCATATTTTGGCCTAATTGTAGGCTCAATCAGGTCCTTTATTCCTTTCTCACGCTAGACGTTTACCTTTGAAACCCATTCTTTTCATAATCTTCAAACTAATACTATTATTATCATAACAAATAAAATCTGCAAACTTCTTGTCATTTTTGTTCTTATACTTTTCATCACAAACACTCTTAGCTTCAACAAAATTATATTTATCAATTTTATAATCACTCAAATTATTTGTGTCACATGATACATCACATACAAATGGCTTCACATTCAAACATTCTTTCTCTTGTTTTAGAGTAGTCAATTCCTTCTTTAACATACTATTTTCCTCTTCCAATTTTTTCAAATTTTCTTCTAAAACTTTGTTCTTTTTCTCACCATCATCAAATAACTTTCACTTTTCTTCTAATTCTTTATTTTTCTCTCTAGGCTTGCATGTTTCCTTCACCTACCAATTATGTACTTCTTCCAAAAAAATTAGCCTATCCTATAGCTCTTCCATTCTCTCTTTATATTCACTAATTTCATTTAAATGTCTACATTTTTCTGTTGACCTCTCTCTAATCATTGCAAACTTTTCTGTCTCTAGTTTCAATAATTTTTCTTTTAAACAATCCATCACAAGAGTCAAAATTATATTTTCTTTTACCATTCTTTTACCTTGTTTTCCCATTTTAATAAACTCAAATCTATCAAATGAAAATCCAAGCTCCTCCTTAAAACAGAAATCTGAAAACCTTTATCACCATTAACTATTAACATCAAATTTCATACTTACCATGATTCATATCGACACTCCTCAATGACAGTGACTGTGATCTCTCTTCATAGTCTCACTGCACTCTGCAAAGACTTCAATTCTTTCTTCACAACAATAGTCTCTTTCATGGAAACAATTGAAATCCTTCACAAATAGGTGCCTCCAATAAAATGCTCACTCTTTCTTTCAATGGGAGCAATGATTTTCTTCTTCTCCAAACAAATTTCTTCACACCAACAATTCTTTAGAACTTCCACAAGATTTGACTCATTGGCTGGAAAAAGAAAATCATATACTTCTCTATGTTATAAGATATTATCTTTGTCATGTCCCCTTTTCAAATAATTAAAAATAATAATCTTTGCTAAGGCAGGCAGACCCAAAAAGGTTAAGTTTTGGAAAAGGGGGATAATCTTTGGAAGATAATGGACTAATAAATAAAAATTATTATTAAAATATGTTTTATTAACCCCTCTTGGATGTGAGTTAGGGTTATGCCCTCTTTTAAGGGGTTTGGAGGCATTTTGGGCTGATTCCAGAACTTTATTTTTGCTCACTTCTTTGTTATTTTTCAGAGGCTGCCAAACCTGTGGAGAAGGAGACCCAAGAATGGGAGTTTACAAGTTTTCAAGAAGGCTAAGGATGGGAGTTTGAAGCCATTCCATGTGCATGCTCACGCAGAGTTTGCCTTTGTGCTGAACAATGTAGATTTGTGGGTTTTCGGGTGTGTTTTTTGTAAGAGTTTGGTGTTTCTAGTTGAGTATTTCATATTAGTTTGGGTTACTATTGTATTTAAAAATTTTAGATGTTAAAATAGAGCTAAATATATGTATTTGGCTGTGATTATACTTCTATGATAGATTATTAGTGTTTTTGTGGTTTTCGACGATTTTGTGTTGTTTTCAAGAGCTCGATGAGCATTGTTTTGTCCTCTGTTTGGGAGCTGTTGTGTACATGTTATACAGATCTGGAAATGTAATTTTGAAGGCTGTTATGCTTCTGAAATTTTAATAAAAATTTCCACTTTCAAATTTATTAATACTATGTGAAGTTGTGAAGTTTTTGGCACTATTTTCGGCATACCCGATTTGGGGTTTATTGAGAAATTGGTGGATCTTTGAAATATTGGTTGTTTGATCTTAAAGATCTAATTAGAGGCTTGAAATATCATATAAAATCAGTAAAGGGACATTTCAATCTTCATCATATGGGCTTCACAACTTAGCTCTAATACCAATCTGATAGGGGTGGATGGATTGGATCCACAATGTTAAAACACAAAATACACACTACAAGCACTTATAGAAATTATAAAATCTTTTCATTGCCCAATCATAGAAAACATTACATTGTGACTCTTTTATAGAGGTCATTTATTATTTCCGAAAACATCTAAACTAATTGAAATAGAACAAATAAACTTTTCTAGAAATATCTAAACATAAATGACTTCTAGAACTTTACTAACCTAACTATTAATTTTACCTAACCCTATTTAGTAATCCAACTGGAGTTTCAAGAATCCTCTAGTATGATTTTATATTTCATTTGAGGGGGAAATTATACATTCCAACTATTAATCTTTCAAAGAATATGACAGTTATCAACAGATTTATTGGTGCAAGGTTTAATAGACTGTAAATCAAAGAATGGATATCTAAGCATTGGTGTAAAGAATATGTACTGAAATTCATTCCAAAAGGATTTTTCATCATTGGTTTTGAAGAAGAATGAATCAAAAATAAAATCCTTGAGCAAAAAAATTGGTTTTTTAAATCTTCACCATTATATTTGCAGCCATGGCAATCAAATTTTGATCTGACCCCATTAGCAACATACAAGGAACCGATTTGGATTGGATTATATAATCTTTCAATGGAGTATTGGGGGGATGAGTTCTTCGAACACATTGGAAAATCAATGGGTACACTATTGGAAGTGGATGAAGAGATCATCAATAAAGATTCATATCTTTATACAAGGATTAAGATTGCAGTGGTAAAGATGATCCTGTCAATCATCAACCTCAAATCAGGGAGTGGCATTTGGAAATAGAAAGTCCATATTGAATTGCCAATATTTGATAGGAAAGAGGGTGATAATCTCCCTGTGAGTAATTGATGACCAAAGAATAAATTAGACAAGGTTTGGGTTCCAAAGAAAATGGTTACAGAAATTGTTTCTATGGAATAGAAGATTGTTACTTTGAAGCAAAACCTTATTGTGGAAAAAGTGGAAAGTTCTATTTTGAAAGAAAATCAAGTAGATAGGAGAAAGTTGGCCATGGAAAATAATACCACCCATTTGTGGCCAAACACAGAAGTGGAATATGATCAAATATCTGATGATAGTTTTTCCTATTCAAAAAAAAAGAAAATGTTGATCCAAGAAGTGTGAATCAATTCGCCAATGTCCTTCTTGGTAAATCCAAAGGTGGTAGGGCAAGGAGGTCTAATAGGAAGAAAAGAGAAGAGAGGGCTAATGAGAAAGGGTTCGTAAATGTCTTTGATTATTGAAGAAAAGCCAAGGGAGTAGAATGCTCCCTCAATGAGAAATGAAAATCTCTACATTGAATGTCAGGGGACTACCAGCCCTTGACAAGAAACACATGGTAAAATGAGCATTAAATAAAATGGAAGGGTAGCTAGTTTTCTTACAAGAGATGAAGATCAATCTTGATAAAGCTCTTAGCTTCTTGTGGACTTTCCATAAGTCACAAGGTTATTTATAGAAAGCTATTGGAGCCTTGGGAGGATTGGGTATATTATGGAATTCAAACATCATAAAATTTTTAGAATTGGAAAGATCTCCCCATTGAATCTTTGGGAAAGTTATTTTTTAGTAGTATAAATTGAATTCCCCTTTTTCAGTGTCTACAGTCTCACTAAATTTGGTGAAAAACTTAAGGTCTCGACAAAGGTTTCAGATAAGCTTTCTTTGATCGATAACATCAATGTGATTATAGCAGGGGATTTTAATGCCTTACTTGATCAAGAGGATAATTCTAGAGGCTTAGGGTTGTCTTCACAAATCATGGAGTATTTAAAAATGTTTGTTCTTCAAAATTCAGTTATTTTATGTAGTCCTGATAAATGGTAAATACACTTGGACCAACTATAGGGATAAATTCACTATCTCAGAGAGGTCGGATAGATTTTTGTTTGGTTCCTTTTGAGTTGAATCTTCTTTTATTATGGATTGCTATACCCTTTCTTTTTCTCTGTTTGATCATTTTCTAGTTTAACTCTCTATCAAAGTATCTTCTCAAAGGTATAAAGGTAGCTTCAAATTTCAAAATACTTGGTGGAGAGAGAGGATGTTTTTCCAAATTTAGAATTATGGTGGAAGGAGAGTAATATTTTTATCAGGACACTGAGTTATTGTTTCACACAAAGATTGAAAATTTTAAAATGAATATTAAAAGATGGAATAAAGATTCATTCAAAAACATTTTTCATAGAAATTTAGGATTGAATCAAAATTGGGTTTTTCAAACAATCATGTCATTGTGGATGGTATGTCTAATGAATATTTTCTTCAAGAAAAAAGATTGAAAAATGATCTAGGAGAAGTACTTCATAGAGATGAGGTTTTTTGGAGGGATAAATCTAGAGATAATTGGATTAGTGCTGGTGATCTCAACACTAAATTCTTTCACGCTTCGATTAAATCCAAGAGAGTTTGCAATATAATTAATTGTATTCAAAAGCATCATGGAGTTTGGTTAGAAGATGAAGATGTTATAGAAAAATAAGTAGTTGACCATTTTAAATCTCCTTTAGGGGAATCTATTGACTCTATTTTTTTAGACCCTCAACATTTTATTGATATGATTCTAAAAGTGGTTTCAAAAGAGGACAACTTGGATTTAATGCATCCCTTTTCCATTATGGAGGTTAAAAAAGTCATCTTTGATAATATTTCAGATAAGATGCCAAGTCCTAATAATTTTACCTCATACATTTTTCATAAATTTTGGAATTTTTTTAGGGGAAGACATTGTAAAAATTGTGGAGGATTTTAGAAAGAAAGGGAGATTTGTGCAAGAGATCATTAATACAGTCTTATTCTAATTCCCAAGAAATAGGAGTACATTTTTATGTTGGATTTTAGGCCAATTTTCCTATGTAATTCAATATATAAAATCATCTCCAAGGAAATGGTTAATAGATTGAAGTCAAAGCTAGATAGATATATTTTGGCTAAACAACATGGTTTTGTCCTTAGGAGAGAAATTTTAGATAGTATTCTTATGACAGGAGAAGTTATTGATTCTATGAAATCAAGCAAGAGACTAGGTATGATTATCAAATTAGATGTTAATAAAGCATATGATAATATTAGATGGTCTTTTCTTTGTGAATTGTTTTCCAGATTTGGAGTTTTCCAAAAAATGATTAGATGTATCATCCATTATTTATCTTCAGCTCACTTCTCAGTTCTCGTCAATGGCTCTCTTTGTGGCTTTTTTAAAGCAACCAATTGATTGAGGCAAGGTGATCCTCTTTCCCCATTCCTTTTTGTTATGATCCTCTTTCCCCATTTCTTTTTAGTGTTTTTAATAGTTGACTATTTTTAATTTTTAATTCTTATAATAATGTTGTTAAATTAAATAATCTTTAGAAAAAGTTTGAAAGAATTGTAATTATAAAATTGATCTTATTAGTTTTTTCTATTGATAAAAATCTTAGCTAATAGGCTGTAGTTTAGATGCTCTACAATTTCATAACAGAGATCCTAAATCTGGCAAACTATACATTCCTTGATAAAAAACCCTGAAACTCTTTCCTCCAATTTGAATTGTTCAAATTGTGCAAATTGTTTCAATTTTTACCATTGAAGTAAATTGTGTAATAAATTTTTTGTTTTATGATATAAGTATAATAATTTATATAACTATGGGACTCACCCACATCATTTGTACATTTTTTTTTACTTTTACATATTATAGCTCTCATACTGCTAAACTTCAAATATTTTTTAAACAAATGTATATAAAACTATTTATTTTTAAAAGTTAAAATAGTTGAAGGAGATGAAGCTACATAGTGCAGGCATAAGATAATGATAAATATGAGGCTACATCATTGAGATTATTATAAAGATCAAATATAACTATAGGTATGAGGTGTACAACTATATTTAGATGGCAATCGTTAATGCCCAATATGATAGCTGCAAACTATTTAATTGTTAACAATTTTTATTTCTTTTAATGGGATGATTGTATAGAAAAATAAGTGTATAACTTTTTCTTTATTGAATGACTAGTTTTTTAAAAGAGAAAGAGAAAGAAAAGCTTTAGCTTGGAGCCCATATGTTATTTCATATGAGAAGTAACACATAGATACTTGCAAATTAATTGAAATCTATCCTTCATATATAAGATACAATAAATAATGTTACTCACAATGGTGAATGGAAAAAATGCACCAAATCATAGAAAAGGATTCAAAAATTGAAGGTTTTTTTAAACATACATAGAAGATAAATTTGGAGTTTTGGTTTCCTTCCTAACATCTTTTGATGACTACAATGCTAGAGCAACTAGGGCATGGAAGCAATGATTTATGATGCATTTTTCCCGAAATTCTAGCTATGAGGAACTTTGTTTGCTAGGCTCTTATGGCCATGAGTAAGTCAATAAGAGTCTTATTCTTGCTGGAGCCTCAACCTGTGGTGGATCTTCTCTCGGGGTGAGTTCATAGGAGAAGGAGACATTTTATGTTAGCAAGTGCTCAAAGTTAAATAAAGTTAATGGCTTCCTTCCATGTAGCCAGGATCAGCTTGTGTTGGTTATCCCTTCGGAGGCAATAATAGAAGATGGGGACTATTTGGTCATACATGCATTGAGATGTAAGTTTCTTGGTATTTGAGTTTCCCTATCGGCTTTGGAAGCCTACATTCACTGTTCATGGTAGGTGGAAGGTGATATGGATATTATGCTAGCTAGTAATAGCTACTTTTTGGTGGCTTTCTCTTGCAAGTCAAATTAGAACCAAGCCATTTGAGGGAGGCTCATATTTGTATGGTCGTGTGGGTCTTTTGTCAAACCTTAGCATACAGAGTTCAATTCTACTAAGGATCTCCCTTCGAGGGTTCCTATTTGGGTCTGCTTGCTGTGGCTTCCTTTGGAGTTCTAGGAAGAGGATATCCTTCGACAGATTGTCGTTGTGCTTGGGAAGCCGACTGATATAGCACATCAATCATTGGATAAAAGGTTATTTCTTATGCTTGTATTTGTGTTTAAATTTATTTAAATAATCCCTTCCTAGATTCTATAGAAAATTTCCTAGGCTCTTCTTCTTGGATTCAACAGCTAGACTATGAATCCCTTCCCTTCTGATGCCACATTTGTCATGTGTATCGTCATTTACAATGCCAATTCTCCCAAGCCTCTAAAGGCAATTGTACCCCTGGAAGGTTCTCAAGCCCAAGGATGGCTAATGATGGTAAGGGGAATGGTCAAACTATTAGTATTGGAAAAGGTAATGTTCAGACTGATAGTACTAGTAAAGGGAAAGCTCAAATGAATGCTTCAAGTCAGGGGCAAGGGATATCCAATATTACTAGTCCTAATAAGGATGGTTTTATCCCTACTTGAAACCATGCTAAGGGGAGGGGTCAGAAGCAATCTCATCTAGAGCAACAAGTGGACTCAAGATTCAATCGATTTGAGGTTCTCAACAACATGGTCATAGAAGAAGGCATTCATATTGAGGCTCAGTATGGGGTTACTGGCTTAGAGGGGAGGAGTTTTAATCTTAGTGGTAACTAGGATGCGGTAGTTCAGAAAAAGTTAGAGACCTCTATTAGCCCTAAGTCTGGTGCCCTCATGGTTTCTCCTGCTCCATAGGAAAACGATATTCTTTTGGTAGATTTGGTCAAAGATGTGTTTGCCTCTGGTAAAGGAAAGGGACCTTCTCTTTTTTTGGGCCTAATGCAAAGACCATTTAAGAAAGTTTCTTTAGCTACTCCCTCAAGAGTTGGGCAAAAGTAGGATCAGGAAAAAATTAAACTTACATGAGATTTACTCGTAGAGTCTGGGGCTATAAATACCATGGACGAACATTTTCCCCACTCTACTCAATGATTATTTTCTCATGGAATGTGAGGGGCTTGAATAGAACCCCTAGACAAAAAGCTATTCATGAGCTGGTGGATGATCATTCTCCAGATATCCTTTGTATCTAGGACACGAAGTTTTTAGTGTATTTCACATTTAGATGTGCTCCTAAAATTTTTTTTTTTGGGCAATGTCAGTGTGTTGGTGCTTTGGGGAGCTCTAGTAGTCTTTCTATTTATTGGAATCCTAGGAAAGTCATGCCTCTCTACTGGATCTCTTGCCACTCATCTCTCTCAATGGTGGCCTCTTCTCTGGAAACTGGAAAGATGATTCTTGTTACTAATGTGTATGCCCCTATTCATCTCCCTAGCAAGATTAAGCTTCGGGAACATATTAGGAATGTCTGAAGCTACTACCCATTCTTGCCTTGGATTGTGGTTTGGGATTTTAACTCTATCATCAATTTAGAGGAGAAGTGGGGTGGGCTAGCTCATTTGGGTCCTTATTTAGAGCTTTTTTGGGAAAATATAGATCTTTTACATCTCTCTAATGTCAAAAATCTTAATGGGCTCTTTAGTTGGAACAATAGAAGGGTTGGAGGTGATTCCATCTCAGAATGCTTGGATAGGTTCCTAGTTTCTTGATTTTTGAATTGTGGCTCTCTTTCTCTCTCTTCCAAAATTCTTGATTGGAGAGGCTCTAACCACTAGCCCATCAAGCTCATGGCTAGTTATGCTACTATTCCAAGAAGCCTCCCTTTAAGTTATAGCTAATGTGGCTTGGAGACTCTTTTCTCCATGATTTAATGGCACACTGGTGAAGAAAGGGAGGCCTTGCCTATGACACTACTATGTTTTATTTCTCTAAAAAATTATAGTATGTCAAAAGGAAGTTGAAGAATTGGAACAATTTTTTTTTTTTAATCTCCACATTATGAAGAAGAGGTCTCAGGATCATCTTGATGTTATTACTAGGTAGATTTGGGATTTGGGTTTTTCTGAAGCACTTGGCATAGTGGAATCAAAAGCTTCTAGTGATTTAGTAGAGTGGGATCTTAGAGAAGAAATTTATTGGAAACAAAAGGCTCAAGTTGACTAGTTTTAGGAAGGGGACAAGAACACTACATTTTTTCATAAATCTATTTAGGCTTGACATAACACCTGAGTTACATTTCTTCTCATGTTACTTCTAATGGGACACATCTAACCTCCTCTCAAGATGTCTCCAGGAAAGCTATTTAGTCTTACTCTACTATCTTTTTAGATGACTTATCTCTAGCGGACATTGAGGAGAATACGATCTTGTCTTGTATTTAATCTATTGTGACTAGGGAGATAAATGAATCTCTTATGTGACCAATTTGTTTGTCCAACTTGAAGGAGGTGTTCTTCAACTTGCGCAAGGGAAAAGATCTAGGGCCTAATGGCTTCCCTATTGGATTCTTCCAAGAATTTTGGGATATTATCAATCATGACCTTTTGGGTGTGGTTCAAGAGTCCTATTCCAATAAAGATATGCTTCGAGCCTTGAATGCTACTTTCCTAGTCCTTATTCTGAAGAAGGAAGAGGTTAATCAGATGGACTTCTTTAGGCCCATTGCTCTTTGTAATGTGGTATATAAAATCATTACTAAGCTCCTAGTGGAGAGGGTTAAATATTGGCTTCCCTTGGTTATCTTTGAGGAACAGGTGGCTTTTGTGGCTAGAAAACAAATTTTGGATAGGGTGGTTATTGCTTCTAAAGCCATTCACTATATGTGTACTTCTAGAGAACACACCTTGTTCATCAAGCTTGATATGGCTAAGGCTTATGACAAAGTCAATTGGGGTTTCATGTGGAAAGTTCTTCTAGCTTTTAGCTTTAGTTAGGAATGGGTTAGATGGGTTTTGAGCTATGTTACTACTCCTTCCTTCTTGGTCCTTAATGGTGAACCATTAGAGCTTTTCGGGGCCTCTATGGGTCTTCACCAGGGAGATCCCCTTTCTCCTTATTTGTTTATCATTATGGTTGAGGGACTTGGTAGACTTATCAAGTCTCATGTTTCCCAAAATCTAATTAAGGGCTAGCAATGGGGAAATGGTCTACCCACTCTTTCCCACCTCTAGTTTGTTGATGATATGACCCTTGCTAGGAGAGCTCAGATTCAGGAAGCTAAAGCCTTTAGCTCACCTTAGATACTTATTTGGCTACCTCTGGTTAGAAAATCAATGACCATAGTTCCTCTATTTTTTTCTTCAACACTCCCAAGCCTATCTAGTGGAGGATTGCTAATATCCTAAGATTTTAGATTGAGTCTCTCCCTCTAACTTACTTGGAGGTCCTTATTGTGGTGGGAAGATAGCCTGGGCTTTTCTGGTAGAGCTTGCTCAACAAGCTTCAACAAAAATTCAATAATTAGACTCATAGGTGGCTCTCTACTAATGGAAGGGTGACTCTCCTACAATTTGTCATACAAGTGCTTCCCATATATAGAAGCACAGTTCAGGCTGCACCAACACATTTTCTTAAGAAATTTGATGCTCTTTTTTTCCTATTCCTTTGGAGCAGCAATTTTCAAAATACTAAATGGAGCCTCATCAATTGGGATACTATTTGTAGGCCACAAAAGGTAAGATGCCTTGACCTTTATTCTGCTATCTTGTATAGTCAAGCTCTTACTACGAAGCTTTATTGGTGTTGGTGTTCTAGTTAGTCTTAGCTTTAGGCCCATATCCTGTCACACAAGTATTTACTTGGTGTTGAACCTTCATATGTTTCTAGGTTTCCTCTTGAGGGAAGAGGCTCTATGTTGTGGAATACCCTCAAGATTGGTGCTCACCTAGTGAAGAGAAGTCTATTTTGGATCTGTAATAGAGGCACTGAGGCTCTATTTTGGAGGGATTCTTGAATGGGCATCCTACTCTCTTGTCCTCTCATCTGCAATTACAACCTCTTTGTGATTTTTTCCTTTCTCCTAGATGGAATAAGGTGGCTCATTATAAGGAGGCTCATAACTTGGGCCTTAATGTTGGTTACAGATGGAATAATTCTTCTTACTGGCCATCGGGTGGCTCTCTAGGGGATCGACTGGAGCTTTCTCAGATCTTGGCTTCTAGGGAGTGTAACTCTTTACAAGGACCTAATGTTTTGGCTTGCGGAGATGCTTCTTCTGACAAGTACTTTGTTTCTTTAGGGTACCTTGTGCTGACTAAGCAACTATTTGGCGAGGTGGATGTCTCTTGGTGGAAGAAAGCTTGGAATAGCTTTTCTTGGCCTAAGTGTAACTTTTTCCTTTGGATTCTAGTTTATAATCATTGTCTTACTTGGTAGAATTTCAACAAGAGAGGATTCTAGGGGTCTTCTATCTACATCTTATGCCACAATAGTGAAGAGACTATTTCTCACCTTATTTTCTAGTGCCCCTTTGTCAAATAGATTCGACACTTCTGGTGGAGTGTGTGGGGATGCATGTGCTAGTGTGTTTCCTCCTTGTCTAAGCTTTAGGACCGTCTGGGCCACCCCCCTTCCAAGACCTCTTTTCTTTAGGTTTCTTGGACTATTGACCTTTCCCTTATTTTATGGCATGTTTGGCTTGAGAGAAATAGGAGGATTTTTCATAATGTGCAGTTGGGGATAAGGCACATGTAGGGGAAATTGCTAATTCTCTTCATGAAACACTCCTTGCTAAATGAAACTTTGGTGGAGTTTTAAACCCTAGAGATGTTGGTATTTACTTATATCTTTCCTTTCCTCTTTAGGGTGATACTCCCTCTCTCCCCCATAGATGATCTGGGAATAGAGCTAGGCAACACTCTTAGTGTGTTAATCGTGAGGGGCATTGGACTCCTCCCTGGGATGTAGTTCTTAAAATCAACATTGGTGGATCTTCTTAGGGAAATTATGGACCCATTAGTATTGGGGTAGTTGGGCATGATAGCTCTGGTAATGTTCAGGTTCTATTTTCTATCTACAAGGGTTACCATAAAATAAACTTATGGAAGTCCTCGCTATCTTGGTTATAGTGAAATGGTACTGTCAACATGGCTAGAGAAGAATTACCTATGAGACTAACTCATAGGTGGCTATAAATTTATTGAATAGAAAAAAACTTGTGGATGTGGATTGGCATTTGGCTTTGGTTATTCAACAAATCACTCAGTTATGCAATTCTCTAGATTCTGTGTCTTTTATGCATATCCCTCACGAGTGGAATGGTGTGGCTGATTGCTTGGCTAAAAGGGCCTCTGAGCATGTGCCAAATTGTAACATTATTTATATCATAGGATGCTTCCCCCTAATTTATCTTAGAAGCTGGCTCAACTTGTGGACTAGGATAAAGCTCTTTAGTTCTCTTTGTTTCTTCTGTTGTTCTATTCTCTTTGGTATTTAATAATTTTTTTACCCCTCTTTTAGTCAAAAGCCGTATGAAAAAGATACAACATGAAGAAAATACTCAATAAAAATGAAGACAATGGAAAATGTACATATTTTCAAGGAGATAAATCCTCATAAACGTCAAGCAAAATTAAAGCTTTAGGATGGAAACCTTCCATTAAGAAATGATTAGTTTTGAGTTTTTCTATTTATTTCTTTTCATTTCAAAGCATATGGAGATTATAGTCATTGATTCTTATTAAGGTCATTTTAATAAAATATTTTTCAATTACGAAGAATTTTTTTATATTAAACTTTGTTAGGAACCACCTACATTTCTCTTTGTATTAATTCTTGACAAGAAAATAAAGAGAAACCAAATGAGTAGATGGTTCCGTTTCCTAACATTGTTCTAGACATCTACTTGAAATTATAAGGTATGCATACTTTCCTAGGGTCACCATTGTTGATTCTCATTATGATTTTCCTTTATGAATATTGAAGTCTTAAAACTTTATGCTCAGAAATATCTAGTTATGCTTGATTGTCACAACCTTTTGCTTTAGTTCTTTTTAATTCAAGTGAAATGCTACTTTTACTGTACTCTAATTTTTTTACCCATCAATTGTTCATTTCAATTTCGGACATGCCCACTTGCTAAAATTTCAAATAAAAATGGTTGGTTCTTTTACTTTTGACATATTTTTCTTCTTATTAGCTTCAATTCTATGTACCTACGACCAAAGTAAATCTATTTACAATTTTAACCGGTTATTATTTTGTTTCAAGATGACAATGATGCTTATTATTTTACCTACAAATCAAAGAATAGAGTGGTTTATATATGAGTTAATATATTTGGACTGGACTCAAAATATAATTTATTTTGAGCTACTTGGAATGTTTGAGATTTGTGGGTGTTGGAGCTATTGATCTAAGATTGGTTTTGATAATTGAGTGTCAATACACTTAAGACATTTAGCTAGTTTATGCCGAACTAGTAATACATGCCGAATATAACATGTAAATATAAAACCATGCCAAGTTGCAATGAGTGTTGAGTCACTGATGTGCCGAGTCAGTCAAGTGCCGAGCAGATAGACCATGTTGAGTGATTCAAGTGCTGAGTGAACATTCGGTGCTGAGCAGTTCAAGTGCTGAGTTAGAAGCAAAATTATAGTATATGCCAAGCATCAGTAACTACATATGCCAAGTAACACAGATTGGACATATTTGTTTGTTATGGCACAAACAACTATATAAACCATTTTTTAGTTGACATAAGGATAGATTTCAATTCTTTAGAGATAAGGACAAATCTACATGTAAATTCCCTATGTAATTACATGCATCTAATCAAAAAATGGGAAGGTTTAAGTGGCAAAATGGATGAATCACAACCATAGATTCATACCTAACCCTAAGCCACCTCAGTCTTCTTAAGGAGTATAAAGCCTTAAATTTTCATGAGAGAGAATAGATCTTCATGAGAGAGAAGAGTGAGAAGAGAGTTGAGAGCATTGTGAAGGGATGAATGATTGAATTGAAGGAGTGAAAAAGATAGTTTGCAAAGCATTCAAGGTGACTTAATAGTAAGAGTAAATTAGAGAATCAGTTAAGTGAAGAACATAGGATAGAGGATACATCATTGGTACATTAGATCATGAAGGATTAATGAGCGATTGGATAGAGGTGATCTATTATCAAGCAAGCAAGTGCCAACTGCAAGATCTATGTTGAGACATTTTGATAAGTGATTTTAGTTAAATCTACTAGGTGAAGTAGTCCTAATAGGCATTGCCAAATCCTTTAGCAAGGTGGTGTTCCAAGTGAATGACCTAAAGTCCTTTAACTAGGCATACTTCTAACAAGGTGTTGAAATCCTCTAACAAAGTGGGAATTAACAATCTTTGTAAGCCTTTAATAGGGTAGGCCTTTAATAGGGTAGATCATGATTCATGGTCAAACAATTATAACCTTAATTGGCTGCACTTTATTATTGTAGTAGTGAAGATTTTTCAGTGTCATCCCCATCCCAAATTTACCTTCTCATTGGAGGGTTTTTAGGTAATCATATCTGGTGTCAAGTGTGTGTGTTTAATTGCTTACATGCTTTAGATGGATTTACTTTATATGTTATTTTAGTATGTTAATGCATGTGATGTATGAATGGTAAAAATTTTATGGGTCCAAGTTTAAACTCTTGATTCACCAGCACCCCCCTTGTAATTCCAACAATTGGTATTAGAGTCAAGTTCTCTAAAGGAGAAGCTTTGCAGCTTAGAGGAATAATAAAATTGTTTTAATATTATTTTTATTAATAAAATTTATTAAAAGTTTTAATTTATAATAATTAATTAAATGTTATTTAAATAGTTATTAATTTATTTAAAATAAATTTATAATAATTAATTAAATGTTATTTAAATAGATATTAGTTTATTTAAAATAAAATAAAATAAAATATATTATGAGCATTAGTTAGTAAGATAGGAGATCTTTTTAAATTTGTTGAAGATTATTTCAATTCTGACTCTAATAGAATTACTATTATTTTATCAAAAATCAATGAGAATCTTACCTTAGCAAATTCAAACAAATATAATATTTACCCTTAGTAAATTTTAGAAAAATTGATTTCAAGTATTATGGGGGTAAAGCATTATTTTTATTCCAACAAATATATGGGTTAAGTATAGGGTAAAAAGAGAATTTTCTTACTTGAAAACCTACTTTGAAATGAAAACTGAAACCTTATATTTAACTTAACCATGTGCTTTCGAGACAAACCAAAACATGAAACTTACACCTTGTTTTCTGTGTGATGTCTATGTTTGGGGTTTGGGGTTGACTAGATTGTTGACTAGTTATAGGACATCTACCAAAGGCTTTGGAGTTCTATGAGTGTGAAAGTATGCTGACTCAATTTTGATTATGTTTACTAAACCATGGTAATGTGTTGATATGCTCTATGTTGAGTGTATTTATATTGCTGATTACTATTTTTAGTGCCTTTGTGGGATGGCGAGATTTATGCTATGAGATATTTGACTTAACCATTTTTAAGTCGTGGATAGTATTATTGGGATACTTTCCGGTTGCTCATTGACAACTGATGGGTATTGTGATTTATCTTTTGATGCTTTCAGTCACCTGTATTGGATTGATGTGTTTTACTATGATTCTTTGATTTGTGATTTCATGAGCTTAGGGTAGGTTATCTATATGTAATGTCAAGAAGTGGCTTGCAATGAGGGCTGGGGCCCTAAGTGGATTCTAGGGTAACCCATTGTAAGTTGTTTAATAAGTGAAAACACTAGACTAAATGAGAGTAAAATAAACCTAATAAGAGTCTTTGTATGTTCTCACCCATGCCTTAAGTGTTAGTACATACTAGGATGGGAGTAGAGAGAATGCTTTGTTGTGATCTTGCATTCGTAGTATGCCTTGTTAGTATGAGAGGATGCTAGTGGTTGCATAGGGATCACTAGGGGGCTGGGATCTTGAGAGACTACTACGGTAACTCTAGTGTGATTCATTCGATGACACTTGCCCACTTACATAGTAGGTTTCCTATGTGTCTTGCGTGCGTCTGGGTATAGATGTCAACCTATCTTGGAACCCTTGAGTTAGAATACTTTTAGGATTTCCTGGACTTAGAGAGTATTTTTGATATTTGTTTCGATATCTTGTTTGGGACTTGAGACTATCTCCTCAACATGGTGGGAGTGGGCCATTTTCGTTCCAGGTAGTTGGGTGGTAGTGCTTTTTTTACCCTTACCATTGAGATCTGTCCATAGTCACCGTGGCTGGAGCATTCTTTGTCTGCATTTCCTTTCATTCTTTCTATGTATCATTATGATGGATGGTTATATTTCGTGATGGATGTTATATCTTTTATGATGGATGGATATATCATGTGTGGTGGATGGTTTCATTACTTTATTGTACTTGTATCATGGATCCGAAGAGGATGATATATTTCTATTTCTACATATGTATATTCTTTTAGCCTTTCATACCCTGTGACATGTATAGAGGATGATTGAGCATTCCAAATTAAATGGACATTGGAATTTTTAATTATTCTTTCAAATGGATTTGGTATTTGATGAATTTAGTATTAATTAAATCTAAATGTGCTTCAACGTCATGGGATCCTTAAGAAATGTAACCTGTTATGTATGCTTTTAGTTGATTGTATGTTATTGCTTCCACTATTATTTATTTGATGTGTATGTTATTCATCTTGTTCAAGAAAAAAAATGTTGGCAAACTTAGTAAAACTTTAGGTTATTTCTTTTGGATCCTTTAGCAGGGCGTTACATCATCACTATCTTAATTGATCTTTGTACTCCTTTTTCATACCATAACTCAATCTTTCCCTTAGGATATCTTATTACCTTATTTGATCAAAACCTCTCCATTAATCAAAAAAATGATAGTACTCAAATCAAAAAGGCATTTGTCTTACCAACAAGTAGTAGGTTTGACATCAATGACAAAATAATGATTGTTCCATTACAAGTTCTTAAAAACAATCTCATATCAACAAGAAGATCAAGGATGTGGACTCCACTAGAAATGAGAAGGATCATGAACAAGAGGCCAGAGATGTCACATATTGGCATGGGAGCTTGCCCAAATTACCAAAGAATGGAATATATTAAAAAAGGTTAGTTTTCTTTCCTATTTTAGTTTGTAGATCGCCTGTTGCAGAGGTATAAAAACTTATATTAGTCCTAAGCTTAATATGGTTTATATTATTTTAAACTTACATATATTTAGGACCTTTACATTTTTTATGTTAAGTACTCAAGTATTTTAAAGATTCGTTACTATTAGAACATTTTTATATGCATAGAGTTTATATCGAATCCTATATTTTGGCTTGATTTCTTTTGTTGCATGTTGTTTAGTAAAATTTTAGTTTCATGCTATCTCTGATTAGTTACGATTCTCTCAAGATGTGTTTTAGTTTCTTTTGTAGTTGGTTTCTATTTTTGATTATTTTGTGGGAGTGATCTCTTTGACAGTTTTGGTCTTTTGGCTAGCTATTAGGTTGTAATGGACCTTAGCTTGCCTTTCTATATTTGTAACTATGGGTTCAGGGCCCTCTCCCTTCCTCCTTTATCAAAAACTTTACCCATTTAGAAAAACAATGATCTATTACAGATGTTCTTTAAAATTAATCTTACATAGACCCTTTTATATGAAATATTAACATTAATTATTGTATAATGGAATAGCTACATAATTATGATGCACCCACTATATATCCTATATAATGACTAATATTACTTAAAATTAATTTTTACCATGAACATCTAGCTAACATTTATGGATCTCAATCTATTAAATATACATGTCATTAATTTTTTAAGTTCTATCTTGTCTTTCCTTTATCTATCTTTATAGTATCTCATTATGTAACTAGTGACTCAATTGTATGTTTTATAATGATTAGTAATCCTATAGACACATCTCTCATGAATTCCCATACATCCAATAGTATAAAAATGATTCCATTAAAAGAGACATTAATTAATCAATAATGTGTATGTATAAATTATTAGTCCCTATCGTTAAGGCAAGAGACTAAAGTTTTGGGATGATTATCTTACAATAGTTCAAGCCTTGGTAATGGTGAAAATATTCTAATATGTGGTATATCATATAGTTTCATAACCACTTCCTATTGAAATCCCCATAGAAAATTCTTATTTTTTGATTGGCTCAACTTTTTTTTCCTGACGATCTTTTCTTTTTCTTGCTAAAAAAATACTCCAAAAATTTGAGCTTTGATAGCTATGAAAACTATTGGTAATAGACAATGACATGTGCCTTGTCAATGTGTTCAAATTTCACATGCATCTATGAAAAGTGGGAAAACCATAATTTAATATAGAACAATTTATGCTAACATGTACCTTGTCAATGTGTCCACATTTTAGATGCATGCATGACAAGTGGAAAAATCCCAATTTAATAAAGAAAAATTTTAAACTTGTTGATGGGGTTGGACCTCATACTAGTAATGGAGTAGGACTAGACATTATCAATCCCACTTTGAATGTAGATAAAAAACTCCTTTAGTAAGGAGACTCAAAATTGTTTGTAAAAAATAACTTATTTAACAAGTAGACTCACATGTGTTTGTAAAATATTGGAAACATATTGAGTTTTAAATTGATTCACTTTTCACCTAAAAACTCACTAAAAAAATTGTAATTAAAGTTTTAACTTCAAGCAAGTAATTAGGCAACTTTCAAACCTCAATTTTTCCATCTATCTTAAGAGAGTAGCATACAACTTTGTACTTAGCAATTGTACTCTTTGAAATTCTCTAGAAACACTCCCATCAAAAAATATCTTTGTATATCCTCTTTGATTTTTATTCACCTTCACCAAAATCAACACTCGTTATAATTAGAAGAATTCTAAAAGAAAATTCCTTTATGATTTGCAAACATAAAATGTCTGAAACATATTAATTCAAACTTTGCTTGAGTGGATTGTGCAAACTATACTAAATACCAAATTTTTTTTTAGCTTTGATGTTTGATTCTAACATTTTTCATTTATTTTTCCCGTTGTCTCTAAAATCTTCATCATGACTTGCTCAGTCCAAACCCATGTCTATCTCCCTTTAATCGACATTTCATAATTCCCACCACACTTTGATTGTGAAACCTTGAATTGTCTTCAAAACAACCCTATCTTGTAGACTATCAAAGAAGGTTGCAAAGAATAGGATTATTTTCCTATAAAAAGTGATATAATTTTTAGTAAAATTCTTCATTAAGTGGAGTTCTAGACTTGTCACTTATGTTTTTTTTTTTTGGCTTGCAAAAGCCAAAGAAAGAGCCATGATGTGTGACCTCGTCATGAGCTATTGTCTCAATGCCAAGGAAAAGAGCTTCAACATGGTGAATTTTCTAGAATCTAATTTTATTATAATAGGTAGAAAGCCTTCTTTTTTGTCATTTATACTGTTAGCTTTCATAAGGGTTTTATTTTCTATCCTCTATTTTTACAAGTCTTCTCTTTTTAATACATCAAAAAAATAATGCATACTCATGTTTTATAACACATCTATAATACATCTATTATACTACAAGGTTTTTCTTTATTAGAAAACCAAAGATTCACAATTTGTGTGCACTCCAAAACATCAACCAATGTGACTCCACTTATCGTGACCAGTTGAACTTTTGTTTTCCTTTTCTAGCATAGCGACCACAACTAATTTTTTTGCTATAGAAAACAAGTATTTATAGATATATAGAATTCATTTTCTTATTTTTTAAATTTTACTTTAAGTATATTTAGTTAACAAGATTTCCAACTATAAAGGAACATTTTTCTGATATTTAATAGTTATTTTTGTATGCCTAATATGTGGGCATACTTCTATGAGTCATTATATTCAAGATTGTTAAAAAATGAGGTCTCGAATGGTGGCTCATAGCTCTCTATTCATGGAGTGTAGGGGTTTGTAATGGAGGCCCTAAGCTTGACCTAGTTTATGCCAATGCATGTAGTGCCTGCCCTCGTTCACACCTTTTCTAGACATATTGTTGCTGTTATTATCAGACTATGATAGACTAGTTTTATGTTGATGGATTAGTGGTTTTTTTTTGAGACT